>CM050171.1:69018194-69618194 GCA_027410445.1 Discoglossus pictus | reverse complement strand
GAAGGAGGAATGGGCCTGCCACTCTTCCAAAAAAAAAAACAATAGGAAGGTGTTGACAAATTCCAAGAGAGGGACAAAAAAATCAACATATGAGGGGGAGTATCACCGGACCTAGAAAACATTATTTGTAAGAACAGTAGAACTAGCAACCAAATCACTAATTAGGGGAATAAAACAATGGTACTTAAAGATAGCTCGTAGGACTAGATATGCTGTCTCAAAAACTTGGTGAAAAACAGTTCAACGTTCAATAGGAAGCAAAAATCAACATAGCCGCACTCTTGTCCTCCTTGACATATGCACTGTCATGAGCAGCCTCCATCTGGGCCCTCTGAGACTACCACGCCCAGCGCCTGGGTAGGCCGGCTTTGGGGTGAAGATGTGGGGCCTGAAGCAGTAGCCGCCACAGTCTGCGTCCAAGCTTTGTAGGGGACACTAGACCATTGCTGCTTGGGTTTGAGTCTCGGCCCTTCCCGCTGGATCTCCGATCTTCTTTCCCCCTCCTCAGGGACCATGTGAAGCGATTGAAGGATTGCCCAGCCGTCTTCGAGCGAAAGAGCAGAGTACGATTTGCCCTTATACTGGAATACCAGGGCAAAGGAGAAGCCCAACTGGTATTGAATGTTGTGTTGAATCAGCACTCCCAAGGCGGGTTTCATGTCTCTGCGCTTGGCCAGCGTAATAGGGGAGAGGTCCGCAAAGACATGAAGTGGCGAGTTATAAGGCCCCTTGATATCTGGGGATTTTCGGGCTGCTGCTAACACCAAGTCTCTTGTTTGTTGCCAAGGGAATCGGATGATAATATCCGTGGGCACCTCCAAGTTTCTTGTCGCTCCTAGGGCTCTATGGGCCCTTTCAATTTCCAGCCGCGAGTCTGGGACTTCCAGTAGTGTTGTGGCAAGTGTCTCAGAGACATAATGCTTCAGATTCTGCACCCCTCTGGGAATCCCTCTGATTCTTATGTTGTGACGTCTAGAGTGTTTCTCCAGGTCCTTGTACTTATCTTCCAAGGCCCATATGCGAGAGGAGTTCTGATGTATCTCCGACCTATCCCGCTCCTGAACCTCAATGATCTGATCGGTGATCACCTCAAGCAAATGGGTCCTTTGGCCCAGGTCATGAATATCCTTCTTGATGGCTTCAACAGTTTTGGGAATGTATGCTCGGAATAGACCCTCAATCTGGGCCATTGAGCTTTTAGAGAGGTTCATGTCAGAATGAGGTGGGCCCAGCGCGCCCTCAGCCTCCGATTCTTCTGAAGGGTCTGATGCCATCTCCTTTGTTGCCCCGGGAGGTTTGCAAAAATCTGTAATTCTTTTTGTTGGTAGGGCTCTCTTGTTTCTCCCCATCATTTGCCATTGTACTCCGGGCAATCAGTTGAATATGGAATCAAAGTGGCTAATTGCACAGAGTCTTGGCAGGAGGTCAGAATCTTTCATTAAGTCAGTTGTCCAATGCTTGTAGGGTTAACGGCTATGGCACTTTGTGCTACTATGCTAGCGATCCATTAGGGTACCCCCCTCAAACTGAGTCTTAGTCCAAAGTGCGCATTACTTGGTCTCGGTGGATGCATGCCCTTGATAGAGATAAGTGTGCAGTATAAAAGGAGTTGAAGAAGCGGCCAATCAGGCACCATAAAAAGATTTGGAGACCCCAAATGCGGGAGTGCAGCGGTTCCTGGTAACGCTACACTTTTTCTGTTCTTTTTGTTTGTCTCCCTTTTTTTTTAAAGGTTTTTCAGGACGCAACTTAAAGCATAATCTGTGCCTGCCTATCTGCTAACCCGGTGGCAATGTAGCAGGGAACAGTCCAGAAAAAGTGTAAAAAGGAAAATGACTATTTTGGTATATTGTGCAATCCCATAGCAAATAGTATGTTGGTTGCAAGCAGGCCAGTAGAGGTGCAGGCAATAATAATGTTGTCCACTGGGTGGCAGCAGTGCACCTCTGATATTCCTAATACTGGGAGTTCTTGTAAAGAGACATCTTTAAATTGCTAATTATTCTTATCTATAGTTCTGTTTCACGCAGCCCTGTCTTTGCCAACCCAGTTACATGTCAGGCAGTTCTGGCACAGGTCAGGCGTGTGAAACACCTCTCCGTAGCTGAGGGCGGTGGTGATCAACTAGATCTACAGTCCGGGGGTCCTAATCTGAGGGAGGAGACGTCCCTCCTGCGCCATGACATCACATGTTCCGTAAATACGGAAGTGGAGAAAATCCAAGACTGGAGCTGGTCCATAAGGATGCTGGGAATTGTAGTTTTATGTGGAGGGCGGTGCCTCAATGGTTAACTCCTTAGTTGCTGAACCCTTCCAGTGTGACAGCTACTCATTATGAGACCTCTTTACTCATTGGATATACACGTGATACAAGGACTGAAGCACTGTATCAGCATAAATACAGCATTGTTCAAATCCCACATTTTTACCATGCAAAAGACAAGTGTGTATTAACCCTTTGAGTGATGGGTTCAGACACTATTTATGTCTCTAGAGTTTGGGCGCATTCTATACATTTTACTATTCAACTTGTATAGTTGTGCTTCTATTGTTGTTGTTCAGTCGTGTCTAATTCTCACTGACCCTTCGGACCACAGCACGCCAGGCGCATCTTGTATTTAGTTATGCTTATCAAAAGGTTTTGCCAGTGGGTTGCCAGTTCCTTCTCCAGTAGACCACAATGTTTTTGACCTCTCTGCTATGACCTGACCATCTTGGGTGACCCAACATGGTATAGGCCGCACCTTCACTGAAGTACATAAGCCCCTTCACCTCAACAATGCAGCGATCCAGGAGGAACGTGATTGCATATCTGGAAACTATATATCTGTGATATATATATAAATATATGCTGCCTATTAGCATATGTTCCACCTTCGTATATAATTATTTTTTATATGATTTGTTACATTGGGGGGAAAAAATCTATTTTTCTTTGTTATATATTGCATATCAATAAAAACAATCATACCATTGAAATCTAAACTAGAGTTTGCCTTGGCTGCTTAAAGTAAACTGGTACAAAATATATGTGGCTTTAAGTTTTCTATCAATAGTGTCCAAAACATAACATGAACACCAATTATTTCCTCAGCATTTTCTATTCAATATACACATCCCATAAAAAAAACATATGAAAGTATATAGTTTCTGAAAGAATACATCATCCAGAATTCAAAAATAACTTACTCTACAAACATCCAATCTCCAGTCTGTGCTGAAATTAGTCACCCCTTCCTTCCTCCCACAAGAGACATAATTTTTCCACTGCTGGTGCCAGTGAGGAGAATTATAGGAGGTCACTGCAAGAAATAAAAAATAATCTGATTGACTCTGGGTAATCACAGATTTACACAGGTTACAGAGCAACTGGTCATGACAGGTCGAGATCAAGGAGATTGGACATGAAACAGATCTCAGCTCTCGGGAAAGCTGTGCAGGCAACCTACAGGCTTGGGTTATTGTAATATAAAAGGCAGCTACAGACAGAATAATATGCTCTTTAGGAGGTAAATGTTACAATCTGGTTCTTCAATGGGCTTGATAATTACCTAGTCCAACCCTACCCAGCAGAATCATTAGGTCCTTTTGCACCCCTGTTAGCAGGAGATGGACCAGTATAAGGATAATCACCTCCTGGAGCTCCACCAGCAATACAGGATACCAGACAGTAGTAGTTATAAAATTGTAACCATATTCCAGAGCTGGATCAATAGCAATAACACCAATGAAAGTTTAGGATTAATACACAGAATGAGACTCACACTTAAGGTTATGCAAGTTCAAACTGTCACACTTTATTTTTGGTTCAACATACATATTTATACATTTTTCTGAAAATCTGCTCGTCAGTCACTGCTGGTCCCATCCTTTGGTACACATGAAGATATACAATCATCAGGGATCCACCCTAGGTTCAAGTGGGGCACCTGTCAATTGATGTCAGGCCTCTAAACTACCCCTGTGATGTAGTAACCTAATTATCAGGGCAAGTGAGCTTATCCTGGGTTGTTGACCTTCCAGTGGTACTTCAAGTAGGACAATACTGGAGATCCTCTATCATATTTGCTTACATGATCAACTGATCTTCCTTAGGCCCCTGACATTTTAATCTCATTTCCTATGGATATATTCATGTCTGGCAACTTCTTCATGTCCAGTATCTGTCACTGTGGTTCCCCCTGTCCATGGGACCCTGTCTACTGTGTCTCTTCCCCCCTCTCCCTCCACTGTTTCTCTCCCTCCCCTGTGTCTCCCCCGTTTCTTACCCAGCTCCCTCCCCTGTGTCTCTTCCCTCCTCTTCCCTCTTGTCTCTTCCCCCTCCTCTCCCTCCCTTGTGTCTCACCCCCCTCCTCTCCCTCCCCTGTGTCCCCCCCCTGCTGTCCCCTGTGTCTCTCCCACCCTCCTCTGTGTCTCTCCCCCCTCCTGTGTCTCCGTTCACGGGCGCTCGCCCTCTGTGTCTCTCCTCCCTTCTCTCCCTCCCATGTCTTCGGTCGCGCGAGCGCCTACCACTTGCTCACTCGTTTAACGCCACGCATTCACCCACCAGCGTGACTAACGGCACGAATTGCTCATGCGCAACCCAACATTTTTACAAGCGTCGTAATTAGGAGTTTGTCGTGCACACTATTTTTAACATTGCGTGACGGACAAACTCGCAAAACGACAACTATCATATGTGACTAGCAACTTGCCCGTCAAAAATGAAGGCAATAAAATTGTAAGCCAGTCAATGCTGTTTGCCACACAATGTGAGACTTTTGCTTCTCTGAGCACCTTTGGCGGTCATCGCGAGCCCCGCGATGAGTACCTTTGGCACTCATCTTGTGGCTCGCAATGAGTGCCTTTAGCGCTCATTTCGAACCTTTTCTTCCGCCTACTGTACGGGCTGCTCATTGCAGGATTCGTTGACCTGCAAGTTTTGTGCTTGGGAATGCCATGTGTCTCTTTCCACCATCTCCCCCCTAACCCTTCCCTGTGTCTTTCTCTTCTGTGTGTCAGCTGAATGTTTGTGGCGCGCACGCTGACTGACGCTTGTTTTATTTTCAAAGTCCCACATGCCTGGTGTTGTTGGTGTAAGTGTTAGTGTCTTTGCCGTTGTGTATTTCCTAAGTCCCACGTGCCTAGCTTTGCTCAGCCTCATTTTCATTCAGTTTCAGAATTTTTTACGTTTTTCGTCCGCCATATTTTTTCTCATTTAGCCAATTTTTGAGTGACAAAACATGCCAAATAAGGCTCAAAATGGCTTGCAACCTCACTCTCACGCTTCCTGGGTCTCCCCCTGTGCTGTGTGTGAATGTGTTTTTATTTATTTTTTATTATTTTTCTTGTTTATTGATTTCTACAGGTCAGCCGTTAAATTAGTATTTTTCCAAGGTAGTATTTTTTTCCCCCGAGCTTGCATAACGCTGGTTGCAATGAGCACCTTTGGCGCTCATTGCAACCTAAGTGCTGCGCGGCTGCTTAAGTGCACTCATTGCTCGGAAGGCTTCAATGCCTCAAAGGCTCGCTTCGCAAGGTTCGCAGTTGCAGCCCTCTGGGCCGCAAATGTCTCACCTCGCTTCGCGAGGCTCGCAAGCGTGACGACAATTTGCAGTTTGACAATTATAATATGTGATACAGGAACAGTACCTACTCTTGTTAAGCAGCTGTCTGCATAACAAGTTGCCTGTATACATATTTTAAGACATCTTAAAGGTAGAAAATACAAAAACCAATCAAGGCAAACTTCTAAGAGTCAACGAGTCTTGTCTTCTGAGCAGGAGGGGGAAAATGGACGAAGTCAATACTGATTTTGAACAGTTTTGAGCATATAAGTTTAGGTGAATATTCCTGTATCTACTGCTCCTAAAACAGGGCTAAATTAAGTTTGAACTTCATTTTATGATCTGCCTAACTCATTTATACAGGGAGTGCAGAATTATTAGGCAAATGAGTATTTTGACCACATCATCCTCTTTATGCATGTTGTCTTACTCCAGCTGTATAGCCTCGAAAGCCTACTACCAATTAAGCATATTAGGTGATGTGCATCTCTGTAATGAGAAGGGGTGTGGTCTAATGACATCAACACCCTATATCAGGTGTGCATAATTATTAGGCAACTTCCTTTCCTTTGGCAAAATGGGTAAAAAGAAGGACTTGACAGGCTCATAAAAGTAAAAAATAGTGAGATATCTTGCAGAGGGATGCAGCACTCTTAAAATTGCAAAGCTTCTGAAGCGTGATCATCGAACAATCAAGCGTTTCATTCAAAATAGTCAACAGGGTCGCAAGAAGCGTGTGGAAAAACCAAGGAGCAAAATAACTGCCCATGAACTGAGAAAAGTCAAGCGTGCAGCTGCCACGATGCCACTTGCCACCAGTTTGGCCATATTTCAGAGCTGCAACATCACTGGAGTGCCCAAAAGCACAAGGTGTGCAATACTCAGAGACATGGCCAAGGTAAGAAAGGCTGAAAGACGACGACCACTTAACAAGACACACAAGCTGAAACGTCAAGACTGGGCCAAGAAATATCTCAAGACTGATTTTTCTAAGGTTTTATGGACTGATGAAATGAGAGTGAGTCTTGATGGGCCAGATGGATCGGCCCGTGGCTGGATTGGTAAAGGAAAGGGAGCTCCAGTCCGACTCAGACGCCAGCAAGGTGGAGGTGGAGTACTGGTTTGGGCTAGTATCATCAAAGATGAGCTTGTGGGGCCTTTCGGGTTGAGGATGGAGTCAAGCTCAACTCCCAGTCCTACTGCCAGTTCCTGGAAGACACCATCTTCAAGCAGTGGTACAGGAAGAAGTCTGCATCCTTCAAGAAAAACATGATTTTCATGCAGGACAATGGTCCATCACACGCGTCCAAGTACTCCACAGCGTGGCTGGCAAGAAAGGGTATAAAAGAAAAAAATCTAATGACATGGCCTCCTTGTTCACCTGATCTGAACCCCATTGAGAACCTGTGTCCATCATCAAATGTGAGATTTACAAGGAGGGAAAACAGTACACCTCTCTGAACAGTGTCTGGGAGGCTGTGGTTGCTGCTGCACGCAATGTTGATGGTGAACAGATCAAAACACTGACAGAATCCATGGAGGCAGGCTTTTGAGTGTCCTTGCAAACAAAGGTGGCTATATTGGTCACTGATTTGTTTTTGTTTTGTTTTTGAATGTCAGAAATGTATATTTGTGAATGTTGAGATGTTATATTGGTTTCACTGGTAAAAATAAATAATTGAAATGGGTATATATTTGTTTTTTGTTAAGTTGCCTAATAATTATGCACAGTAATAGTCACCTGCACACACAGATATCCCCCTAAAATAGCTAAAACTAAAAACAAACTAAAAACTACTTCCAAAAATATTCAGCTTTGATATTAATGAGATTTTTGGGTTCATTGAGAACATGGTTGTTGTTCAATAATAAAATTAATCCTCAAAAATACAACTTGACTAATAATTCTGCACTCCCTGTATAGTAGTCTAGGCCCTGGCATGATCCTGTCCCTTACTTGAAAAAAAGTCCCCCTCACTGGACAACTCATGCAAGTACATTTAAAGTGAGTTTTCATTGCCTCAGAGTGAGCAGCGTCTGCTGCTGCTCCTATATTTAAATTATGTCAAGGTCATTATACCCTCTATAGAGTTTCCTCACCGTATCTGGATAGCCTGGCAAGGCCCTTATCATAGCCTTTACACACAGTCTCTCGGACACCATCAAGGAAAACCTAAAAAGGGGCTTCATCCAAAAGTCCCAGTCACCATCAAGGGCGGTATTCTAGTTCATAGGAAACAGAGATGGAATCATTTGACTATTGGGGTTTGTACAAAATCTCTGTGAAGTACTGATATCCTCTTCTTCTCCTCACAGAGCTCTTTGACAATTTTCATGGAACTAAAACTCGAACTAAACTGGAACTTTGTTCAACACCAGGCTGATTACATGTACAGGTTAGTCCATTTGGTCTATCAAACACTCTCACACTGAGTAGAAAACTACTTATATGTCAAAACTAGTCAGAGCCTTTTTAGTTAGAATTCACTGGCAATGGATCCAAAAAGATGCCTGCCATCTTGTTGTGACTAGTACTTACCACACAGAAAGGAATCTAGCATCTTATAGGGTTTCCATCAGAAAACTAATCCAAGATTTTTTTTTATCCATTCTTTTTTATTGAAGACAAGTTAACAGCAGAACATTACATAAAATAAGAGACAAAAGAAGAGGATATCAGGGCAACAGGGTTATATAGAAGCACAAGTCTCCAGCATCCTGACAAAGAGACCGCATGCAATTTTCATAATAGTCATACTGGTACAGTACTACACTATTATCCTGAGCCCTGTCTATCCCTCCTGTCTATGCCTTCAAACATAGTATTTTTTTTATTTTTTTATTATCTACCTTTTATCGAGAGAGAAGTGTAAAGAAGCTGAGAAATAATAACATCCACTATTTCAACTTAAAAGGGTAGGGGAAAAAAAATGGGGGGAAGGGGATAGGAAATACCTGGCATACTCGTCCATCGCCACCCCCGATGAGAATCTATGTGTATGACCGTCAAGGCTCCCCCACGACTGCCACCTTGCGGTAAGAGCCTCATTCCCCACTGTCCACGTCAGATCTAAACCGTAATACTATAGGCATGGAGTCCAAATATTTTGGAATAGGGGACCATGTTCTGTAAGACATGGGACAGTCTCTTGTTTACCATGATATAGTTAATTTTCAAAATGACCTCTCTGGAGGTCAGTGTTACAGCCTTCCAGTTCTTTGCAATGCAACTTTTGTTGGCGAGAGCTATATATTGGCAAAGTTTGTTTTGGCCTCTAGAGAGATTGGGTCCATGTACTCCCAGAAGACAGGTCTCCACTTCCGGCCTCAGCTTAATTTCTGTCAGTTGCAAGAATAGGTCAGTCATCTCCTTCCACATCCTCTGCACTAATGGACAAGTCCACCATATAGAAAGTCTCACCTGGCTTTGCACCCTCTAAATCAGTCCTCGCTAAGGCTAGTATTAAGCCTAGACATTAGATAGGAAGTATAATAGGTCCTGTGCAGAACTTTGACTGAGGCCTCCAGTAGGCTATATGTAAATGATCCTCTTGTTAAGTTTGTACAAATTTCTCTCCAAGTTGCCTCATCTATTTCCCTGCCTAAGTCTCTCTCACACTGGAGCATATACTTCGGCTTCTGTTTGTTTAAAGAATCATTTAGAAAAGAATACAGGGAACCGAGAAGGCCTTTCATAGAAGGCAGTTTTGCACATATAGTCGCCCACCAAGAATGTTTGGGGGTCCCATGTACTCGGGCCAGTAACGACAGCCAATGTCTAATTTTTCTGTAATTCCAGAGTTTGTTCTCTGGTATATGATACTTAGTGATAAGGGAGGTGTGGGATAATAGGGTGTCAGCTGAAAACAAAGTTCCTGCTCTTTCCAGCAGGCTGCTAAGCCACCATTGTCTAGAGGTTAAGCTAAACGCCGTCCCAAATTCAGGGAAGGATCTTATGGACAACAATAGTGATAGGAGGGGAGCCAAGCCGCCGACCAACCCGGACCGGGCCCAAGCGACTAAGGTTGAAGATATTATGGGATTAGAGTGTCGCTGCCTGACACATGAGGGAGGCACATCCCGGACCATGGTATCCCAAGAATGGGGTCTCATGCGCCAATTTTCCAAAAAGGTCCATAGCAGTTGAAGCTTACCGAAATGAGCCAGTGGAATAAACGCAAGCTGCGCCGCTCTCAGATAAAGCCTTAGATTCGGACATGAGAGTCCCCCCAGGACCTCTGCCGGAACATCGTCTTTCTCGCTTTACGCAGCGGTCTATCTCGCCACATAAATTTGAAGATAGAACCCTGGAGTTTATCTAGTTCCTTCATATCTAGCGGAACTGGGAGAGTTCTGAACAGATACAGCACTCTTGGCAAAACCATAATTTTTACCGATGTTATTCGCCCTGTCCATGAAATGTGGTATTTCGACCAGAATAGGGACACAAATTAAATAAGTAATAACAACTTTGTAAGTATTTACAGTTACAAATACTAAACATTCATAGACAATACACAATTAATCCATCGAACACATCTTCCTACACCAGTCATCTATCCTGGGACCTAGGGGAAGGAGGAATGGGCCTACCACTCTTCCAAAAAAAAACAATAGGAAGGTGTTGACAACTTCCAAGAGAGGGACAAAAAAATCAACATATGAGGGGAAGTATCACCGGACCTAGAAAACATTATTTGTAAGAACAATAGAACTAGCAACCAAATCACTAATTAGGGGAATAAAACAATGGTACTTAAAGCTCATAGGACTAGATATTTTGTCTCAAAAACTTGGTGAAAAACAGTTCAACGTTCAATAGGAAGCAAAAATCAACATAGCCGCACTCTTGTCCTCCTTGACATATGCACTGTCATGAGCCGCCTGCATCTGGGCCCTCTGAGACTACCACGCCCAGCGCCTGGGTAGGCCAGCTCTGGGGTGAAGATGTGGGGCCTGAAGCAGTAGCCGCCACAGTCTGCGTCCAAGCTTTGTAGGGGACAGTAGACCATTGCTGCTTGGGGTTGAGTCTCGGCCCTTCCCGCTGGATCTCCAATCATCTTTCCCCCTCCTCAGGGACCATGTGAAGCGATTGAAGGATTGCCCAGCCATCTTCGAGCGAAAGAGCAGAGTACGATTTGCCCTTATACTGGAATACCAGGGCAAAGGAGAAGCCCAACTGGTATTGAATGTTGTGTTGAATCAGCACTCCCAAGGCGGGTTTCATGTCTCTGCGCTTGGCCAGCGTAATAGGGGAGAGGTCCGCAAAGACAAGAAATGGCGAGTTATAAGGCCCCTTGAAATCTGGGGTTTTTCGGGCTGCTGCTAACACCAAGTCTCTTGTTTGTTGCCAAGGGAATCGGATGATAATATCCGTGGGCACCTCCAAGTTTCTTGTCGCTCCTAGGGCTCTATGGGCCCTTTCAATTTCCAGCCGCGAGTCTGGGACTTCCAGTAGTGTTGTGGCAAGTGTCTCAGAGACATAATGCTTCAGATTCTGCACCCCTCTGGGAATCCCTCTGATTCTTATGTTGTGACGTCTAGAGTGTTTCTCCATGTCCTTGTACTTATCTTCCAAGGCCGATATGCGAGAGGAGTTCTGATGTATCTCCGACCTATCCCGCTCCTGAACCTCAATGATCTGATCGGTGATCTCCTCAAGCAAGTGGGTCCTTTGGCCCAGGTCATGAATATCCTTCTTGATGGCTTCAACAGTTTTGGTAATGTATGCTCGGAATAGACCCTCAATCTGGGCCATTGAGCTTTTAGAGAGGTTCATGTCAGAATGAGGTGGGCCCAGTGCGCCCTCATCCTCCGATTCTTCTGAAGGGTCTGATGCCATCTCCTTTGTTGCCCCAGGAGGTTTGCAAAAATCTGTAATTCTCTTTGTTGGTAGGGCTCTCTTGTTTCTCCCCATCATTTGCCATTGTACTCCGGGCGATCAGTTGAATATGGAATCAAAGTGGCTAATTGCACAGAGTCTTGGCAGGCGGTCAGAATCTTTTAGTAAGTCAGTTGTCCAATGCTTGTAGGGTTACCGGCTATGGCACTTTGTGCTACTATGCTAGCTTGGTCTCGGTGGATGCATGCCCTTGATAGAGATAAGTGTGCAGTATAAAAGGAGTTGAAGAAGCGGCCAATCAGGCACCATAAAAAGATTTGGAGACCCCAAATGCGGGAGTGCAGAGGTTCCTGGTAACGCTACACTTTTTCTGTTCTTTTTGTTTGTCTCCCTTTTTTTATTTAAAGGTAGTTCAGGATGCAACTTAATGCATAATCTGTGCCTGCCTATCTGCTAACCCGGTGGCAATGTAGCAGGGAACAGTCCAGAAAAAGTGTAAAAAGGAAAATGACTATTTTGGTATATTGTGCAATCCCATAACAAATAGTATGTTGGTTGCAAGCAGGCCAGTAGAGGTGCAGGCAATAATAATGTTGTCTACTGGGTGGCAGCAGTGCCCCTCTGATATTCCTAATACTGGGAGTTCTTGTAAAGAGACATCTTTAAATTGCTTATTATTCTTATCTATAGTTCTGTTTCACGAAGCCCTGTCTTTGCCAACCCAGTTACATGTAAGGCAGTTCTGGCACAGGTCAGGCAGATTATGTTATTTATTTATTTATGTATGAGGGGCTCTGTAGTAGCAGGGCAAGCAGACTCTTGGTGTTATACCTGCGACCCATAGTGCTGTCCTAGCACTCAGGCCTAAACTGACTTCTGCCCTAGCCTCAGCTAGCCCAAGGGGGGTAGTGGTGCAGCAAGTTCAGGGCTTCATCCCTCTCAGGCAATGCTGGACTCTCCTGGCCTCTCCTCCCCTCACTGGAACCCCGCACAGTACCTTAGATCCAGACACTGGCAGCTCTTGGTCTCTCTCTGAGCTGCCCCTTCCCTGTGCTGCACCACAAAATGGCGGACGATGTTTTGCGGGCTTTGTCTTATGAGCAGTGGCCTCTCCTCCCCTCACTGGAACCCCGCACAGTACCTTAGATCCAGACACTGGCAGCTCCTGGTCTCTCTCTGAGCTGCCCCTTCCCTGTGCTGCACCACAAAATGGCGGACGATTTTTTGTGGGCTTTGTCTTATGAGCAGTGGCGGGGTCTGGTGCCGTCCTGTGGGCTCCTCACCTTCCATATCTCACCAGACGGCACAGGGGGTCCTCTGCTGTCACCGGGACCCACTGTCTCACCACCTCCTCCAGGAGGCAGCTAGTGCAGGGGGTCACGCTCTCCTAACCCACTGCGGCTTGCACCGGTAAGTCCTCTTCCCTCTCAGGGCCCTGATGAGTCTAGCACTGCGGGCTCCTTTTGGGGTACCCCAGTCTTCCGTCCTCATCTTCTCTTTTCCGGAACCTGCTCGGGGGGTAGCAGGAAGCTCACTCTGTGGGAGGCCAGATGGGATAGGCCTCTACCACACAGTGGACACTAAGAGGTCTTTTCTGGGCACTATTTGTTTACAGCTAGACCCTGGCTACTCCTGGAGCTTAGCAGTTAATACTTCTGGCTAAATTGCCATCAATTTGGGTCTAAAAAAAAAACTTTTTTTCTTTTACTTTAATGCTTTAGTGCAGAGCAGCAGAGAAGCACGTCTGCTCTCTCAATCCAAGACTTTTTGAAGGGTAGTCTCCTATTACAGCACTTAACAAGAAGGGTACAGAATGACAACAATTGGGATGGGATGATCAGGGGGCACCTTGAATTCAGATAACATCTCTATTCCATTCTATTGAAATACTGCCACTTTGACTTGGTACTTGACAGTAGAAGTGAATAGAGGATGATGTTTGAATGGGATAACCCTACCATTCACTGCTGCAATCAAACATACTTAAAGGGCCACTGTAATGGTCATGCAATAATGTTTAATTTGATAATTGAGCTTCTTATTAGCAACAAAGTCAATATTTAACAAAAATAAATTAATGTAGCTTTTAAAATTGACAATTGAAATTACTGTTGCAGCTTCCAGCAGATGTGATTCTATCTACCCTCTATTATGTGTCCAGAGGCAAAAAAGGATCTGCTCAGATGATGGTCCTAATTTGGTATCTGAAAAATGTAGGTTTGCCTAAAATAACCACACCAGTGAAGTGGGCAGAAAAACAATGTTATTTGGGGCAAGAGATAAGGTCTCCTGTCAAAAAGAAAGATTAAATCTGACTTTGCCACAGTATAAAAGATGGCCTGAATGGATTCAACTAACATAGTTTGCCCTGAATAAATAAGTACATGTCTATCAAAGTTTCTCCTTTCTTTTGTAATAAACAAAAGCACTCCATACTTTACCAACATGTCCCATGGCCCGTGCCAGCTTATTGATGTACCTATGAATGGTTTCAGATCTGGTTATTTGTCTATGACTCCCTCTTTAATGCATGCACGAGGCAGATAACATTCGCAGATCATCATTTTAACAAGACTATTATTGTTTGGTTAACAGTATTGTCCTGTAGTTAAAACCTATGCATTCAACAGCCATTAGTCAAGTTAGACCAAATATTTATTGGATCCTTTAAAATAATCCAAAGGATCAATGAAGTCACAAATAAACTGCAAATTCGTCCCTCTCTTTCAATAGCCAACATCTTCCATATGCCCTTGATCAAGCCTTTGTTCCAGAACTGATTACTCTTTGCTCCTCAGTTTCTTCTCTTCTTTGAAAGTTTTATGCTTGTTTTCCATTAATCCAGCTCAGTCAAATTCTGTGCCTATTCCTGGAAGTGGTGGGGGTAGTGTGCATGATTTCATAATTCCTTGAGGCATTCTCTGCATTCTTGTGTATCTATAGGTTTGTTTAAGGTACTAAGTGGTGCACTTTATTGGTACATGGAATGCCCCATCCCAAGTTGAAGGAAAGGGTATTCCTAAGATTGAAGCAATCAGTGTCAATTATGATGCAATAAATTACCATCTACCATCTACCATCTTGGCAGGCGATCAGAATCTTTTAGTAAGTCAATTGTCCAATGCTTGTAGGGTTACCGGCTATTGCACTTTGTGCTACTATGCTAGCGATCCATTAGGGTACCCCCATCAAACTGAGTCTTAGTCCCAAGTGCGCATTACTTGGTCTCGGTGGATGCATGCCCTTGATAGAGATAAGTGTGCAGTATAAAAGGAGTTGAAGAAGCGGCCAATCAGGCACCATAAAAAGATTTGAAGACCCCAAATGCGGGAGTGCAGCGGTTCCTGGTAACGCTACACTTTTTCTGTTCTTTTTGTTTGTCTCCCTTTTTTTTTCAAAGGTAGTTCAGGACGCAACTTAATGCATAATCTGTGCCTGCCTATCTGCTAACCCGGTGGCAATGTAGCAGGAAACAGTCCAGAAAAAGTGTAAAAAGGAAAATTACTATTTTGGTATATTGTGCAATCCCATAGCAAATAGTATGTTGGTTGCAAGCAGGCCAGTAGAGGTGCAGGCAATAATAATGTTGTCCACTGGGTGGCAGCAGTGCCCCTCTGATATTCCTAATACTGGGAGTTCTTGTAAAGAGACATCTTTAAATTGCTTATTATTCTTATCTATAGTTCTGTTTTACGCAGCCCTGTCTTTGCCAACCCAGTTACATGTCAGGCAGTCCTGGCACAGGTCAGGCAGATGATGTTATTTATTTATTTATTTATGTATGAGGGGCTCTGTAGTAGCAGGGCAAGCAGACTCTTGGTGTTATACCTGCGACCCATAGTGCTGTCCTAGCACTCAGGCCTAAACTGACTTCTGCCCTAGCCTCAGCTAGCCCAAGGGGGGTAGTGGTGCAGCAAGTTCAGGGCTTCATCCCTCTCAGGCAATGCTGGACTCTCCTGGCCTCTCCTCCCCTCACTGGAACCCCGCACAGTACCTTAGATCCAGACACTGGCAGCTCCTGGTCTCTCTTCTGCCCTAGCCTCAGCTAGCCCAAGGGGGTAGTGGTGCAGCAAGTTCAGGGCTTCATGCCTCTCAGTCAATGCTGGACTCTCCTGGCCTCTCCTCCCCTCACTGGAACCCTGCACAGTACCTTAGATCCAGACACTGGCAGCTCCTGGTCTCTCGCTGCCCCTTCCCTGTGCTGCACCACAAAATGGCAGATGATTTTTTGCGGGCTTTGTCTTGAGCAGTGGCGGGGTCTGGGGCCGTCCTGCGGGCTCCTCACCTTCCAGGTCTCACCAGACAGCACAGGGGGTCCTCTGCTGTCACCGGGACCCACCGCCTCACCACCTCCTCCAGGAGGCAGCTAGTGCAGGGGGTCACGCTCTCCTACCCCACTGCGGCTTGCACCGCTAAGTCCTCTTCCCTCTCTGGGCCCCGATGAGTCTAGCACTGCGGGCTCCTTTTGGGGTACCCCAGTCTTCCATCCTCATCTTCTCTCTTCCGGGACCTGCTCGGCGGGTAGCAGGAACCTCACTCTGTGGGAGACCAGATGGGATAGGCCTCTACCACACAGTGGACACTAAGAGGTCTTTTCTGGGCACTATTTGTTTACAGCTAGACCCTGGCTACTCCTGGAGCTTAGCAGTTAATACTTCTGGCTAAATTGCCATCAATTTGGGTCTAAAAAAAATACTTTTGTCTTTTACTTTGATGCTTTAGTGCAGAGCAGCAGAGAAGCACGTCTGCTCTCTCAATCCAAGACTTTTTAAAGGGTTGTCTCCTATTACAGCACTTAACAAGAAGGGTACAGAATGACAACAATTGGGATGGGATGATCAGGGGGCACCTTGAATTCAGATAACATCTCTATTCCATTCTATTGAAATACTGCCACTTTGAATTGGTACTTGACAGTAGAAGTGAATAGAGGATGATGTTTGAATGGGATAACCCTACCATTCACTGCTGCAATCAAACATACTTAAAGGGCCACTGTAATGGTCATGCAATAATGTTTAATTTGACAATTGAGCTTCTTATTAGCAACTAAGTCAATATTTAACAAAAATAAATTAATGTAGCTTTTAAAATTGACAATTGAAATTACTGTTGCAGCTTCCAGCGGATGTGATTCTATCTACCCTCTATTATGTGTCCAGAGGCAAAAAAGGATCTGCTCAGATGATGGTCCTAATTTGGTATCTGAAAAATGGAGGTTTGCCTAAAATAACCACACCAGTGAAGTGGACAGAAAAATAGTGTTATTTGGGGCAAGAGATAAGGTCTCCTGTCACAAAGAAAGATTAAATCTGACTTTGCCACAGTATAAAAGATGGCCTGAATGGATTCCACTAACATAGTTTGCCCTGAATAAATAAGTACATGTCTATCAAAGTTTCTCCTTTCTTTTGTAATAAACAAAAGCACTCCATACTTTACCAACATGTCCCATGGCCCGTGCCAGCTTATTAATGTACCTATGAATGGTTTCAGATCTGGTTATTTGTCTATGACTCCCTCTTTAATGCATGCACGAGGCAGATAACATTCGCAGATCATCATTTTAACAAGACTATTATTGTTTGGTTAACAGTATTGTCCTGTAGTTAAAACCTATGCATTCAACAGCAATTAGTCAAGTTAGACCAAATATTTATTGGATCCTTTAAAATAATCCAAAGGATCAATGAAGTCACAAATAAACTGCAAATTCGTCCCTCTCTTTCAATAGCCAACATCTTCCATATGCCCTTGATCAAGCCTTTGTTCCAGAACTGATTACTCTTTGCTCCTCAGTTTCTTCTCTTCTTTGAAAGTTTTATGCTTGTTTTCCATTAATCCAGCTCAGTCAAATTCTGTGCCTATTCCTGGAAGTGGTGGGGGTAGTGTGCATGATTTCATAATTCCTTGAGGCATTCTCTGCATTCTTGTGTATCTATAGGTTTGTTTAAGGTACTAAGTGGTGCACTTTATTGGTACATGGAATGCCCCATCCCAAGTTGAAGGAAAGGGTATTCCTAAGATTGAAGCAATCAGTGTCAATTATGATGCAATAAATTACCATCTATAAAAATGTGTTAGTCTGAGCAAGCTTTGTCCAAGCAAAGGTTTATTGACTTAGGGTGTAACATTTGCCTAATACCCTGAAAGTTCTATTGTCATTCTCCTCTCCAAACCTGTAGCCCTTTTCCTGTTTTCTGCCCTCCGATCCTTTTGCCTCTGACTCCAACCTTGTTTGCTGTCTGTTTTTGATCTTGGATTGACAGCTCATCTAACTTCTCTAACTCCCACAGGGCCTTCCTTGGTTGGTTGGTTAGTCACCATCATGTAGACACTTGAATATAAAAAGCCAGAGGTAGGGACCACAAATATGCTACCACGCCATATGGATCTACCATCAATAGCTTGTACAGTGATGGAATCCAAAGAAAATCAGCTTGCCACAAAAATGGAGGGGTGTCTACAATGTGTGTTGCTGAAATGTGCAAATATAAACAACATGTAATCCCTTACTCCTCTTGCTTGGTCTTACCTAACATAGTTCCCTCCAAGTTTACCCTGATTGTTCACCTGTCTGTCTTGCTATCTCCTTTCCAACTTCTTGGGTCTTCTCCTCTTCTATAACATGCTTAAACCTACTGCAGACCAGACACCATCCTGATTACAAGTCATTCTAAGAAAGAGGGAGAACTAAATGTCCTGATGTGCATTAAGATATGGGGATGCACTTCTTGAGATTTCTATGTATAAGGAGAGTGAGATGACAGTAAAGAGAAGATGAGAGTAGAGACAGGGAAGACTAAGAGCAATGGAAAGACGAGGAAGAGGAGAGAGCGAGTGAGAAGGAGAGTAAAGAGGGGGTAAAGAAGAGAAAGAAAGTAGAGAGGTGGTAGACAAGAGAAGAGGAGAAGAATGTGAGGAAAGAAAGGGCACAATAGAAAGAGGGGAAAAGGTTCAAAGAAAAAAGATAAGAAGGAAAGAGGAGAAGAGGGAGAAGAAAGAGGGAAAAAAGAGGAAGGGAAAGAAGAGGAATGGAAAAAAAGAGGAAGGAAAAAAAGAGGAAGGGAACAAAAGAGGAAGGGAAAAAGGCATGGAAAGGAAGAAAGAGCGAGAAACAGATGAAGAGATAATGATATGACAAGGGAGAAGCAGAAAAAAGGGAGAACAGGACAAGAACAGGACAAGAGATAAGAAGCAGAAGGAAAAAATAACAGGGAAAAACATGGAGGGAGAGAGAAGAGATATATAGGGAGAAAGAGAGCAAGAGAAAGGGAGAGAGGAAGAAGAGGGAAGGCCAGAGGGAGAAAAGAAAAAATGAAATAGAGAAACCAAAGAGTACACGCAGGAAAGGAAAGAAGATGAAGTAGAGGAATAAATGGTATAGGAAAGAAAAAAAAGGGAGAAATTTGGATTGATGAAAAAAAAGGGAGTGAGAGACCATAGATGGAGAAAAAAGAGAAGGAGAGAAAAAAGATCAAATGGATATAGCAAAATGCGGAAGGATAGAGAGAAAAGAGGAGAGAGAAAGAGAAGAAAGCGAGACAGTGGAAAAGAGAACAGTGGGAGAGAGCCAGAGAACAGAAGGATGAGAAAGGGAGAATAGAAGTGAATGAGAAAAGGAGGGAAAATGGAGAGCAAAGAAGAGGGGGGGGGGAAATAAATAGACTGAGAGCAAAAAGGAGAAAGGGAGGAGGTAGAAAGAGGTAATAGAGAGGAGAAAGGATGACAAGTGGAGAATTAAAGGAGAAGACACATAAGAAAGAGACTGGATGGGGAAGAGACAAAGAAAGAAGTATGAGAGCGTGAGACTAAGGGAAAAGAGAGAGGAAGGGGAAATAAAGAAGATGGAGAGGGAAGAGGATTGGAAGAGACAGGCAGAGTGGGAGAAAAAAGAAACAGAGGTGGCAGGGAAGGATACAGAAAAGCAGAGAAGTAGACAGGAGGTTAGAGAAACAGAATGAGCGAAAAAGAGGGTTAACGGAAAATAAATTAATGAGGGTGACATAAGACAGGAGAGAAGAGAGGAGAGACAGATGGCGAGTTAATGATGAAGGGGGAGAGTAAGAGAGTTAGAGGTGCAAAACAGAGGAGAGAAAGTTTGAGAAGAGACAGATTCTAGGAGATAGAGAAAAGGAAACAGAGAGAGAAAGAGACAGAGAGATGGAAGAGATACAGATGGGGAGGGTAAGAGGAAAACGGAGAATGCCAGAGGAAGAGTCAAAAAGGAGAGAACAAAAGCATGGCAGGGAGAGACAGAGAAGAGACAGAAATTAGAGGGCGGAGGGAAACAGAGAAGTGGAAAAAGGTTAAAGAGAGATAGGGGAGGGGAAAACCAAGGAAGACAGGTAGGGGGAGAATGATGGGGTTGGGTTCAGAAGAGGAGGAAAGAATGAAACTTGTGAGAGATCAGGTGGAATAGACACAAATGAGAGACACAAAGCAGGCTAAGAGAAGAAAAGAGATAGAGAGGCAGATGGGGAGGAAGGAGAAGAGGACAGTTATGAGGGACGGGGGAGAGAGATAGGAATGTAACTGACAAAAGGCGACAGAGAGTGACACAGGAGAGGGGAAGCAGACAGAAGAGGGGAGAAAAAGAGACATGTGTGAAGAAATGGGGAATGGAGAGAAATACAGTTGAGGGACTCACAGAGTGGAATCAGGAGGGGGACTGATAGAGTTGGGGGATAGAAGCAGAAGGAGAGAATGATAGAGGGGAAAGAGAAGCAGGGGGGGACTGATGGGAGGGGGGGAGGCAGGAGGGGCGACTGGTAAAGAGGAAGAGAGAAGCAGGATGGGGGAATGATAGAGGGGAGAGAGAAGCATGAGAGGGGACTGATAGAGGAGGATAGAAGCAGGAGGGGGGACTGAGAAAAAGGGGGGATAGAAGCAGGGTGGGAAAGAAGCAGAAGGGGGCAATCACAAAACTGGACAAAACTCAACTATACTCAGACATGGAAGAATTCTTCAGGAGGCTGAGGGTCACAGAATACTTTCATAAAAGAGCATACCACACCCAGATTGGCATACAACAGCAGGAAAAAGAACACAAGGTTTACCCCATCACCTGGATGCAACCCTAAACTCGACAGTTGCATAGAAAGCTTTTGCCTGAGAACGACTTCCTTGGTAACAAATCAGCAAAAAAGATACTTATATCTCCCCATTAGAAAGAGCTGCCATAAAGGGTTTAAAAGGAAACCATAACATCACCATCAAACCAGCAGACAAAGGGGGCACAGTTGTGATTTTGAACACGCCGGATTACATACAAGACTGTAACAGGCAATTGACAGACAGCACCTATTACAAGAAATTGGACCAGAACCCTACAGAAGATTATACCAGCCAACTCAGGGAACTCATCCAAACATTCCCCAAGAACGTACAGCACGAATTGGAGCAGTTCATACCCACCCATCCTACAACTGGGATTTCTACATGATGCCCAAGATCCACAAACCAGGCAACCCAAGGAGACCTATTGTTACAGGTATGGATATACTGACTAAACAGTTTACTGGTCTTGTTGAAAACATCCTGAAGCCACTAGTTACAAACACCAGCAGCTATATACAAGACACCACTGACTTTCTTAACAAACTCAGTCAGATTAACAAACTACCTGCTAACATACTACTCGTAACCATGGATGTTGAATCTCTTTACAGCAAAATCCCACATAAAGATGGTACTGAGGCATGCTTCAAATTCCTCTCAACACACACAGAAATATATCCGATACCATCGCCAAAATACTAGAATACATCCTGGCCCACAATGACTTCACCTTCAACAAACATATTTATCTGCAAATAATTGGGACCCCAATGGGTACTAAAATGGCACCATAATATGCTAATTTATTTATATTTGACCTTGAACAGAGATTCTTGTCCACATATGTCCACAAACCTTACAGATACTACCGTTAGGTTATCACCTGTTCATCATATGGACGGAGGGAGAAAAAAACCTCAGAGACTTCCACACTGCCTTTAATACCTTCCACCCATCTATTACATTTAACATTGATTACTCTGCAGAACAGGTGAACTTTCTGGACACCACCATATCCATTACCAATGTGAAACTTAACTCATCTGTTTATAGGAAACCTACAGACAGATGCAGTTATTTCCACAGCTCTAGCTTTCACCCCTCACATATTAAAAAAGCGATTACCTATAGTCAAGCCATCAGATATCACTGCATATGTTCAAGCACTGAGGTCCGTGATAAACACTTAAAAACACTGTCTAACTCCTTCAGGAGAAAGGGTTACAAACTCTGTATAATAACACAGAAAGTAACCTCTGCAATCAAGGTAGAGGGGGGGAGACCCTCGCAATGAGTGCTGAAGGCTCGCAAGAAAGTCTCCTGACCGCTTCCGAGTTACTAGCTTGAAAAAGCCAGTAACTCGGAAGCGGTCGGAAGATCGCCAAAAGACTCCGATTAAATAGAAAATTAACTTACAACCTCCCACACAGCACAGGGAGAGAGGCAGGGAGCCTGTGAGTAAGATTGCAAGCTAATTTGTTATTTGTTTGCCGTTTTTTTGATCTCTCAGAACAGCTATGCAAGGGAAAAAAAGGCGGCAGGAAAGACGTCAATTTGTTTCAAGCCTGTAACTCGGAAGGGCATTTCAGGCTTGGGGAAATGGATCAATTTCACCAAGCCCGCAAATGGTTTCACACCCGTAAATGGCAAAAGGAGCATAGGGGAGGGAGAGGGGGAGAAAGACACAGGGGAAAGAGAGGGGGAGAGGGTAGAAAGAGACACGGGAAGGAGAGGGGGAGAGGGTAGAAAGAGACACAGGGGAGGCAGTGGGGGGGAAGAGACACCGGGGTGAGAGAGGGCGGAAAAAGACACGTGGGAGAGCAGGGGAAAAAGATTCACGGAGGAGAGGGAGGAAAGGAAAAGGGGGAGGTAGGGAAGAGACACAGAGAAGGCGCCAATTGCGAGGCCAGTAAAGTAGAGGGGTGAGACGCTCACAATGAGCGTCAATACCGCCCATTGCGGGGCTCGCTATGAGCGCCAAAGGTGGTCATCCTGAGGCCCATAATGTATAGGGGTAGAAGCTAACAATTAGTGGGAAAAAATTTAATTTTTGAAGAATCTGTTTATGTGTAAAGGGATTAATTTTGTGTTTGTTACTTCTTGAGAGCTGTATCATTGGTGTGTGTTTTATTGTCTATCAATAAGGGGGGGTGGGCACAGGGTGAAGTCAGTGGATCATCCTGAAATGTACACTGCACTTCTTCCCTCACACTTTTTTTCACCCATCTGTCCTTCAGAGATGTGTCACCCATCTGTCCTTCAGGTATGGCATTTCCTCTTCTGATTAGCTCTTTCGCTCATCACCACTTCCACTTGGAGCACTCATTTAAACAGGACAGACTAGATCTAGAATACAACTGACATGCTCAGTACTGAGATCTGGGAGACCTAATAATGCCTTCTCATTGTCATCAGATCATAATAAAGAGATTACATCTGGAATTTAGGGAAAATGTATCTTTTGCCTAAGCATATGATTTTAAAAATCAAAGAGAGAAGTACACCTTATTTACAAGGTATAGGTATCTTTCAAACTTTACTGAATTAGTCCATGCTTCCTAAGAAGACTAACACTGAAAACCGTAATTAAAGAAAATCGAAATTTTTGAAGATTATTTAATGTAAATGTCCATTTTGTCTGACTGTAGCATTTCCTGAAAGACTGAAGACTGATACTAATTTATTAAACAGTAGAGGGAGGGAGAGGTCTGGATAAGTTCTTAAATGATTGGAGCTTTTGGATTTGACACCTCTTCCATACTTATTTGCATGCTCTGAAGCAGTCAGCTTGCGTCAATAATTTTAAGTCCTGACATCTGAAAATGTGAAGACCCTCGTATACATGCAACCTTCACTAAATAATGTATGCCTCCAGGAACTAGCAGAGCATTAACATTTATAATTTTTTTATTTAAAAAAATAGCATAACCACACGTTTGCTGCTTAATTATGCTCTTAGCCAGGCTTTTTATTTTTCATCATAGCTTTTGATATAGTTTCTGTGATTTTTTTTCTTATTGTTTATAGTGATATTTACCAATTAAATGTCATGAAGTCTGGATCATTACAGTTGCACTTTAATTTTAATGGGAATTTTTGTTTTAAGAAATAGGTAAAGTTAACATATGAAGACATTCATATTTGATTTACCGTAATTAAGAAAATTAGTCGGCCCCATTTCCTTCAGTTGTTAATATTTGTATTTTTCCCTGTTCTCTTCCCGTGATTAGTGCTATGGAATATGTTGGCGCCTTACAAATAAAAGTTAATAATAATAATAATAATAATAATTAATAATAATAATAAAGTGCTTAAATCTGATCATACAGCTAAACACATCACTTTTTGGGGGACACAGCATACTTAGGGCCTTATTCAATTGCTACTTAAAACCAAAAAGTAGTAGTAAGTGGAGGTCGCAAGGTTTTTCCCTATTCAAATGCCTTCTTCTTGCAGGCTCCGATCCAAAATGGCTAAACTCAAACATCATCGTACTGCTACCAAGGCTGCGAAAGCCATTGTTTATCCGCCCAACTTGTCCAAAATGACCATTGAGGGTCCCCACATTAACCCTTGCTGCAGAGGTCCCAATTGGGACCCTGCAGCATTTAAAATTAAAATTAAATTAAAAAAGAAACTTAAAAGTCTTTAAAGGTCCTTAAAGGACATGCACTACAATTAAAATGAGCCTTATCACACATGGGGTCTATACAGACCCCCATAAGTCTCTATTTAACCCCTTCTATTATGGGGGTCTATACAGACCCCATAAGCCTCTATTTAGTCTATAAAGACCCTTATGGGACATAAGAACCATAACAATAACCCCATAAGTGCCACTAGGGTCCTCCAGGACCCTCATGACACTAAGTACAAACACTACCCTACACTACACTATTAGCCCCCTAATAAACCAAAAATCTAAACTAATGAAACCCTCCCTCTAACGAATGAACCCCCCTCCTCCCTATCCTTTTAACCCCCCTCTACCCTAACCTTTTACCCCCTACACTACCTACCTAACACCTACCCTAACCTATTAACCCCTACACTACCTACCTAACCCCCTATTAAACTCCCCAACACCCCACTAACTACAAAAAAACAATAACCCACCCGTAATTACAAAAAATTAAAAAAAATAGATTGCAGAAAATAAAAAAAGAACATTACATAAAATAAAAAAAGCCCCACTTGCAGAAAAAGTAAAAAAAAACTACTCACATAAAATAAAAAAAACTACAACCAAAAATAAACACATCCCTATAACATTAAAACCAAACCCTACACCTATCAATAAAATAAAGTTTAAGTTATACCACTAACCTTGCAAAAATGCCCCTATAGCGACAATTTTTTGCTTGGTCCTTAGACAAGGGCCCATCTATAGATGTCCACAGGTCCGGCACCCCTACAAAAAAAAGAAACATTACAATTAATAAATAAATACATACAATATATAACACAATACATTCGAAATAGTACACTTACCTGTCCCAAATGCCCATCCAGCGATGCCCCGGTCCTTCTTGAAGTCTTCGGTGACAGGGCCCATCCAAAAAAACCTGACGGGCTAACAAATTAAAAAAATCTAAAAGAGCTCCTCCCTTGAGGAGCTCCCTGCGCAAATGAGGGTTCTTGCGCTTGCTCCGGTAACATTTTGAAATGATGCCTTCTGATTTGCTAAAAACGCTGCCAATAATATTTCAGCCAATTAGAAGGTGGAAAGGTGTGAGCCAATCAGAATGGGATACATCCCTATATCCCATTCTGATTGGCTGATGTACCTGTCAATCATTAGTAATCCAATCAGAAGGCGCTATTGGAGGACCCTCATGGCACTTATGGGGTTACTATTATGGTTATTACCCATAAGGGTCTTTATAGATTGTCTGTATAGACCCACATAAGAGATGGGGTTAATTAGAGACTTATGGGGGTCTGTATAGACCCCCATGAGTGATAGGGTTAATTTTAATTGTAGTACATGTCCATTAAGGACCTTTATGGACCTTTAAGGTCCTTTAGTGACCTTCACAGCTCCAAATTTGAATTTTAAATGCTGCGGGGGTCCCCATCTGGACCCTGCAGCAAGGGTTAATGTGGGGACCCTCCAAAGGGTACCGATGGGGACCCCACAGCATAGGGGAGTTAATGTTAGTTGCCGCAGGGGTACTTACAGTACCCGCAGCATGGGGGTAACTATTTGTTTGCCGCAGTCCCTTTAAGGACTTTAAATTTACATTTTTAAAGGCTGCAGGGGTCCTGATTCGGGTCTACACATTGACCCCATGATGCAGGGGTCCCAATCGGGACCCCCGCATCATGGGGGTGATGTGTAGATATTGCAGGGGTCCCTATTGGGACCCCCACATCATGGGGGTAATGTGGGGACACTGCAGCAGGGTTGCAGGCTGCATTTTACCACTCCTCCGGGCTTGTAGGTTGGAAACATTGATGTCATGATGACGATCTCTGTTTCCATATGCTGTTTTGATAGCAGGCGTTACTGGCTTCATGTTGAGGCCAGTAGATGCTATTTCCGGGCCTCATTCAAATGCGATTTGGCCGATTGAATAGGGCTCTTTATAAACACATAGCATATTTTTTTTACAGAAGTTTTTAGTTAGTGCACTTCTATCCAAAAGCAAGGTTACTAACTAAAAACTTCTGTAAAAAAAAAATGCGATGTGCCTATATAGAGCCCTATTCAATTGGCCAAACCACATTTGAATACTTTTTAAATATGCTTAGATCATCTACTCCTTTCTGATGGATAGCTAGTAACAAAAAAGTCCCACGAATGAATGCTCCACAGATTTCTCGTTCAGTTTGTAGTAGAGTCCATGTATTCCCTCTAAAGATTTACCTTTGCATAGAATTCAGTGAATCAATTAAGCAGCCTGTGATTGACAGAGTTAGGTGATCTGAATATCAAATGCTGCTTTTTTAAACACTATAATATAATATAACATAATATGATAAAATAAAATATAATAATATTTATAAACATGCAAAACTAACATTCTGACATCACTGGGGAAAAAAGCTTTCACAATTATAATATAAGTACCGTATATACTCGAGTATAAGCCGACCCGAGTATAAGCCGAGGCACCCATTTTACCACAAAATACTGGGTAAAATGAGTGACTCGAGTATAAGCCGAGGGTGGGAAATGTGCTGTCCCGTGTCCCTCTTGTGCCCTCTGTGTCCCCCCTCTCTCTCCCGTGTCTCTTCTCCCCTCTCCCTTTCCTGTGTCTCTTCCCCCTCCCTTATCAACCTCCACAACCCCCCTCCTCATTCTCAACCTCCCTCCTCAACCCCACTCCTCATCCTCATCCTCCCTCCTCATCCTCAACCTCCCTCCTCATCCTCAACCTCCCTACTCATCATCAACCTCCCTCCTCAACCTCCCTTCTCATCATCAACCTCCCTCCTCATCCTCAACCTCCCTCCTCAACCTCCCTCCTCATCATCAACCTCCCTCCTCAACCTCCCTCCTCATCATCAACCTCCCTCCTCATCCTCAACCTCCCTCCTCATCATCAACCTCCCTCCTCAACCTCCCTCCTCATCATCAACCTCCCTCCTCATCCTCAACCTCCCTCCTCATCCTCAACCTCCCTCCTCATCCTCAACCCCCTCCTCATCCCCCTCCTCAACCTCCCTCCTCACCCCCCCATCCTCAATCCCCCCTCCTCAACCCCCCATCCTCATCCTCTCTCCTCAACCCTCCATCCTCAACCCCCCTATCCTCAATCCCCCTCCTCAACCCCCCATCCTCATCCTCTCTCCTCAACCCCCCATCCACAACCCCCATCCTCAACCCCCCTCCTCAACCTCAACCCCCATCCTCAACCCCTTCTCCTCATCCTCAACCTCCCTCCTCATCATCAACCCTCCTCAACCTCAACCCTCCTCAACCTCAACCCCCCTCAATCCCAACCCCACCTCAACCCCAACCCCCCTCCTCAACCCCCTCATCCTCAACCCACCATCCTCATTCTCTCTCCTCAACCCCCATCCTCAACCCCCCTCCTCAACCCCCCTCCTCAACCTCCCTCCTCATCCTCAACCCCCTCCTCAACCCCATCCTCAACCCCCCCATCCTCAACCTTCCTCCACAACCCCCCCATCCTCAACCTTCCTCCTCAACCCCCCATCCTCAACCCCCTCCTCAACCCCCCATTCTCATCCTCAACCCCCATCCTCAACCTCCCTCCTCAACCTCAACCCCCCTCAACCCCCCTCCTCAACCTCAACCCCCCTCAACCCCAACCCACCTCCTGAACCTCAACCCCCCTCAACCTCCCTCAACCCCCCTCAACCTCCCTCAACCCCAACCCCCCTCCTCAACACCCCTCCTCAACCTAAACCCCCCTCAACCCCCCTCCTCCACCTAAAACCCCCTAAATACCTCCCCCCTCTCCCCTCACTTACCTGCTTGTGCTCCGGCCTCCGGTCCTTGACCCGGCGGTTGAGGGAGGTTTATGCTGAGGAGGGGGGTTTAGGTTGAGGAGGGGGAGGGAAAGAGACACGGGGGAGGGAAAGAGACACGGGGGGAGGGAAAGACATGGGGGGAAAGAGACACGGGGGGTAAAGAGACACGGGGGGGGAAAGAGACACAGGGGGGGAAAGAGACACAGGGGGGAAAGAGACGCGGGGGGTAGAGAGACACACGGGGGGGGTTAGAGACACACGGGGGTGGTTAGAGACACACGGGGGGTTAGAGAGACACGGGGGGGGGGGGGACCGTAAAGGTCCTGAAAGGACTCGCACTAAAAATATTAACCCCAGGCAACTATAATTACCCCATTAACTCATGGTGGTCAATCCAGACCAACATAAGGCCTAAATTAACCCATTAACTCATGATGGTCAATACAGACCACCATAAGGCCTAAATTAACCCATTAACTCATGGTGGTCAATACAGACCACCATAAGGCCTAAATTAACCCATTAACTCATGGTGGTCAATACAGACCACCATAAGGCCTAAATTAACCCATTAACTCATGATGGTCAATCCAGACCACCATAAGGCCTAAATTAACCCATTAACTCATGGTGGTCAATACAGACCACCATAAGGCCTAAATTAACCCATTAACTCATGATGGTCAATCCAGTCACCCAGATTAAAACAACGTCTGACTCTGAGTTAAAATGAACCAGGCAAAGATTCAGGACACCTTCCGTACATTTTATCAGTATATGTATACCTCCCATTTTTTTCTTTCCGTAGATTAATTCATATAAAATATACATGACAGGGGAGCATCAACAATTTATGTTATTTATATTAAATATTGGTCCCACAATTTCCATTTTAATGTAGATCTGTCTCTTGCATTTGTATTCATTTCTAAAAAAAAACATTTTTTAACAGTCTATTTCTATGAACTTCTTTTACTTTGCTTTAGAAAGGTGTTGTATTCCATTTTACAACAGTAATCCATTAGCAGTAAGTAGAATTTGTATAGCTATACTTCTAGCTGAGTAGTTCAACTCTTTAGGAAATATGTGGAACAATATCAACTCTGGGGACATCACTAGATTACATTTAATTATAATACATATTTGATTAATGCTACCAGACCAACATACCTGGATTTTCTTACAATACTACCTCACATGTGCATGGGAACCTATGTCTTCACAACCGCTCCAGCATTTTTCTCAGTATTTATTTAAGTAGCGGGAACCTTATACCATCTTGAGTGAATTTGAAATATACTTCTCTGAATGTGGCACATTTCCCAAAGTTGTCTTGAATGCTTTAAACCATTCTATTTCCTTCCATTTCTGTCTTAGTTCCTTCTCCCACGCTTTCATTCTGAAGGTTTCACCATTTACATTCTGAAGGGTTTTTCCCATTTTTCTGATTGTGTTGCTCATTTTATATCAGAGAATTCAAATAATGTTTTTTTTTTTTTTTTTTTTTAATTCTCCAATATAAAATGAGCAGCACAATCACACCAAACACCTACGTATTTGCTGAAAAACACCTACAAGATTAGAAAACAAGGACGCAACACGCACAACCCCAAAAACATTACAAACAAAACAAATACAAACAACAGACACATAAAAAGGTTACTCACAGCAAGGGGGGGCACCGAGGACCTCTGCAAGTGAAGTTACACCTCGATTTAACCACAAATTTCGGAGTTTAGAGACCTGAAAATCACCTAAGCGAGAGAGAAAATGGCCACCGAACAAAACGAAAACGAGGCTAAAGGTCCCTAAACGCGCAAAACACTAAAATAAACACGCAAAACACCACCAAACAGCTACAGGTATTCCGAAAAAGCCCACCAAACAGTTACGGATATTCAGAAAAACTCGCACAACATCGAAAACAAATATTAAGAAAAACTCACACAACATAGAAAAAGAACGACGCTACATCAGCCACATTATATACACCAAACCCCCCTGGCTCACTTACAATTTCATTGCCATCATTTTTTGACGGGCAATTCGCTAGTAAGAGATAGTGTTGATTATTTTGGTATGTTTACAAATATATATTTATTAAGATATCATACCACTTAATATTATATCACTTTTATAGTCTAATCATGGTATTATCTCTAATTCAAAATAGAAAATATTTTTCCTTACAATTGTGCTTGGTTTCATCAATTGACTCAACCCAATGGAAGTCTGGATCTTTAATTATATTTCAAAAGAGGAACTAGCTATGTGTTTTGGGAATATCCCAATTATGTATGTTAGTATGTTCTTCTTAGGAGTTTACCAAAGTTTCTCCATGGGGTGTGTCTGCCTTAGATCTTAGATATTAGCCTAGCCTCTAGATGTTAGATCATAGCTTATAGCCCCCCTTGATCTTAGATCCTATTCCTTTATCTCTCTCCTAATTATACTCAAAACTTAATTTGCTTATCAGAAATACAAATCAGACTACGTGTTTGGCAACCAATCAGAAACCATAATGATTTTTAAACTAGTATGTGGGGGGGGGGGGGGGAAGTAATGGTGTAGAAAGTGTAGAGGGGGTAAGGAACGCATTAACTAGCCATGGGGGAGGAGATGGGGGTAGAGTTAGAAAGTCAATAGGGAGGTATTGCTAAGTAACTCAAGTACAATGACAGGCACTTCAGAACTACAGACTAATAACATAAGGTGTATGCTCGCTAATTCGAGAAGCTTGCCAGGAAAAATGGGAGAGTTAGAATTATTAGCAGTAAACGGGAAATGGGATTTAACAGGCATTACTGAAACGTGGTGGGATGAATCTCATGACTGGACTGTTAATCTGGATGGTTATAACCTATTTAGGAAAGTTAGAGGCAATGGTAAAAGATGAGGAGGGATTTGTCTGTATGTTAAGCCTGTATTTAAGCCTATAGTCAAAGAAGATATTTATTCTGGAACTTGCGGTAATGTTGAATGTTTGCAAGTAGAGTTAAATAGCGGAGCAGCAAATTCTAAAAGAATATTAGTAGGAGTATGTTATAAACCCCCAAATATAATTGAAAGTGAGGAAATGCAACTATTGTTACAGATTGGAAATGCAGCTAAGCATGGTCAAGTTCTAATAATGGGAGATTTTAATTACCCTGAAATAAACTGGATAAATGAGACCAGCAGTTCAGCTAAGGGGAGCAGGTTCTTGAGTAAACTCAGATAACATTATCTGGCCCATGTTATACAAGAACCTACTAGAAATGAGGCTATCTTGGATTTAGTTATCGCAAATAATATTGATATAGTATCAAATGTTGAAATAGGGAAACCTTTGGAAAACAGTGATCACAACACAGTCTCATTTGAGACTGAATTAAAAAAAAACATAACTGTAAGGGGCTAACAAAAACTCTTAATTTTAAAAGGGCAGATTTTAATGGTCTAAGGGCAGCAATACAACGTATACAGTGCCTTGCAAAAGTATTCACCCCCCTTTGCATTTTTTTTGTGTTTTGTTGCCTCACAACCTGGAATTAACATGGATTGTTTGAGGATTTGCATCATTTAATTTATAGAACATGCCCACAACTTTGAAGATGTTTTTTTTATTTTTTTATTGTGAAGCAGACAACAAATAAGACAAAATAATAGAAAAAGTAAATGTGCATAACTATTCACCCCCCTAAAGTCAATACTTTGTAGAACCACCTTTTGCAGCAATCACAGATCCAAGTCACTTTGGATAAGTCTCTATGAGCTTGCCACATCTTACCACTGAGATTTTTGCCCATTCCTCCTTGCAAAACTGCCCCTGCCCCTTCAAGTTGGATGGTTTGAGCTTGTTAATAGCAATCTTTAAGTCTGACCACATATTTTCTATTGGATTGAGGTCTGGGCTTTGACTAGGCCATTTTAACACATTTACATATTTCCCCTTAAAACCCTCGAGGGTTGCTGTAGCAGTGTGTTTGGGGTCATTGTCCTGCTGGAAGGTGAACCTCCATCCTAGCCTCAAATCACGCACAGAGTGGTACAGGTTTTGCTCAAGAATATCCCTGTATTTAGCACCATCCAACTTCCCCTCAATTCTGACCAGTTTCCCAGTCCAGGCTCCTGAAAAACATGGTGTTCTTTGGGTGATGTGATGTGTTGAGTTTGCCCCAGACATAGCGTTTTCTTTGATAGCTGAAAAGTTAAATTTTAGTCTCATCAGACCAGAGCACCTTCCTTTATACATTTTTGGAGTCTCCCACATGCCTTTTCACAAACTCAAAATGTGCCATTTTGTTTCTTGCTGAAAGTAATGGCTTTCTTCTGGCCACTCTGACATAAAGCCCAACTCTATGGAGCGTACAGCTTACGGTTTACGGCTTATTGTCATCCTATGAACAGATACTCCAGTATCTGCTGTGGAACTCTGCAGCTTCTCCAGGGTTACTTTAGGTCTCTGTGCTGCCTCTCTGATTAATGCCCTCCTTGCCCGGTCCGTGAGTTTTGGTGGTCAGCCGTCTCTTGTCAGGTTTGCTGTTGTGCCATGTTCTTTTCATTTGGTTATGATAGATTTGATGGTGCTCCTGGGGATCATCAAAGATTTGGATATTTTTTTATAACCTAACCCTGACTTGTACTTCTCAACAACATTGTCCCTTACTTGTTTGGAGAGTTTCTTGGTCTTTATGGCAGTGTTTTGTTAGTGGTGCCTCTTGCTTAGGTGTTGCAGCCTCTGGGGCCTTTCAAAAAAGGTGTGTATATATAATGACAGATCATGTGACACTTAGATTGCACACAGCTGGACATCATTTCACTAATTATGTGACTTCTGAAGGTAATTGGTTGCACCAAAGCTTTTTATGGGCTTCATAACAAAGGGGGTGAATACATATGCACATGCCAATTTTCTGTTTTCTATTTCTAAAAAATTATTTTTTGTATATATTTTTCTCATTTCACTTCACCAACTTAGACTATTGTGTTCTGATCCATCACATAAAATTCAGATTAACAAAACATTGAATTTAGGGCTGTAATGTAGCAAAATAGGTAAAAAGTCAAGGGGGTGAATACTTTTGCAAGGACCTGTAGACTGGGACAGAAAACTGACAGGTAAAAATACTGAACATAAATAGACAACATTCAAATCCTTACTAAATAAACATATTTATCACCATATACCATGTGGAAATAAAAGTAGAAGGAGTAAATCACAACCCATGTGGCTTAACAATTAATTAAAGATGAAGATGAAAAGTAAAAAACAAGTGTTTAAATTATACAAACAAGAGGGGACAGAGACTGCTTTAATCAAGTACAAGGAAATCAACAAGGCTTGCAAAAAGGCTATTAGACTGGCTAAAATGCGAAAATGAAAAGTTAATTGCAAAGGAAATTAAGACTAACCTTAAAATATTTTTTAAATATATTTATGGGAAGAATGCCATGAAGGAAGCTATAGGAACATTACAATTTAACTCAGGCTGTCTGATAATTAGTGACCAGGAAAAAGCAGATGAGCTTAATAGGTTCTTTTGTTCGGTATACACAAGGGAGGTACCAGTGGTTGGGTCACTGCAACATAATGGGGCTACACTACCTTCACCAAATAACTAGGAAGAAATCCAAAAGAGGTTGGAAAAAAATAAATGTTAATAAAGCCCCGGGTCCTGATAGAATACATCCAAGCGTACTGAGGGAACTGGGCTCTGTAATAGCCAAACCATTATATCTATTTTTTCAAGATTCACTCAACACAGGGTCTCTACCAGATGACTGGAGAAAGGCAGAGGTGATACCTATATGTAAGAAGGGAGCAAGAGGAAATCTGGGTAATTATAGACCAGTGAGTCTCACTTTGGTAGTGGGAAAGCTTTTAGAAGGGTTAATAAGGGATAATAAACACGAATATGTCTATTCAAACAGAATTATAAGTAGGAGCCAATATGGATTTATGAAGTATAAGTCATGTCAAACAAACCCAATTAGTTTCTATGAGGAGGTTAGTAGGAACTTGGATCAAGGTAACTCAGTGGATGTAGTCTATCTGGATTTTGCAAAGGCTTGGCTAAAAGACAGGAAGCAAAGGGTTGTGGTAAATGGAACATACTAGTATTGGCCTAATGTGGTAAGTGCGGTTCCCCAGGGTTCAGTATTAGGTCCCGTCCTTTTTAACATATTTATTAATGCCTTGGAAATGGGATTGGAGTGTGGTGTCTCCATTTTTGCTGATGACACAAAGTTGTGCAAGGTAATTAAATCAGAAAATGATGTACTTTCCCTCCAAAGGGATTTGCATAAATTAGAGGAATGGGCATCTAAATGGCAGATGAGATTTAATACGAATAAATATAAAGTTATGCATCTCGGAAGGTAAAATAGCCATGCAATTTATAATCTTAATGGAGCAAATCTAGGGGTATCAGATATTTAAAGGGATTTGGGAGTACTTGTGGACAACCACCTAGGTGACAGTGCTCAATGCCAGGCAGCATCTGCAAAGGCAAGTAAAATATGAGCATGTATTAAGAAGGGTATAGAAGTAAGGGAAGCAAATATAATTCTCCCACTATACAAATCCCTAGTACGCCCTGATTTGGAATATGGAGTACAATTTTTGTCACCCCTACATAAAAAAGACATTTTAGAGCTGGAAAAAGTACAGAGATGGACAACAAAGCTAATAAAGGGAATGGAGGGGCTAAGTTATGAAGAAAGACTAACAAAATTAAACTTATTTACTCTAGAAAAAAGGCATCTAAGAAGGGATATGATTACCTTATATAAATATATCCAGGGTCAATACAAGGCTTTGTCAAGGGAACTTTTTATGCCAAGAGGTTTTCAACTGACAAGGGGACATCCTTTGAGATTAGAAGTAAAAAGATTTTGCCTTAAAGAAAGAAAAGGGTTCTTCACAGTAAGGGTGGCTAATCTGTGGAATTCTCTACCAAAGGAGGTGGTGACAGCAGATTTGATAGATAACTTTAAAAAGGGATTGGATATATTTTTAAATAAAAAGGGCATTAAGGAATATCCTGGATAAATAGAGAGGGAGTAATGATTCAGGGAGAAATCCAATCGCCAGTATCTGGGGTCAGGAAGGAATTTTATATTTTCTTCCCTGTTGCGACAATTGGCAAAGTTTCACTGTTTTTGTTTTCTGTTTGCCTTCCTCTGGATCAATTAACAATAAATCCAGACTAAAGTATTTTTTCAACCTAAATTACTTTGTAACTATGTCAGAAATATTTAACTCATAAGAGAATGTATTCTTGCCCTATAGGCTTATGAAGTGTCAATTATTATCTTGGAACACCAGATGGCACCCTTGCACCTTCAAATTACCTTCAAAGAATTAAAATAAAATTAGCTTAATAAACTTTGACCTTAACTTGTAAAATTATCTGTGTCTTAATGAAATGTTGACATTTCAATGTAAAACTGTCATATGTTACAAACCATAGATACATTTATTGAACAGTGCTGCTAGAAGTATCCCTGCATATGTATGAGAATTTAGTAGGAGTATACTGCTCAGTAATAATAACAAGACCTTTGTTTAACCTTCCCAATTAAACTAAGGAATTTGCTTAGGTAATGTCTATTACAGAACAAAAGAAGTACTAAGAATCCTATTTCAGTGAAAAACTGGAAAAACATCTTTACACAGAAAATATCCAAATGGAAATGCATAAATATGTATATATATGAGTAAAATAATATAATAGTATATACAGTGGATATAAAAAGTCTACACACCCCTGTTAAAATATCAGGTTTCTGTGCTGTAAAAAAATGAGACAAAGATAAATCATTTCAGAAGTTTTTCCACCTTTAATGCGACCTATAAACTATACAACTCAATTGAAAAACAAACTGAAATCTTTTATGTGGAGGGAAGAAAGAAAAAAGAAAAATAATGTGGTTGCATAAGTCTGCACACCCTCTTATAACTGGGGATGTAGCTGTGTTCAGAATTAAGCAATCACATTCCAAATCGTGTCAAATAGGATCAGCATACACCTGCCATCATTTAAAGTGCCTCTGATTAACCCCAAATAAAGTTCAGCTGCTCTAGTTTAATTTTCTTAGTTGCATCCCACAGCAAAAGCCATGGTCCACAGAGAGCTTCCAAAGCATCAGAGGGATCTCATTGTTAAAATGTATCAGTCAGGAGAAGGGTACAAAATAATTTCCAAGGCATTAGATATACCATGGAACACAGTGAAGACAGTCATCATCAAGTGGAGAAAATATGGCGCAACAGTGACATTACTAGAACTGGAGCTCCCTCCAAAATTGATGAAAAGACGAGAAGAAAGGCTACCAAGAGGCCTACAGCAACATTAAAGGAGCTGCAGGAATATCTGGCAAGTACTGGTTGTGTGGTACATGTGACAACAATCTCCCGTATTCTTCATATGTCTGGGCTATGGAGTGGAGTGGCAAGACAAAAGCCTTTTCTTACGAAGAAAAACATCCAAGCCAGGCTACATTTTGCAAAAACGCATCTGAAGTCTCCCAAAAGCATGTGGGAATAGGTGTTATGTTCTGATGAATCCAAGGTTGAACTTTTTGGCCATAATTCCAAAACATATGTTTGGCACAAAAACAACACTGGACATCACCAAAAGAACACCATACCCACAGTGAAGCATGGTGGTGTCAGCATCATGCTTTGGGCTATTCTTCTTCAGCTGGAACTGGGGCTTTAGTTAAGATAGAGGGAATTATGAACAGTTCCAAATATCAGTCAATATTGGCACAAAACCTTCAGGCTTCTGCTAGAAATCTGAACATGAAGAGGAACTTCATCTTTCAGCATGACAACGACCCAAAGCATACATCCAAATCAACAAAGGAATGGCTTCACCAGAAGAAGATTAAAGTTTTGGAATGGCCCAGCCAGAGCCCAGACCTGAATCCGATTGAAAATCTGTGGGGTGATCTGAAGAGGGCTGTGCACAGGAGATGCCCTCGCAATCTGACAGATTTGGAGTGTTTTTGCAAAGAAGAGTGGGCAAATCTTGCCAAGTCAAAATGTGCCATGCTGATAGACTCATACCCAAAAAGACTGAGTGCTGTAATAAAATCAAAAGGTGCTTCAACAAAATATTAGTTTAAGGGTGTGCATACTTATGCAACCATATTATTTTATTTTTATATTTTTTCTTCCCTCTACCTAAAATATTTCAGTTTGTTTTTCAATTTAGTTGTACAGTTTATAGGTCACATTAAAGGTGGAAAAACTTCTGAATTGATTTATCTTTGTCTCATTTTTTTACAGCACAGAAACCTGACATTTTAACAGGGGTGTGTAGACTTTTTATATCCTCTGTATAATAGGAAGATATAATAGGAATATAATATTAGATTATAATAACACAATAATATTGGATTTTATTAGTAGTGAAGTTCTGACATACTGACCTACCTGTTGCTTTTTTCCGCCCAACTTATTCTTTTATTTATTTTGTCATTGGTTCTCTTTCTCCCCTGCTTGTTTAAATCTCAACTACCTATTGTCATGAATCACCCAGGGGCCATATTGGATTTGGTGTGAACTATGCTGGGGCCATTTTGTGACTGGCAGCAGTGGCCATTTTGGGCTGGGTTATCTTCCACATGCTGTTGCCATGTGGAAGAACAAAAGGTTTGGGCACAAAGTCACTGCTTGTGAATGGTATGAATAGGGGGTTACACTGTCACCATTAAATAAAGTCAGCATTACTGCATAAAATGGATTGACGTGGAAAACTTGCCCCACCCTGATACCATGTGGGAATGGGGAAATATGGTTTGGGTTGTAATAGTTAATTACAGTATAAGCTGGTATATTGTATTATGGAGGGATTGTATTTAGTTAACCATCCCCCAGTAGGTAAACACTGAGGCAGGAGCTGAGCCAAATGGTTTTATCCTAAACAAGATAAACCTCACAGGGACCTAAACAAAGAGATTTGCCAGACAGCCAGGCACCTAGATAACAATGGGGGGGCCTAGGAGCAAACAGGAAGTTTCCCCTGGGACAGCCTGGGTCAGAATGAGCTTGGTGGCCACGCCTGGGGTTGGCCCAGGGGAGGGGTCTGGTGGTTCCCATAGCCTACCTCTGTTACATTGGACAGAGGTAATTAGGTTACTCTAGAGGTTACCCTATTGGCCAGAGAAAGGGGAAAGGTTGATCCACTCCCTCCACTGTGTGTGTGTGAAATGTTTTAAATATGTTGTTCCAAAATAAAACGTTGTTCATAATTTTCATCAAGACGTGGTGTGTAGATGTATTATTTACCCGGGAACATATGCTTGCAGTAAGATTCGGCAGACTTACTGTCAATATTGCTCAGTCTAAACCAAGGGCTGAGACATGATGTTCCTGTAATCAAAACGGCTCCAAGGTCCAGAGTAACCCATATCCGGTCAGCAGACCCCAGCCAGGGAGTGGGTCGTGATAATTGGTGGCATAGTGGTGGGGTACTCTGAGAAGGACCAGAAAATGGAGCAGAGGGAAGCAGAGGACTACAGACTACTCCTGCTAAATCAATGGATGGCATTCATGCAATTATGGCATGGCCATGAGCTGGCAAGCTGGTTGGAGGAACTGGTAGAGAAAGAGATGGACTTGGAGGAACAGTACCTTGCCAGGATAGAGTCCTTGGGTGGCCGGAGAGAGGATCTCTATTTTCGTTTGGATCTAGAATATGGGGTCGGTGAGATTCTGAATGGTGATCCAGAATGTGGCATGGGAACTGCAAGGAGGCATAATAACTTGTTTGTTGAACGCTGCCGGGGTCTGGGACTGGAACCATGGTTCCCGGAGGCTCCTTTGCTGGAACCCCTGATTTAGCAAGAGCTGCAACTGGAGGCTGAGTATGTTCAATTGTGGGATGCGATACCCAAGAAGTATTCTTACAACTCAGACGGTATGTACCAGAGTGAGTATGCTCACTGGAACTGGGGAGAGGCTTTTATGGACGGTAAACAAAGTGAGGAGTGGGAAGGGGTAAACACTGTTCCTTTGCCAACTCCTGGGGATGGAGAATGTTTGCCCCTAGAACATGCAGCGACTGTGTCAGTGCCTAGTCACTAGCCCAAAGAGCCAGAGACCCAGTGTAATGTTTCCTGGGTGGGGTCAGATAATCCATGTCTGCCCCCTGATACCCCAAGAGATTTAATCCCAGAGGAAGTGCAAACTGCTCACAAGCTAGGGCCAGGTAAGTTAAGTCTGCCCTTAGAAGTTCTAGGCAGAGTGTGTTGGCCAGAACTGCTAATGGAGCCAGAGGCTCTGGATTATTATGTGATGGACGGTGGGAAGGGAGCCTTAGAGGCCAGGCTGGAAGGGAATGATGAGATTCCCCAGCCTGCATCAGATAACCACTGTCTGTACCCTGACACCCCAGGGGAGTTGTCCCCAGAGGTGCTAGTGAAGAACAGAGCCCAGGAGGGCTGTTTAAGAGACTGTGGGGAGGGAAAGGAATTGGTTTCTGGCTACAGGGAACCTGACCTCACACAGCAAGAGAGTGCCAGGGGCACAAAGAGCCAGGCCGGGGCAGCAAGCATGCCAGCTTTTGCAAAAGCATTATGGGTGCAGAGTGGCACCATGATAGAGGGTGTACCAAGTGGGGAGATACCCTGGATAACCAGTGTCCAGGAGCCCACTGGAACAGACACCACTCCAAAGGCCCAGTTAAACCTGGAGGACTGGGATAAGGGTACCAAGCAAAAGGCCATAGAAGAAGAGGGTCAGCTGAGGGCCCCAAAGCACAGCTTGGGTGGGAGCAGCGTAGCTCCCCAAGCAGCAACAGAAACAGCTGGACCAGAGGAAGAAAGCCAAGAGGAGCTGTCCCTTTGCTATCCCATAGGCCCAGAGACTGTTTTAGAGATCCCAGCCCAGCTGTGGGGACTGGCTGGGGGGAACAGGGTTGCTATGGGACAGAAACTGTGGCCCATCTGTTGTACTCTGGGATCCCAGATTATTGGGGAGGTACCCTGGACTATTTGGGTGGGTGTGAATAGGAAGAGCAATTTGCTCTATACAGTGGGTGCAAGGCCAAGGGCTGGGGGAGGTTGTTACTCTGCACTTTGGGACTGTTTTCTAAAGGACTTGAACGTGGAGAGAGTGCAGAGGGCCTAGCCAATCCAGAAGAGTCATGACTATCAGCGTAGCTGGGAAAATCCTAGGGGCATGGATGTTTCCTGCCACACTTGGGGAGGTGTTGTCATGAATCACCCAGGGGCCATATTGGATTTGGTGTGAACTATGCTGGGGCCATTTTGTGACTGGCAGCAGTGGCCATTTTGGGCTGGGTTATCTTCCACATGCTGTTGCCATGTGGAAGAACAAAAGGTTTGGGCACAAAGTCACTGCTTGTGAATGGTATGAATAGGGGGTTACACTGTCACCATTAAATAAAGTCAGTATTACTGCATAAAATGGATTGACGTGGAAAACTTGCCCCACCCTGATACCATGTGGGAATGGGGAAATATGGTTTGGGTTGTAATAGTTAATTACAGTATAAGCTGGTATATTGTATCATGGAGGGATTGTATTTAGTTAACCATCCCCCAGTAGGTAAACACTGAGGTAGGAGCTGAGCCAAATGGGGTTATCCTAAACAAGATAAACCTCACAGGGTGTCGCCAGGACCTAAACAAAGAGATTTGCCAGACAGCCAGGCACCTAGATAACAATGGGGGGGCCTAGGAGCAAACATGAAGTTTCCCCTGGGACAGCCTGGGTCAGAATGAGCTTGGTGGCCACGCCTGGGGTTGGCCCAGGGGAGGGGTCTGGTGGTCCCTATAGCCTACCTCTGTTACATTGGACAGAGGTAATTAGGTTACTCTAGAGGTTACCCTATTGGCCAGAGAAAGGGGAAAGGTTGATCTACTCCCTCCACTGTGTGTGTGTGAAATGTTTTAAATATGTTGTTCCAAAATAAAACGTTCATAATTTTCATCAAGACGTGGTGTGTAGATGTATTATTTACCCGGGGACATATGCTTGCAGTAAGATTCGTCAGACTTACTGTCAATATTGCTCAGTCTAAACCAAGGGCTGAGACATGATGTTCCTGTAATCAAAACGGCTCCAAGGTCCAGAGTAACCCAAATCCGGTCAGCAGACCCCAGCCAGGGAGTGGGTCGTGACACCTATCTTATAATTTCATTATTGCACCTCGTTTATGCAAATATTGCTAAGGCTCAGTTCTAGCTGATTACCTGCTGTCCCCTTTGTAGGCCTCTGTAGGCCTAAGCCTTGTTCATCAATGCACATATACATCATTGTGCATTTGCAAACACCTTTGTATATTTTATTAAACATGTATTTTGTAGCCCCATCAAATTTCTTATTATTCCAAAACAAAAGTTTGGCATGCTCTAAGCCACACAAAGCCATGCTATTAAGGCTTTATAAAACAAAAAGTACTGACCTCTACACTTCCACACCAATTCTTCTGTCAGTTATAGAACTCTATTCATGTGTTTGTATGGCGGAGAGCCAGTGTTACGGTTTATAGACACTTCTCATGTCCAAGTCAAAAGGAAGAATTGTGCCTGCCAGACATTTCCTTGTACTATACAGCTCAAGCAGATCCAACACTGGAATAATAATGTACATCTGAAAGACTAGGTGAGCATGAGCCAATACAGATGTTTTTTGAGCAAATATTGACTTCCCATGATGAAAAGACCACTTATTCTGTTAAATATTCCACTAAAACATAAAACTTTTCAGAGCTCGTATGGTACAGTTTTCACTATTGTCATCTCCTAATCTAATTATCCACGATCTCCCTTATACAACTTTCCTATGATAGGACTACCAACACCCAATGAATCAGGCTCTTATCCAAAGTTCTTACAAGACAGGGTCTACTAAGAACAAGAGAATAGCAAATTAGCACATAGCTAGTTTTGCTACATACAGTTACGTTACTCCACTTGTTTACACCCAATGACTCCAAACTTGCTTAGAGACCTTACTCTGTCTTAAAGTCAAGGTGTGACAGAGACACCTCCTAATAATTCCTTCTCTCAGGTTTATATTTGTTAAATCAACCATGTGCTTTATCCAAACTCCATTATTTTGTGCCATGGGGACCAGTATTGGGACAAACCCCCTATGTGTATGCTTGAATCTGTGACCCAGTCACTTACTGCTCCCTATATGCATACATTTTGGAAACCAATGATAAAATAAGCCATAAGAGGATTTCCTGTGGCCTCTCAAATGTGTTTGTGAGGCTGCAGGGAAACTGGTTCTTTTTTTATACATTTGGTGGATTTGTGCCAACATATGTCCCCATTTTGTTGTATAAAGCTTTCAAAATTAAAAAAATATCCCTTAATTACAATTTAAGGGAATTACAATTAAATTCTTCCAACTACTGATGTCATACTAATATTTTTTTAGGTTTCAACTTTTGCATTTACTTCATTCCTGCAGAATAGAGACTAAGAAAAGCTAGAAAGTAATTGAAAACTAAAAATAGTAGAGGCTATTATTAGTGATCTCAACTCCCTCAGTGATTGCCATCTGGATCAGATACTGCGTGTACTGTAATATTACCGAGTAATATTGTATTTCTTCTTATATTAGAAAAAGGTTATTTAAAGTACTGTAATAAATGTTTTCAATTTAATTGTAAATGAAAATAATGTTAGTAAAATAAGGAAGAGATAGTTGTGCACCACAAAAGTTGCCAATATTTGTGCACATTTTTTACTGTTCTTTTGCTCGCCTCTACAGGTAGTCCCTTTTTAGTGTCTCTGACAGTAAATGTCCTTAAAGAACCTGTGATGACTAAAAAGTTAACCCTTACCGCAGGGGTACAATAGGTACCCCCAGACATCTAAAATTAAACCCAATAGCTCATGGGGGTCTATACAGTCCCATAAAGGTCTATATGGACCCTTATAGGACAATACTTACCCCCATTAATGCCACAATTAACCCCATTAGTCCAATAGGAATCTATATAGACCCCTATAGGACACTATTACCCCTAGAATAACACTATAAGTGCCATGAGGGTCCTCTAGGACCCACATGACACCAAGTCTAAACACTACACTATTAAACCCGTCTACCCTATTAACCCCTCTCTACACTATTAACCCCTGCACTACCTACCTAACATCCTAATAAAATCCCTATTACTGCACTAATTACACAAAATAAAAAAAAGTAAATTACTGAAAAAACAAATAATAAACCATACATTACACAAAATTTAAAAAGTAACATTACAGAAAATAAAACCCTCTAAATTACATAAAATAAACAAACCTATAATTACATAAAATAAATAAACCTATAATTACATAAAATAAAAAAACTTTAATTACATAAAATAACAAAAACATTACGTACAATAAGTAAGCATATAATCACATATACTAAAAACCCTATTATTACACCTAAAACAACCCCCTCACTAAAACTTGAATAGGGTAAATAAGATCACTTACCTTGCTGAAATGTCCCTCCAGTGGCGATGGTCTTCTGTGCTTTGCCCGTAGGGCCCTTCCTAAATGTCCACAGCTTCGGCACCCCTAGGAAAAAAATAATTATTAAAATTAATAAATAATTGAAAAGGGGAGGTGTGGCTAGCAGCAAACAGAGAGGTAGCAAAATAACAGAGCTCCCTGCAATAAGGCTTTAAAACAACATGAAATTACCAAGCAATTTGGATTATTTTTGATCTACAAGACCAGGTTGCAGTGACTGAACAGTCTGGATTGCTCTGGCACTGTGCAGCAACTTTTGGACTTCACTTTAACACAGATCTACTGGACTGAAATATACTGGATGGGGCACAATCAACAACTATTGGGAAGGTGTCTGGTGAGTCTAAACCCCAAAGGGGATCCTCTTATGTCATCCTACCCCAGCTAGACCCCAGCTCACCTACCCAGGGAAGGGCCTCTTGATGGGAGATATAAAGTGGAGCACAACATATCATTTTTCACTTCATATTTGAAGGAAAATTAGCAAGCACTCTATATGGGTTACTACTGAAAGCTAACACAGGGTAAAGCTAGCAATAGCCCTGCAACTATACACAGACACTGGTGGACATAGAAAAAAAGGGATTGAAGTGCATTCAATGAACTTCTACACCAATCTGGGATCATAAGGAGCAAGTGAAGTTGTACTCCCACACCCCAGGGACTGTACCTTTACAGCATCTCATTGCTGGGACTCATGTGTTTGCAACCATCATTAAAAGCTCCGTTTATTAAATCCTAATTGGTGCTGGACTCTAATCAGCAAAGCAAAACTGCCACAGCCAAATGTAATGAACTGTTTAAGACAAGGAATTTTTCCTCAATCCCTTATCATCTTAACTTGTTTATGTTATATGAGATAAAGGAAGCGGCTACACGTGTGACCATTGTATAAGTTTGCTGTTGACTACAACCTGTATAAAGGACAGTGGACAAGTGGCAGCTTACGAAAATTACATGCTCAGGCTTATAAATATATCAGTGCTTCCACTACCCCCTGGCAAAGTGGACTGGATGAGGGACAACTGGACAGTGGGGCAACAGGGGACAGTAGAAGGAGAGAGACCAGTCTGAAGCCCTAACCTGGACAGTTGCTGGAGGCCTGCTAGGAGGAAATGGTGAGCTTATTTCAATAGCAATAGCAGTAACACCATATCACCTGCCCCAGAGATAGACCCCCTGACAGGGACAATCTAAAGCTGCCTAACTGGTAAACATCAACTTAGTAGGTTAAGCCCCTACACAAAGATTGAATAGTGTACAGCATTGAATGTTTTACATGACAACCCTGGCCACCAATCCAATTTGTGTACAGAAATAGTAAAAATAAAAAACTACACGCCTTATGAGCATAAACCTCTTCAGAGTTTGTATCTATTGAAACCCTGTACATGAGGATCAAAGTCCACCATCTGCACAATAATAAAGTTTTCTCTAGCACACATTATAACGTCGCCACCTGGTGGCCAGGAGGCTATTTCCCAGCAAATCTATGTGATTAGCTCCATCTTGTGGACAAAACTGGTATCTACCAAATTGCTGCAACCAAACTATTTTGCACTGTCACCTAATGGACCTGTAGGAATATATCATCAGAGACTTTCAAAATACACCAATATTTTTGAGGATGCCTAACCGGCCTATTTTACTGACACAAGTGGATAAGAATATGCTCACTATGTAAACGCACCCCATACTCCGGTGTGGTGGCACAACTCAAGGTGAAGTGACTTTGAAAACTACATTTTATGTACGGTTCTTATAAAAAAGGAATGGCTGGGATCTCAACAAGAAGGGCAACCAAAACTATACAGAACTTTTGTACAAAAAAAACACCAACGCAGTCTGCCCGACAGCCAGCCTCAACTCCCGAGCGTTCCCCAATTGCTACCATGGAATCCACGGCGCCTAGTTACGAAAGCAGACATACAGAATCTAAAAGATCTAATCTCCTCTTTTAGGACTGAGATCACTGGAGAAATCAAGAAAGTGGCTGCAGAACTTACTGGTGAAATAAAAGCGGTTGATTCTAAAGTGACCCACCTGGAAGTGAGGTACCATGACTTATTAGCAGCACACTCCCAACTGAAAGGAGAAGTGTCAACCTTAAGAGATGAACAAAGCCAACTCCATTACGTGCAAGAAGACCTGGAAAACCGATCTCGTCATCAAAATATTCGGATCCTTAACCTCCCAGAATCCATTACAGATCTCCCAAATTATATGATGGATCTCTGCAAACTTTTGCTGCCAAACCTAGAAGAGGAAGCCTTCAGAATAGACCGCATTCACAGAGCATTGTCAGGTCGTCCTGTTGCTGGAGAGAGAGCTAGAGATGTTATTGCAAAATTTCATTACTACACGACCAAGGAGCTCTTTACGAAAGCTGCGAGACCTGGTATTCCAGAGATTGCAGGTGGCCAGCCCACCATTTTTGCTGACCTTTCTCCGACCACTTTGTACAAGAGGAGATTATTGAAACCTCTTCTGGAGATCGTTTTGGCCCAAGGATGGAGGTATACCTGGGGCTTTCCTTTCAAATTGAACATTGTGAGAGATGGAAGAATTTACCCAGTTTTTGAAATGGAGGAGGGCATGGCGCTGCTCTCGTCTTGGAACATTCGTTTACCAGAAGTAGGGGAAGCGGCCCAATGCCCGGATGCCAGACCCTACAGATGCCCTAGGCTGCAACAAAGAACCTACGTCTGTAATAATCTTTTACATTTAGAAGGGTGAAAAACTAAAGGGAAAAGGAAAAGATTTTTCAATGAGTAATACACCCTATAAAACTGTGGACAATAGAACAGGGACTTTGTAGCTTTATCTACATAAGGCAGAGCCTCCAGGCTAAATTTAGCAACAATGTTGAGATCATTTAGTCCTAGTTTTCTGGGTAGATATGTATAGATGGAGGTATGTATATGCAGATATATATATATTTCACCTGGTGCCGACTCTAATATTAGCTCAGGGTCCTCTACACCAGCTATCTAACGTTTAGATTTCATCTGCATAGTTATAGTCACTTAATTGTTAATGTTATGTTTCTGAAGCTGTGCCCCACAGGGGGTTAATTTTGTAAACTTTTTCTATTTTGACTTTATTTTGTTTTTTGTTTTGGCGAGTCGCCTGGATATCTTTCTGCAAGGATTCCAGGTGCTTCACCATAGGTTATAGGAGGACAGCGAGTTGCTCTCCTCATTTCAGTGTAAATTGTATATTGTTCTGGATATATACTTAATATACCCATACAAACACTATACACATATCTTTCGTAATTACTTACTTGTATACGGTTAGATTTACGTACTGTATTGTACAACACAGTTATTTTTATACATTGCTTTAATATAAATATATATATATATATATATATATATATTTATTTTTATTTATTTTTGCCTACTCCTTTAGACGCCTCCTTCCTTCCTCCCTCCGGCTTCTCTTCTTTTTCTCTCCCCTCCCCCTCTCTATACTTGATCTATTTACTCTAGCCTGGTGTGGAGCCCTATGAATCATTACGTCCAAGTGAAGAACACCCCTCAGGTCACCTGCTTTCAGTGGATAACCTACTCATCAGAAGCTCTATCTCTTGGATGTCGCTCAGAACAAGTAGTGAGTAATGGCTTTATGCATAGCATCTCATAATGTTCAGGGGCTGAATGAGCCGGTGAAGCGGGGGATTGCCCTAGGGGAGTACGGTCGCATGGGGCTAGATATTGTCATGGTACAGGAGACCCATTTTAAGAAGAATTCTATCCCAAAATATTGGGGGAAATGCTTTACGCAAACGTTTCATTCTACCGCCCCAGAAAAAAAAGGGGAGTGTCCATTTTAATACACAAGAGATTAAATTTCCAATACATATCCACACGCAGAGACACAGAAGGGAGATTCATCCTCGTACAGGGCACTATTAACGAACGCCAGATTTCACTGCTAAATATATACGCCCCGAATATTGGACAGGCTAAATTTTTTCATAAAATCTCAGACATTATGTCTGACTGGCAACAATCAACATGGATTATTGGGGGAGACATGAACTCGGTCCTGGACCAAGCAAAGGATAGATCGGGCTATCCAGACCCGATGATTATTCCCACCGCAACAAAGTCTTTCAAACTCTTACTTAACAACCACGGTTTGCTTGACGCATGGAGAATGACCCATTTTAATGATAGGGAGTACACTCACTACTCAGCTAGACATAACTCATATTCTCGCATTGACTATATTTTAATACAGCAACAGCTAGCTTCGAACCTACAGGATGCTGAAATCTGGCCCATTGCATGGTCAGATCATGATGTTGTATGTATTTCCTTAAATGACCTGTTGCCTAAACAGCGCTCCCCCTCGTCGGCACTTAATCCAGCTCTACTTAATGACGTCGTCACGAAAGATAAAATACATAGCGCCATAACAGACTATTTTGATCTAAATGGTGAGGGTGAGGTAGAGAGAGATGGAGTTTTGGGCTGCATACAAAGCAGTGATAAGGGGTAAATGCATTCAGATTGGTGCATGCTCTAAAAGAACAGTGTTAGCCCACATAAATATACTAAACAAAATTTTTTCGACCCTTCAAGCAATCCCCCTCTCTAGGAGACCACCTGAGACCCAGGCGGAAATATTTAAACTCAAACAACAGTTGCAGGGGATTTTACGTAAAAAAGCGGTAACACTACTGCAAAGAACCCAATCTCAGTATTTCACACTCTCGAATAAGCCAGATAAAATGCTAGCCAGAAAGCACAACCAGCAACGAGCAAACTCTTTTATTCCAAAACTAAAGATGGAGAATGATAAAATTATCTATAAGCCACGTGACATTACGGAGGCATTTGAAAAATGTTACGCCAATCTGTATTCTGCACCTGCTAGGTCGGGCTCGATTGATCATATGACTCAAATAGACACTTTTTTGTCTTCCGTTAAACTCCCAAAACTGGATGCCGGACATTCAGATCTGCTAGATGGGCCCATAGATCTAACTGAAGTTAAGAGAGCTATAAAAGAGACCAAGGCTCATAAAGCACCTGGCCCGGATGGGTTTACAAATTTTTGTTATAAGCAATTTATAGATACGTTAGCACCCCATCTTCAGCGGCTTTTTAACGATTTTTTGTCTGGTAAGACTATGAGGGCAGAATTCCTGGAAGCCAAAGTGATAGTAATACCTAAGGAGGGTAAAGACCCATCTCAATGTAAGAGTTATAGACCTATCTCCTTGATCAATTGTGATGTTAAACTCTACTCTAAAATCTTAGCGAACAGGCTATCTCAGGTGCTGCCGAGCCTAATACATCCAGACCAGGTTGGGTTTATCCAGGGTTGTGAAGCGCCAGACAACACCAGATGGAGCATAAACTTGCTTCATGTAGCTTCATTCCAGAATACGCCCTTAATGCTGTTATCCCTTGACGCGGAAAAGGCCTTTGATAGGATCGATTGGGTGTATATGGCTGAGACACTACATAAATTTGGCCTAAGCGAGAAGTTAGTGAAGGGTATTTTAGCATTATATTCGGCCCCGACAGCATATGTTGCATACCAGGGGTTTAAATCTCGATCATTTAAAATCACGAGAGGAACGCGGCAAGGATGCCCTCTATCTCCTCTCCTTGCTTTGTGTATTGAACCTCTGGCGGTAACCATCAGAGAGGATATGAATATAAGGGGAGTTAGAGTGGGAGAGACGGAACATAAATTAAGCCTCTTCGCGGATGATGTCATGCTTACTATCTCCGAACCATTAGTCAGTCTCCCTAACCTGTTCCATGCTCTTGAACTTTTTGGTAGGATATCTGGCTTTAAAATTAATTCGAGTAAGAGTAAAGCGCTAAATGTCTCCTTACCAGAGCAGTTGAAAGCCCAATTATCAGGAAACTTCTCCTTTAGGTGGGTCCAAAACTACATTAAATATCTAGGGGTTTTTATCCCCAGACAATCTGGCCTAACGTACTCAGCAAACTTCCCGGCGCTCATTAAAAAATGAATTATGGATTTAAATACGTGTTCCTCATACAAAATTTTGTGGTTAGGAAGGATTCACGCTATCAAAATGAATATTTTGCCCAAGCTCCTGTATCTCTTCCGTACCATTACAACGGCTGTTCGTTCCAAGGATATCTTGGCTATTCAGGGGGCAATTTCTCGCTTCATTTGGGACCGTAAAAGACCTAGAATAAATAAGACGGCCATGAAGGCTTCAAAGGCCAGAGGAGGGCTGGCCCTCCCAGACCTATTGAAATATTGTAAGGCCACTAGATTAGCCCAAATCACTAAATGGTTTGGTAAAGAACAAGTGCCAATATGGGTAGAAATAGAAACAAATATCTTTGAACAAAGTGGCATTTACATTAAACAGGTTATATGGCTTAGCTTACATTCTAAGTTGGGGAATGCCTCCTTTACTAACTGCATGGTCCAGTCTCTGGCAGTTCTGACCCAGACAAACAAGAGAATCCCACTGGTTGAAACAAGCTCATGGATAGCCCATTGGGGGTATACCAAAGAACGGCACTAATTGATAGACTCTCGCAATTTAAGTGGTGGATAAACAATAAATTTACTGTGGTGGCTGATCTGTTGAGGGGTAATAGACAGTGGTCTATTATAGCATTTAGGGAAGAACACCATTTACCATTAAGGGAATGGCTTAATATGTCCCAGATACATGTCAATATCTCCAAAGTAATAAAATGTAATGCCGCTGCCAGGACTACTCCATTTGAGAAATGTTGCCTTGAGAATCCGACTGGCAGTCGGAATATCTCTATTATTTATAACTACCTAACAGACCAGACCACACCACCTAAATTACATCATCAACAATCTTGGGAGTCGGAACTTGCCATTGACTTAAACGAGGCTCAATGGAATAAAATACATAAACAGGCGGCAGGCTCCTCATTGAACGTAATATTTAGGAAAAATTCACACAAGACTAATTTGAGGTGGTACCTAACACCGGCTAGGTTGAAGCTTTCCAATCCTTCTTTGGAAGGTAATTGTTTTAGGGGGTGTACTGATTTAGGTACTCTTAAACATGTCCTGTGGGATTTCCCTAGGATTGCCCACATCTGGCTGGGGACATATGATATCTTGGAGAAACTCTGGGATTGCAGGATTCCCCAAAAACCGGAAGAAGCTCTTTTAGGTCTACCCATAGAGGGCCTTAGTAACCAGGCTCAACTTTTGTCACACCAAGTGTTTTTGGCAACTCGAGTTACGCTAGCTAAAGCCTGGAAATCGGGAATACCCACATATAGTGAAGTTTTACGTAAGCTTAAGTTCATACATGATATGAGCGTTATCTCAGCTGACCTGAATCAATCATACAAGAAATGGGCTTCATGCTGGGACACCTGGATCCTTAAGATCGGATGGTAAAGTTACAGAGTTCTCTAATTCTTAGGACAATCAGGGTGTGGATCCTGATTTTCCATGTCCCTCTCTTCTCCTGTTCTTCCCCCCCCCCCCCTTCCCTTTACCCTAGGCATGTTTTTTCCTTTGTTTTTAGGTTACAAGTTCGATAACCTGTATTTTTATATGTAAGTAATCTAAATTTATATAACAAAAAAAAAAAAAAAGAGAGAAAGAGAGAGAGAAAGCAAAAAGTTTATAATTAAAGTTAAAAGGTTATTTATTTGTATGTTTATATTTTTCAAGGACATTGTCTATATCATTTTTGTTTTATCGTTGAAACATGTGTATTATTGTATTACCTTGATACTCTTAATAAAAAAATATTTAAAAAAAATAAAAATAAAAAAATAAAAAAATAAACATATAATCAAAAACATTATAAATAGTACACTTACCTTTCCACGATGCCCCCGTCCTCCTTGTAGCCTTTGCCAGCACGGCCCCTCCAAACAAATCCGCCTGTCTAAAAAAATAAAAAAAAATAACGTAACTCCTCCCTGGAGTAGCTCCCTGCCACAAATGAGGGTTCTCTTGCCTGCTCCACCAAACTTTTTAAATGGTGCCTTCTGATTGGTTGAAAATGCTGTCAATCACTTTTCAGCCAATCAGAAAGCACCAAGGTGTGAGCCAATCAAAATGGGATACACCCCTATATCCCATTCTGATTGGCTGAAGTAACTGTTAGTCAATTATCATCCAATCAGTAGGCACTATAGCCTTCAGCCAATCAGAATGGGATACACCCCAAGGGCTCCAAGGATCTGTGTGTTCTGATTGGCTGATTTAACTGATGTAACTGTCAGAAAGGAAGCAGGGTTTTAATTTTTAACTGCTGCCCAGGTCCCGATTGGGACCCCTGTGGCAAGTGCTGTTGTCGGGAGCCTGCGGGTGATCCTGCAGGCTTTAATTAGCCATGATGGCAATTTGTTTTGCCATTGGCTAAGACAAACCCATTGCTACAGGTTTCACTAATTGATCTTAGCACAACTGCACATCCAACGTGCAGCAGACTTCGCTGCGGTTTTGTGTCTCTCGCTCGTAACACGCAGCCCCTTCCAATTTAATAGCAGTGTAAGTAGGCAATTTCAAGCCCGTAGCCGCTCTGGGCCTCATGTTGTAGTTACTGGGCTCCCCATTTAACAGGGCTGTAGGAGAAAGAAAAAAGAAAAAAGAAACAGATAGAACCTAGAGGAGTAAAATGAACAATAAAAAAGTGAGTAAAATATTCAGAACTTATTTGAGGGGGAAATTTGGATTTTATTTTTTTCACCATCATATTACATTCATATTAAAGATAACTAATACAGTGTAGCATTAATTGTCAGCAATATATTACATGATTATACATCTAAGTTTGGTGACATATGCAAAAGAAAAATAACTGTAACAGTCTCAAGTCTGTAACAATTGTGAAAATGAATAGGAGCCCTGTTGGGAGTCGTAGTAAGGACCAAATGGAATTGCATGTAGCAATCAATAAAGTTATATGGACAATGGTAAAAACAAGTGTGAGTTATAATATTATCTAACTGTTTATTCTTTTGAAATGAAGTTCTGGGCATTTAAAATGTAATTGTTCTGAGAAAAGTTTGGATAATGGTTTTGAGTTATGGACGTAAACAATATTTCCTGTAATTACATAATGATCTTAGTTACACCAGCAAAATTATAATTTTTTTTTGAAGTCGATAAATTCATCTAAATTGATTGGACCAGTAAAATTATATAAACTCTCTTTATCATGCATTACCTCTGTAAGGTCACTTGTGTGAGCTTTGACTTTCAGATTTATCACTGGATTTGGACATTGGCTACTGCTCCTTATTTCTGACTCATTGCTTGTGATCCCGATTTTTGGCATTTTTTGTCTTTATATTTTAAGTCTGACCCAGACTACTCTTACACACTACTAGGTGTGGTGAAACCTTGGGTGGAGACAAATCTCATTGAGATTATATGGTTACTAGCAACTTGCCCATCAAAAATGACGGCAATAAAATGTGATGCCTGGCAATGCTGTTTGCCACACAATGGGAGTCTCTCCCCCTCTACTTTACTGGTTTTGCGATGAGCGCCTTTGGCGCTCATCCGGGCCTCGCAATGAGCGCCTTTGGCACTCATCACTGGCCTCGCAATGAGCACCTTTGGAGCTCATTGCGAGTCTCTCCCTTTGTCTACTTCCTCCCTTGGTCTCATTTTCCCCCTCCTCTCCCTCCATTGTTTCTCCTTTCCCCCTTCCTCTCCCTCCCTTGTGTCTCCTCCCCCCGTGTTTTTACCCCCTCCCCATGTCTCTTCCCCCCATGTCTCTTTCCCCCCCTCTCTCCCTTGTGTCTCTTCCCCCTCCTCTCCCTCCCCATGTCTCTTCCCCTCCTCTCCCTCCACTGTGTCTCTCCCCCCTTTTCTCCCTCCCCTGTGTTTCTACCTCCCTCCTCTCCCACCCCTGTGTGTCTCCCCCCTCCCCTGTGTGTCTTCACCCCTCCTCTCACTCCCCTGTGTCTCTCCCCCCTCCTCTCACTCCCCATGTGTCTCTCCCCACCTCTCACTCCTCTGTGTCTCTCCCCCTTCCTATCACTCCCGTGTCTCCCCCCCTCCTCTCACTCCCCATGTGTCTCTCCCCTCCTCTCACTCCCCTGTGTCTCTCCCCCCTCCTCTGTGTCTCCCCCCTCCTTTCATTCCCCTGTGTCTCTCCCCCACCCCCCTGTGTCTCTCCCCCCCTTCTCTGTGTATTCCCCCTCCTTCCCTTGGTGTCCCCTCCTCCTCTCCCTCCTCCTCTGTCTCGTTGCTGCAATGCGCATGTGCACCCCACCGCTTGCATGTGCGCCCCGTGGCACAACTCGCATGCACGGCTTATGCCACACAATGTGCATGCGGGGCTTACGCTGTGCAATGAGCATGCACTGATGTTGTGGCAATCGTAGTTGTCAAACTGCGATTCGTCGCAAGCGTGACAACGAATCGCAGTTTGACAACTATTATATGCAATATATATACATTTATAGCAATGCTTACCTCCCCTACATTCTACATTATCCCTGGTGTCTAGTAGATGGAGAGAGATCACAACAAACACCAGCTTGCTGCAATCTCTTCCTCTCACACCTCAGTGTCCGCTCCCTTCACCTCCTGTCCCTTTGATTTCTGGATAACTCCAATAGTCAGCTGTCACAAAATCATGCAAGATAATTTTGTGTGACTTCATGAGACCCAGCTATCATTATCCAGGCAGCCAAAGGGACAAGATGAGAGGTAGAGGTACTAAGAACTGCTGGAGAAGCAGAGGAAAACATTGCAGCACACTGATACACATTTCCTCCTACTAGACACCATGGGTAAGGTACCTGACCCTGCTAGATTAAAACAGTACTGTCTGTGGCAGGGGCGTAGGAACTGGGGAGATGAGGGGGACAAATCCCCCAGAATATATGGCATAGGGGGCAGAACAATTTTCTTCCTTAATGCAGTAGCGCTAGCATCAGTGCGAACGCGCATATCAAATTAGCTCCCTCCCTCTTTCTATCCTCATGTTACTCTGATAAACTGGGCAGAGCACTGGCTGTGGGGTTATATAACCACAGAAACTAGGCACAGAAGGTTGTGTCACACTCGGCCACCTTGTGTTGGGCTCCTATACTACATATGAGTTAATAAAATAATACAGGGTCTATTTTAATTATTTTTTCTCAGCTTCATTAACTTTTTATGCACACTGTTGTCACTGTAGTATGTAAACATTTTTCTGAGGCCTCTTTTTATTTTTTTTAAAAGACACTACCTAACATTACCTTTCATTGCAGGACTTCTAACTAAAGTACAGGTCTATTTGTGCAAAAGTGTTTTGTCCCCCGGTTCTCTGTGTTCACCCTCCATGTCTTTCTCTCTTCCTTGTCTCACCTCCCTTTCCTCTCTCATCAGACCATTTTATCTACCTAAATTTGGCTTAATTAACTCCTAGTACAGTCTAATGCTTACCCCAAACATGCTAAAATCCCATAAATTTGTTTGCCTCTACTATTTCCACAGGAAGGCAGTTCCATTTATCTACTACTCTTTCTGTAAAGGAGTACTTCCCCACAATACCCGTAAATCTTTAATCTTCCTACTTAAATTCATGACCACTCGTTCTTGCATTCCAATTTTTTCTGGAAGATTTTACTTACCTCATCATTTTCTATATTTCTATGTTTTTATCATATTCCCTCTCTCTCTTCTGTCCTCTATGCCATACATCTTAAGATCCCAAAGACTTTCCTTACAAGTTTTGTTTTTAATACCACGCACCATACTGCTCCACCATGGTCAATAAATGTATTTGTGAAACTACATCTGATGAAGTTCCTATAGGGCAAGTTTACTTTTTTTGTCTAATCTGTGTACAGAAATGTGTGCACACTGTGTGCAACACTACCTTTGAGAAAGTCACAGATACGTGACGAAACCGGTCTGGGGAAGCCAGTCCCATTAGTAAGCAAACTGAAACAGGGGTACAGAAGAAAGAAGCACACGGTATAGTACTTGTCTACTATTTTGTTGTTGGCATATCTACAATGTTCCAGCATAATATTTTGTGGCTCCCTCATTAGGGTACCCCCTCTGCTGTATATTTTACCTCAATTGAGCAGGGGGCACAATAAAGAGAAGAGAAATAGGCAGAGAAAGGATGGTGTGAGAGAACAGGCATGGGTAAAGAGAAAGAGAATGAGAACAATGGGCAAGAAAGAAAAAATAGTGAATATAGAGCTATTTTCTGAAAGGCCAGGTTGGATAGGATCATTTTCTGGTGTAATTTTATTTTTTGTGATGAACCACTAAGGGTTTTTTTCTTTGTAAATGTTATCCCCCCCAGAATTTTTTTTGCCCCTGGTCTGTGGGCAGGTCTTCTGACTTGTACATAATGTATCCTCTGCTATGCTTAAAGCTTGTAATACAGCGAGCATATGCCTAAAAGGTGCCATGTGTAGAGTGATTTTGCGATTTAAGAGTGGAAATACATTGTGGGCTCATTTGCATGTCCCCTCCCTCAGTCTCCCAGAGTGCAGTGCAATAACTTTATTCTCGGAAACCTGAGCGGGAAATACATTTTTAAACTTATTTTTAGACATTCAAATTAGAACACAGATGTATTATTCACTTTCAATATTAATGTATTCTGTACGGTGGAATGCTTCTAACACTCTTTTGCGTACCATAAAATGATTATTTATTTACCCAGTTCTTTGAGAACAAGCTTACTTAGTGGCAATTTTTTCAACGTTCAGGAGGTATGTTTCTACATCATCCTTACTTGTCATTTTCCGTAGGAAGAGATTAGGTATCATGCTTCCTCTTATATCTGTATTCACAGTAGTATTTGTGTGCTTCATGTGCTGCAGCTGAGCCTTTTGTGCTAACAAAGCATGTTGCATACGGGTCATGTCCTCTTCTGCTTGTCTCAGCCATTGCTCTGTAATTTCTCTCTGGCTTGCAGTGGCCTGTTGTGCTGCCTGGTACTGAGCAACTTCTGTAGCCAGTAATTTGTTAAACTCCTCCTGTTGCTTATTAGTTCCTTGCCGTGCCGCTGTAGCTTGCAATAAGGCCTTTACTGTCTCCTATGATTGTTCTTTATTTCCAAGACTTGGTACCGCAACTTTTTATGTACTTGTTTCTGACCCTCTTAAAACTGTACACAAAACCAAAGAGGCTTTTAATTATTTTGCCAACTTTTCTTTCACAGTGGCTTGCTTAGAGAGAGAGAGAGAGATATCTGTATATATATATATATATATATATATATATATATATATATATACATATATATATATATACATATATATATATATACATATATGCATATATATATATATATATATATATATATATATATATATATATATATACATATATATATATATACACATATATATATATATATATATATATATATATATATATATATACACATACACACACACACAAACACCTTCCTCTTGACATTAGAGCGGATTAGGACAATGAGTTACGTGTACGATTGCTTTGCATCCTACTGGTAATAAACTTTGTATTGATAAGAAAGACCATATCTTTCATGTTCAGAGGCTGTGTACCCACAGGTCCATAATACAAGCCCGCAGGGGAGGAAAAGATTGGGAGGCAAATGAGCCCAATGATTCATAGATGGTGAGGGGCAGGCGTAGGGTTAGGGGCCGCCAGACGTATTAAAAATAAAGTGACAGCACTGGGGGCCCTCCAGAAAAGGACCCAGGTGCATTACATCTCCTGCACCTGCACTAGCTCCGCCCATGTCCATAGCGTCCTCTGCCTTAATCCGGGATTCCCACTACTATTTTCTAGATGCATTTAGCAGTGTGTGTGGTGGGCTATTGCTTTCCTTACTTCCACTCCCAGGCCATGTGTTAGAGGACCCTTTTGCTGGATTTTCAATGCCCTCACTTTAATTGGCTGAAATTTGACAGCTTTTTTTTCTTTACAAAGGCTGTATAAAAGGTAGGAGCAAATAAATGTATCACTTGTCACAGGGAGCTCCTTCTTTTACTGTGCCTGAAGAGAGAAACAAGTCCTTTATGTCAACATAGATATGGCATTTTCATTGGTCCGAAGACAGGCATCAAACAAGACTGCTATCAAGAAAGATGTGCCTGTTTACAAGGGTTGAAGAGTGCAATCCAGTGCTTTGGCTGACCATGTTGGAACAAAGTATTAATTAATCCATCATATTATTTTACAGGATTAATCAATTTCAATTCATTGTAATTTTATTTTATTTTCATATATTGTTTTATTATCCTGATGCAATTTTGTTTTCCTTTTATTGTAATGACCTTTTTACTTTATTTTGTTACATTTTTCACTGTCATTTTATAAATCATTTAGAAGGGGTTAGGGAGTTACAGTTAGGGTCTCCTACTCCATGGCCTAGGGTTGGGAGTAGGGAGGCAATAGTACTCTCTTTGTCTATTACCCCCCACCCGAGCAACTTGGGAGTTGTTACCATAGGGCTATGGAACCATGAGTTGTAGTGTTAGAGTCCATTGGAGTCCTTATCGATCTCCTGTGCTGGCTATGTAATCCAGGTTTGAGTGGTGAGTTTAGAGACCAACAGAGCACATTAGGCTAGATGTGCAATGGGGGAATTTAGCTTTAGGGGCTAGCTAGGGCTCTAATGTTAGGTTTTAACAGCTCCCACCCAAGCAGCATAGTTTGGGGGAATGGAGAGAGAAGATGGTGAGGTTATAATTAGATAATGTAATCTCATTGATTCCAGCTCCTTCCTTCTGGCATACCCAGAACAGGCAGCTTGCATAAACAAGAGCAAATCTTGCACACCAGAAATGTAATCCCCCTCACAACCTTCACAAAACTATCATGGATGACTACAGTGTCCGACTGCAGTATCAAAATTATTTAATCTTATTTTTAAAAGCTAGCTTTATGAGTTTTCCCTTGTCTAAATATGCACTTACAGTAGACTCAAAGTTTACTAAAATATATATTTGTTATTATAGGTATTCAACAGTAATAAAAGCAATAATAACTAAATCAATTCTGGACATATAAACCACTTTCCTACGTGATTACCAAGCCTCTGTTATGGTGCAAAGCAGTTTTGATAAGTCCAGGATGATTTGAATGGCTTTTTCTTATTTATTCACTAGCGAATTGCCCGTCAAAAAATGACGGCAATGAAATTGTAAGGTAGCTAATGCTGTTCAGTGTGTAATAATGAAATATATAATACATAAATAAATGAATATACTTTACCTATTTTAAAGCATTGTGTGGAAGAGCTGTGAATGTGTTTTGATGTTGCTGCAGCATTAGTGGTGTGGATCTGCTGTGTAAGCGTGATGAATGTGTGCAGTGTAACACTGTGCGTGCGCGAGCCCAAACCGTTGTCGTGTACTTCCGCATTGGCGTAAAATGGCGAGTAATGTGTGGTATACGTTTGTATCGGAATATCCGTAGGTGTTCTGTGGTGTTTTGCGAGTTTCTTGTGGTGTTTTGCGAGTTTAGAGTGCTGTAGCCTCGTTTTCGTTTTGTTCGGCGGCCATTTTTTCTCTCGCTTCAAATTTTTTTTAGTCTCTAAACTGTTTTATTTGGAGTAAAATCGAGGTGTAAGTTGTATTTTTGAGGTGCTGGGTGCTCCCTCTTGGTGTAGGTAAGTTTTTTATGTATGTGGTGTGTGTATGTATTGTGTTTTAAATTTTGTAATGTTCGCGAGTTGCGTCCGAGTGTTGCGAGTCCGTAATGTGTGTGAACGTGTGTCGTATGTTGTTTGCGAGTGTCATAATGTGTGTGTCGTACTGTTTGGGTTGCGACGTGAAGTTTGCGAGGGTCGCAGTTGCTGGCATGGAGCGCCTTCGGCGCTCCATGCCAGCAACTGCGGCCCTCGCTTTGCGAGGTCCTCAGGTGCTGGCATGGAGCGCCTACGGCGCTCCATGCCAGCAACTGAGTCCCTCGCTTTGCGAGGGCCTCGGCTCGCTGCGCGAGCCCGCAGCGTTAGCAACAACTCGGACGCTCACAACTATATATGTGATTCTTATCTCCTCTCTCTTCACCCAGCTACACAGACATGGCATCTTTTACCTCTGCTTTGCCAAGTTCATATATTTTGCCCTAAGCTCCTACACGTTGTCTTTTAGTCTCAGCCTGGCTTACTTCTCTTCTGCAATCCCAAAATTATAAATCCTGATCAATCCTCACTGTTTAATTTCTGCTCTTAAACCTTCACCTGCTTAATGTAATAATGTAATATTCTGTAGCGCTGTACATAAGATAAATTCAAGACAAAGAAACATACAAATTAAACATAGCAAAGCAAGGAGGGCCCTGTCTTTGAGCCTCAAATACATAGTGTCCATAGTGCTTTCCCTAAAGCACCTTGTGGGATTGAAACTCGCAGACTTACAACCTAAAAGTATTCTGTGAGGAAAAGGAGAGAGAGAGAGAGCTGAGAGTGTGCTAAGGTGGAAGGTGATACGCTTTTTTAAAGAGATGTGTTTTTAGAGAGGTTTTGAATGTTTTGAGGCAGGAGGATAATCTGCTGGAGCAAGGCAAGGAGTTCTAGAGAATAGGGGCAGCACAAGAAAAGTCCTGAAGGCGAGAGTGAGAGGAGGTGACAAGAGTTGTGGAAAGAAGAAGGTCATTAGCAGAACAAAGAGGGTGGGTGGGGGAGTATTTGGAGATGAGACCAGAAATGTATGGGGGTGCGCTATTGTTGAGGGCTTTGAAAGATAGGGTCATGATTTTAACTTTTATTCTGGAGGCTATGGGAAGCCAGTGGAGTGATTGACAGAGAGGTGATGCCGACACTGAACGTTGTGTACGGAAGATGAGTCTAGCAGAGGCATTCATAATGGATTGAAGTGGAGATAGTCGGGTGGTGGGTAGGCCAACAAGAAGCTAGTTGCAGTAGTCAAGCCGAGAGATGATGAGCGAGTGTATAAGGATTTTAGTTGTGTCTTGTGTAAGAAAGTGGCGAATTCTGGAGATATAGATTTAGTTAGTGATTGTATGTGAGGGATGAAAGACAGGACGGGGTCGAGTAGGACCCCATACATTACCTCTCCATTATCCTCAAGCAGGACAAGGTCTGCTTATGATCTTGCTTAGCTTCTGACCTTTATAATGCACTACCTGTTCCACCGGTTCTACAATACTTTTTTTTTTTTATTCTCTATGATAGCAGGTTGTATAATGTTTGTACACTTCAGGTTTTTTTTCTGACTCCATAAAAACATACATATTTAAATAATATAGAATTATGTACCACTTAGACTTAGAAGAAAGTAAAACATCAACATTTTTTTAAATCTCTTCTCTTTTTCTCTCTTTTTTGAATTAGTGTGTTGATTAGGTTTTGGATTTTTATGTTTTGGCGATAACAAAGAATTATTAATAAGCTTGGAACTTCTGGGTTCATTCCCACACTTTCATTTCGGCATGGCAGTGTACCGTATATGTATCTTATCTCAAAATGACAGCTATATGTATATTGTAGGTACAAAGAATGCAACACAAATGCCCAGCACAGAAAAAGGATACATTTTTATGGGATATCCACAACTCCTCTTTAGGTGTTTTGCATTGACCCTGTGCTCTATTGTGTCTTTGGGACTTTATGTAAAGATTTGAAGATTTTTGTTGCCTGTAAACCTTCCTCATGTTGTCTGTCAAGACTGTTTTTTTAAAAGCATTTTTTTTCTAGCAAATGGCATAGTTATTTAAATCAATAACTAAATATGCATATTTAAAAAATAAATAAAATATGTACCACTTAGACTTAGCAGAAAGTAAAACATCAAAACACAAAATGTATTAAACACAATTTAATCTGAATTGAAAAATATTAATACAATAAACAAGCTAGCAGTACAACCCAATTACCAACATATGCATAACCCAATACCCACATATGCATGCTCATGTTCTTAATCCACTCTTTTTCTCTACAATTATTTATATAACATAAAGCTTTAGAACATTTCTTGTAGGACCGAAGATAAAATTTGATCTTATCTTGCAGGAACTAATTGCATTTGTGTTATAATCTTAGCTATCTTGCCATCATTTGCATGTCAAAAAGGTCAAGCAACTTCTTACTAGGTGTCCAAGAAATTAGTCCTAGTCTTAGCAAAATAGGAGGCAATACACCTTTAAGAATAATGCATGATTGCCACCTAGTGGTATGATGTTGCCTTGCATTGCCAAATATTAGAAATGGGTCTATCTACCAATGGTTCTGTTTTCATTTGAGAAAAGGAAAATACAGTGGTACATTATCAAATATTCTCTAATAGATGCAACATAAATGTTTTCCATGTCACTTTACGTGTGTTAGATTTCAACAATGTATTTACTTTATCAATTCTGCTATTAAGCACTTCCAATTACCTAAGACCATTTCTTTAAAGTAATGATTCCAAAATTACTTCTGAATTCTCCTACCAACAAAAATCCCAATTCTAAGGGGTTATATGGTGTTTCTGATGTCCTGGTGTTCCTGATATCCTTGAAGCAAGTTCCTGGCCGTGGTACTGGTTTTTGGTCCATCCTCTGCTATCAGAGGTGTAAAAGGCCCGCATGATTCTGCTGGATAGGTTTGAACCACATCTAGTCTGCACATTCTATCTTTCAAAATGATTGGTTTAATTAATCCTCAGAATAACTTTATGTCTGTCCAAGGAATACTTAAGTATTAATTATGTTTAGCTCTGCACTGTAATATTCTTTGCACCAGTAATTTAACCAAGTCTCTATCACTTAAATCGCAATTACATGAGCCCGTAAAGCAGCCCGTAAATATTACTGATATTCAGTTGGATACATTTTGTTACTCGCATTCCAATTACAGGCTCAAAAGCACTTGATAAAAACATAATTCTATCCTATCTCCTCCATTGATTTTTCAAGCTCGCGAATGTTACCAGTGCTAAAGACGCAAAATTGATATTCAATTATAAGCGTTCATGTAGACTGCAATTAGGAAGGGTAGTATTTGGAAGTCTTTGTCGTAGTCCTCCAGTCACTCTGGAAGATCCCATCCTCTCCAGGGAAGACAGTCAACATTTATGGGTGTACTTGATGTGAAAGGATGGATAGATAACCCAATCGGTTGAGAGTGCCTTCCAGAGGAAAGAGTGAGCCTAGACAATGCCAAGAAAACATTTCCCAGACCATAACGCTGCCACCACCAGCTTGTGTTCTTCCAACAATGGTTGCAGACTGTTGGTTCTTGGAGATTTTGTGCCTGACACGCCAATGTCCGTCCAGTCAATAAAGCAGAAAACGTGACTCATCAGAGAAGGCTTTGAAAAAAGAAAGAAAGACACCCTTTTTAAACCAGATACACTCCCTTAAAGGCGTCTTTCTTTCTTTTTTCAAATCATTTAAAACCACATCCTTCCAGTAATTGGCATATATCATTAAAAAAAATATGAATAATAAAATTTAAAATTACAAAAATATCCGGCCTTACTTTACTCCCATATTTCTTTCTTTCGTTATTCCTAAAAAAACTCATCAGAGAAGGCAACTCTTTGCCAATCAGAAGAGGTCCAATTTCGGTACTGTCATAGTTTCTGACGATGAACCCTTGTCAGCATGGGTGCAGTGGCCAGGCAATTGCTTAGGAGCCCCACAGGGTTGGCTGTACTGTCATTTTAGACATGTCTGGATAGTGAGTTGCTCAATTATAGCGTGTTGGTTGGCCTTCACACACCAAGTCAGCTCATGACACGTGCCATATTTCATTGGCTAGTCAAAGGACGTTAAGTTAGATACTCATAAAACATTCAAACAAACAAGGCCTAGTTGTAAGATTGTGAACCTATAAAAAGCAAACTTAAATATAACTTAAATGCACTACATTTTGCCATGAAAGGAGCCATTGTCAGATACTTTTAGACTTACATACATATTTAGATACATTGCATTGTATTTTGATATATCCCTGTATATGGGAACACTATTCTATAGATATACAGCCAGTATCCTTTACTACATTTACAGCCAGGTTTCTCTATGATGATATAAATATATATTCAGATAGTTATTAATTACTTCATCCACTCACTCACTGTCCAACTGTCATTTTCTTTGTTGCATCTAACATCACGCTGAGCAGTCATTTATGCATCGTGTCAACCAATGTCATTGGGCCTCATATTATCCAATTAGCAGATTAATTCTCCAACTGTATTTTTCTCGGTTGCATTACAAAAAACGGTAATAATCTCTCACGTAAAGGAAAGATAAATGATAAGGGCATGTCCAGTTGGTAGATTTAGACATGTAGATCAGAATAATGATCAATCAGATTAAAAGATTCTGCCAAATTTAAAGTTAAATAAAACAACCTCCATCCCTGTGTTCATGATGGTAAAAGATCTGTGGTTGCTGAGCTCTCAGGTAAAAACATAAAAACCTCCTTTAAAGCATCCTGAAAAGCTGAATAAAATTCATTTAAAGATAATCATTTTCTAATGTGTTTCCATATAATAACTTTTAATTCCTCTGTACTATTAAAGTGTGCTGCAAAATAATGTTGACCTTCTAAATGAGAAGACGTGCCAATCTTATCTAAAAAGTGCTGTCCTTTTAACTCCCCTTCTGGATCGCTACCTTGTGGTGAAGGGACTTGTGTACTTGAGTGAAGCTGTGAGCTATACCAAGAGGATCACCTAAGATGGGAAGATCATAACAGAGAGGTCAGACAAAAAATCACGGTCCACTAGAGAAGGAACTGTCAACCCACACCAGTATATTTGCCAAGACAACCTTGTGGATAAGACCAACCAGAGACATAACAATAGATGTGCCTGGTGTGCTGGTCCATAGGGTCACAGAGAATAGGACACAACTGAACAACTGAAAACAACATCCAATAAATATATCTGTTGTCAAACTGTGTTTCCCATTCTAAAACATTAATGTGATTTTTCAACTAATAGAGTCTAAATTAAATATATTGAACATTTTTCAGCTCTGAACTCTTCAATTAAAAATATATATATATTTTTTCTGTTAATGATTTTGTTTATTTCATCTTTTCATTTTCTATACATATTATCCTACATAACTTATGATCTTGAATGTAGTCTACACTGAAAATGCACTCTATCTCTCATGCTTTTACTTTATCAAAGGATCACTACCAGCGGATGACTGTAAAATGTAAAACCACATGTTTTCTTTATTTTATATCCAGGTTTGTCAAAATAAGTAGAACAGGGATATTCTTTTTAATTTTAACAATTTTGAAATGATATTATTTAGTAAAAGCTCTACTCATATTTTATTTCCATTTCATCTTGAACAAACTAAAGTGCCCTTTTCAGTCTTTATTTAAATAATCATAACTAAATCATTTTTCTGGATTACACTCTTGTAAAAGAATATTATCCTCATTTTGTACAGAATCAGAGCAATCCAAAGTGAAGGGGTTTTAATACTCAGTAAATTTAAAGGACCATATGTGTGTAGTATGTTTCAAGCTAGCAATATTAGCAGCTGTTTAAAACATGGACATGAAAACATTTTTGGGGGAAAATCTGAATTTTTAGAACTCTGCAGATTAGTAGAGGAATCAATTTAGCATGGGCGTAGGAGCCCCCCAAAAGCTGGGGGGACAAATTCAACTCAACTACCAGGACAGGAAGTAGGGGCAAATCTAGCGCTGGTGTACCTGGTGCCCTGCTCTGGGGGGCCATATTGCTGCAGTGCCCTTCAAAACCTTTTTTTTAAATCTAATTTTGTTTTTAAATCTCAATGCCCCTGGCCCCCCCAATATAATTAAGAAATATATATATATATATATATATATATATATATATATATATATATATATATATATACAGTATATAGTGTATGTCTATATGCAAACTTATTATATTTGTATGTATATATATATATATATATATATATATATTTAGTTTTTTTATTTATTTATAGTTTATGGGTCAAAGCATTCATTCATACTTGAACAAACTTTACAAAATCATTGTCCTTATCAGGTACGGATTTACCAAAACACAGAGTAGGAAAGTGCCTAGTGGCGCCTGCTTGCAGGTGGCACAATGATCTTTCAGTTGAAAATGTACTGAAACATCCTTACAGCAGACTTTGTACTTTACATTCCTGCTCCTTGCTGGTTGAATTTTGCTGTTTATCAAGACACTTCATCTCGTCCTTACAAACCATGCAGAGAAATGTAGTATCAATTACACACAGAAGAACAACAACTTCAACAATTCTACCTGCATGGCTCTCAGGGAGTTCAAAGAGCTGAGATTTGCCAAGTGACACAATAACACCAAGTAAGGTAATTAGAAAACAATGATTGCCTCTCTATCAAATCTTTGTCATTGCAAGCAACATAGCAGCTACTGAAAAGCTGAATTAAACAGCAAACTGGTGAATATTGTACTATTTATTAAAATAAATATTTGTAAGTTTTTATCACTGCCCTTTTTCAAAGATGTGTGTTCTGTTTGTATTTATGCTTCATACAAGAATAGTCACATTATAAGGCTGTTTTTAATTGATTTTCAGTGTTATTTTTACTGTGGTCCAACTTTGGATTAGCAAAACATAACTTTTTAGCTTTCAGAAAACATATGATAAATAATGTAGCTTCTCAAAATACTTGTTTTAATGACATTGAAAATACTCAATAAAAGTAAAAGCCATGAAGCAATAATAATATACAAATGTGGGCGTACATGTGTATAATGTATGTATGATAATATAGATAGATCTGCCTATCTTTGTGTATACCAATTTTATTAGCACATGGTCACAAGGAATACATTTTCACAGAGCTCTACGAATTCTGGGCATCGACTCACAAATATTTATAATTATGTTTGTATATTATGTATATATTTACATACACACACAAGCAATATTAAGTATAAATACACATTTCATGTTATATACATAATTTTCCCGGGGCCAGAACCGTTCCGCGGCCTCCGTTCAGCCTAGCCGTGTGTGTAGCCAGCAGCCCCCTCCTCTTACTTGTTCACTGTGGTCACTGGTCCGGTTGTCTCATTAGTCAGAGGTTGGATATCCTTCCCCTGCCGAAGCTTCATACTGCCTGGTCACATGACATCATTAGGAATTTCCCTCCCCTGCAGTATAAAGATCCGTCAGGGGACAGATATCCAACCTCTGACTAATAAGACAACCGGACCAGGGACCACAGTGAACAAATAAGAGGAGGGGGCTGCTTGGGGGGGAGAGAGTTGGTTGAGTGGTGCTGCAGGGATTATGTGGCTGCTGTGGGGCTGAATGGGACTGCTGGGGGGCTAATAAGACTACGGGGTGTTGTGGGCTGCTCAGGGTTAAAGGGTGTAAGTGGTGCTGCTGGGGGGTTATTGGGCTGAATGGGGCTGCTGAGGGGGGGGGGGTTAGAAAGGGGCTGTTGGGGGGCTGTGGGGCTGTATTGGGCTTATGAGGGTCTGAAAGGTGCTACTGAGGGGTTGGGGCTGAATTGGGCTGCTGAGGGGCTGAATTGCATTGCTGGGGGTTATGGGGCTGCTGGGAGAGGTTAAACGGTGCTGCCGGGTGGTTGTGGGGCTGTTGGGGGACTGAGTGTTGCTACTGGGAGGATGGGGCTGAATGGGGCAAATGGGGCTGCTGGGGGCTGAATGGGGGCTGTTGGGGTGGTAAATTGTGCTACTGGGGCTGAATGGTGCTACTGGAGGGCTGAATGGTGCTACGGGGGGAGGGGGGCGGTTGGGTGCTGAATGGGGCTGCTGTGGGGTTGGGAGCTGAATGGTGCTGCTGGGGGTGAATGGTGCTTCTGGAGGGGGGGTGCTGGATGGTGCTGCTGAGGGGTTGTGGGGCTGAATGGTGCTGCTGGGGGGTTGTGGGGGTGTACTGCACTACAGAAAAAGAACATGTTAGCATAAAATATTTTTTACTTAGTTATATATATATATATATATATATATATATTTTTTTTTTATGTATATATATATATATATATATATATATATAAATATATATATATATATATATATATATATATATATATATATATATATATATATATATATATATATATATATGGCACTGGAGGGGTAAGTCAAAGCATTTCTTGCCCCCTCTCCTTGGCCCTGAACATTTTGTTTTAATGGAAATGGTCCCCGGTGACAAAAAGGTTGGGGACCACTAACTTAACTGATTTAGCAGATATTCCAAACTGTCTTCTGTGCAGGTTAGCTGCATGGAAACATACTAGCCGCTAATGTTCTGAATCAGGAGATGGCAAGGAAAACAATGGATGCAATGCCTCAAGGGCTGATCAAGTAAGAAAGCAGCTATATATTATTAACAACAGATTGCAATCTTGTGGCCTCATTCAATTACCTCTTCAGTAAAGTCACACCACTGAAAACTGATCTGTGTCTTTACTTAGCTATTTAACTGACCCTTTCTTAATGACTCTGAATGAGCTACTTATAATGCTGTAGAACAGGATTGTCCAAACTCGATCCTGGAGGGCTGCACCCAGGCCTGGATTTGAATATATCCTTTCTGTGCACAGGTGAGTCAATCAGGATGACTGAAGAAGTCAAATCCAGGCATGTGTGTGGCCCTCCAGGACCGAGTTTGAACACCCCTGCTCTAGAACAAGCCCTACTCACAAATTAAGGGATGCTTTCCCATTGATTTTTTGACCCCCAAAATAATAAGAGTTACTCTTTCTTAGTTTAACACAAAATCAGTTTTCAATTGAAACTTTATTGATTACTCACAAATTAAGTATGAAACTTTACGGATATAAAACTGTTTAAAAAACATTTCTGAGAGCTGGAGCAGCAATTAAAAAGACAGTAGAATACTAAAAACAATAAAAAATTTGACTCAACCTTCCCATAGGCACACATGTAGAATTAAAAAATATGATCTTTTTATTATTAGCTTTGTGTCACTATACAACATCGAGGGTATCACACAACCCAGCATGCAAGAGGTTAATACATATCAGTAAACCCACATGGACTGGAAAAAATGGTCGCAAATCAATTGCAAGCCTGTACCTCGCAGGATTTAGGCCGTATACCTGCAGGTGTGCTGCCGGCTCCCGTTGTCTCCGATTCTGGAGCTATTCAGATGTAGACTGACCTTTTCCAGTCTATTGGCCATTGTTGAGTTTTCCAAATGTGTTGGCATAAGGCAAGTAACCCTTTCACAGCATCATCCTGTAGAATTTTGAGTAGTTCAATTGGGATTCCATCACCTCCTACAGCCTTATAATCAGCAAGACATCCTAGGGATCATCTCACTTCGCTCTCCAAGATGTATGGCTCCAGATGATTGAACAAATTATTGAGGTCATCACTGCTGTTAAGATCCTTCCTGTATAGATGATCTTCAGTGTATTACTGCCACCTCTTCTTTATCGGCTCTTCTTCTGTTAAGTCCCTACCATTTTTGTCTTTTATCATGCCCACTTTGGCATAAAAGGTGCCTTTTAGGTTCCCAATTTTCTTGAAGAGATCTCTTCATTTACACATTCTGTTTTCTTCTTCATTCTCTTTACATCGCTCATTGTAGAATGTATCCTTGTCTCTTCTTGCTATCCACTGGAATTCTGCATTCAGTTGGACAAATCTTTTCTTATCTCCACTACCTTTCACTTTCCTTCTTTCATGTGCTACTTACAAAGCCTTATCAGACAGCCAGTTTGACTTCTTACTTTTCTTTCTTTTAGGGGTATTATTTGTTGCTGTTTCCTGGATAATGTTGCAAACTTCGGTCCAAGGTTCTTCAGGCAGTCTATCTTCCATGTCTAGTTCCTTAAATCTATTCTTTACTTCCACTGCATATTCACAAGGGATATTATTTATTTTGTATCTATTTGGTCTAATGGTTTCCCCTATTTTCTTCAGTTTACTTTTCAACTTTGCAATAAGAAGCTCATGGTCTGAGCCACAGTCAGCTCCAGGCCTTGTTTTTGCTGACTGTATAGAGCTCCTTCATCTTTGGCTGCAAAGTATATAGTCAATCTGATTTCTATGTTGTCCATCTGGTGATGTGAAGAGTCATTTTGGAGGCGGTTGGAAGAGGGTGTTTGCTATGACCAGAGAATTATCTTGACAAAATTCTACTAATCTCTTACCTGCTTCATTTTGTGCTCCAAGGCCACATTTTCCAGTTATTCCAGGTGTCCTTTGGTTCCCTACTTTAGCATTCCAATCTCCTATGATGATAGTAACATCTTTTCTTGGTGTTATATCTATGATGTGTTGAATGTCTTCATAGAACTATAATACTTCAGCCTCTTCAGCATCAGTGGTTGGAGCATAGACTTGGATTACTGTGATATTAAGTGGCTTGCCTTGAATTCAAATTGAAATCATTCTGTCATTTATTGGGTTGTAACCGAGCACTGCTTTGGCCACTCTTTGATTGACTTGGATGGCTACTCCATTTCTTCTGCTGGATTCTTGACCATAGTAGAGGGTCTGGTGGTTGTCTGATGTGAAATGTCCCATTCCAGTCCATTTAAGTTCACCAATTCCCAGGATATCTATGTTTAGCCTTGTCATTTCATTCTCGACCACATCTAGATTGTCTTAGTTCATAGTTCTAATATTCCAGGTTCCTATTCTGAATTGGTCTTTGCAGCAGCAGACTTTCCTTTCCCCTTCAGACACATCCGCAGCTGGGTGTCCTTTCGGCTTTGGCCCAAACACATAATTAGATCTGGTGTTACTTGTACTTGCCCTCTGCTCTTCCTCAGTAATGTCGTAGGCACCTTCTGACCCGAGGGGCTCATCTTCTGGTGCCATATTGTTATGTCTCTGGTTGTGCCTGTCCATAAAATGTTCTTAGCAAAGATACTGGAGTAGGTTGCCAGTTCCTTCTCCAGTGGACCGCCATTTGTCTGACCTCTCTGTCATGACATGCCCATCTTGGCTGTCCCTACATGGTATAGTTCATCAAAGTACACAAGCCCCTTCACCACAACAAGGTATCAATCCAGAAGAATTGATGCATTTGAATTGTGGTGTTGGAGAAGATTCTTCTTAGACTCCCTTGGACTGCTAGAAGATCCAATAAATCAATACTTCAGGAAATCAAGACAAGCTGTGTTCACTAGAAGGTATGATCATGAGGCTGATGCTCAAATAATTTGGCCATATCATGAGATGGCTGGATTCCCTAGAAAATACTCTGATGCTGGGAAAGATTGAAGGCACAAGAAGAAGGGGATGACAGAGGCGGAGATGATAGATGAGGTCATTAAGCAATGAACATGATGGAGCTCAGAGGGGCAGTGACTGAGAGATGCATCTGGCGTGCTGTGTTTCATAGAGTCACAGAGAGTTGGACAGGACTGAACGACTAAACAAAAAAAAAAATCTTACTTGTTGTACCTATATATACATGATATCATGATGAAGTTCTCATTATCTATTGTTTCCTAGAGCTTTCTCATCAATAATGTAAGTAAAATGCTGGGTTGGGTGTAATATTACGAGTTAACACGTAACCCCTAGTATTTTTCTGACAAGAGCTGGGTTTATGGATGGTGGGTGAGATACGTAATATTTTGAGTGAACCATATTGAATACGTGTGTAACATTATTGAAATAAGCTCCAGCAGCTGAAATCACGTATGAAAGTAATTTACTTGTCTTGAATTGAATGGAGCCCTTGGTTTGCAATCTTTCAGTTGATATCATTTGGCAGAATCTACAGCCATTCTTCAGAATATATACCAAATGTAACATTGTTGCAAATTGTATTGTAGGAAAGCCAATTTTTTTTTGTAAATATAATCTACTTAGTACAATGATTGTTTCATATGTAAACTCGTGAATATAATTAACAATATCCACAGAGGTCCAGATAAAGTAATTTGGGTAGATATAGGGAAGGATCAATTATTATTTTTTGTATATTTGTAAAGACTTGTATATGATAAAAATGTAATTAAGTTACAATTTTGCTCAAAAGTTAAATTGAGCAATTATATTTTTAAGGCTTGAATTAATTGAATATTTTTATTGTCCATTTGAATAGAAATATGTATATAGATTATATGCCAAACTTTAAAGAATGAGATAACTTTCTAGATACATACACAGAAATTGTATTGTATTTTTTAAATAAATATTATATGTAGCCTGTAATTAGCTTCATTCAATTGCCAGCTCGCAACTGCCTGCCACATGTCAGAAAGTGAGTTGCGAGCTGCGGTTCCCTTCCGTTTCCGCTGGAATTAAATTGCCAATGGATGGGAGTTACGAGCTGGAAGCTTGGCAAACGGGAGTTCACAAGTAACCCTTCCGAGTTGGAGATCCGAAAATCGCGCCAAATTCGTACAAATTCCGAAGTAGATAAATTAACCAATAGGAAGCGTAGGACGCTAATCAACGATGCAGTAAACAGTTTAAAAGCCTGTGAAAATCTGTGACTGTGCTGGAACTGAGCACGTGGACATGCAGGTCTCGGAGTTGGTGGGTTTTTGAGCTTTGGAGAGAGAGGAGATTGTGCGAGAGGAGTAGTGTAGTTTTGATTTTTTTAGATCAATTAACCCCCCATAGCTATACATAGCGGTAGGCCACAGCACACCCATGATATTGTTGCACAGTCTTGACCACTGCTGATTGTGGTCTGTGTAAATAATAAAGCTTTGTTATACTGTTGTAACCGTGTCAGTGTGTTTTGAATGGTTTGGGTTCAGGGACATCCACATGCATCACATTAGTCTCCCATTCCAATAGATGTAAACTAATGAACCCTAGTTAACATGCAATAGCTCCTTACATATTACGAGGAATAATAGCATTAGATATCATATAATAGTGTGCTTTGTGGAGTGGGTTGCCAGTTCCTTCTCTAGTGGATTGTGCTTTTTAACCACTACCACCACTTAGCATATGTTGAAATGGTCATGCATATGCCAATATGAGGAATCATGCTGCTAGATGCTGGAAGCCATGATAGACACACTACATCCTGTTATCGCAACACATATACATAAAAATGGCTGCCGTATTAACCCTTTTTCCACTTACAGAGGCTCTAATGTGCTTTATTAATATTGCATTATTGTGGAATGTAGGTCCGATCGCAACTACCGCTAACAATCTCTTTTTCCATTGGCTCCATCTAAACCCGTAACTATGGTCTACACTAATTGATTGTCCGTAAGGCCGCAAATCCAACGTTCTACGAACAAGCTACTATTTGCGTCTCAAGCCCATAGATCACAGCCCATTCTAATTTATTAGCAACGTAACCAAATTTCAAGCACACAGCCATTACGGGCTTCATGTTGGGGTTACTGGCTTGGAATTTATAGGGCTGAATGACTGGCATTGTCAGCATTGTCAGCTTTTAGATATAGATCATACAATCACTATTTACTTAACAGTTTTAACACAAGCTTATGAAGTGTTTTCCCTTCTGGATTGTTACCTTGTCATGGTCAAAGAGCTTGAGTACCTCAGTGAAGCTGTGAGCTATATCATGTAGGGCCACCCAGGATCTGCAGGTCATAGCAGAGAGGTCAGTTAAATTGCGGTCCACTGGAGAAGCAAATGGCAACCCATTCCAGTATCTTTGCCAAGAAAACCGTATGGATAAGCAAAACCAGAAACACAGGCAGATGTGCCCGACGTGCTGCATCCATATGGTCACGAGAGTCGGACACAACTGAAGGACTGAACAACAACAAATTAAGTGTTCTATTGTTATACTCTAAAACATATTTAATATTGAATCTTTTTTTTTGTTATAATAAGATCTTTGATGTACCATTACAATCACTTAGATCTCATGCAAATGTTTAAGATGAAATTTTAATCAAATTAATTTCACATCCTAAACTGAAGTTTAAGACACGATATTACCAACTATGCGGAGGTTATAATCTGATCTGTGCATATGAATGAAATAGCTGCATCTCTTAGACTAAATATGTCCCAAATTGATTGGGCAATAAATGTAGAACCAAAAACAAGACCATCAGTCCAAACTGAAATGTGAAAATTCTGGGGACTGAAACAAATTATTACGGTTTACATTGATTCCTATGGGAAATGCTTGCTTGAAACTCAACTTTTTTGGAACTCATCCTGCCATCCTGCATGGATAACTAGAAACGAGATACCACTGTATATATATGGACAATGGATACTCATTTTAAAAAAAATTCCTTAATTTAACTTTTTAGCTAAATTGTAATTTAATTACATATTTAAAATATACAAGGCTTTACTATTATACAAAAAAAAGAATTGATCCTTCCAAATATCTCCCCACAAATGACTTTATCATTGAACTCTGAAGATTAGTAATATAGAGTAAAACTATGAGACATATATTGTATTATTATAATCAATTCTCAGATCTATGGATTTGAAAATGTCTGTACTAAGTAGATTATATTTACAAAACAAAATTGCCTTTCTTACAATACAATTTGCAACAACGCTAAAATTGGTATATATTCTGTGCTATATTTTATATTTTATATTATATCTCAGTGATAAAAATACAAATGGGAGCTTATTTTAAAATAATATCATTAAAGGTTATATTTAATCCCTCTTTATTAAAATTTTTGCTCTTAAAGATATACAGCCTCATTCAATTACTCTGTTTTTGAGACCCGAGGTCGCAAGTGGAAATCGAAGGCAAATTCTCTATTCAATTGCCTCCATTTTGCGACCCTGGATCAGGTTCCAAGAGATGGCCCTGCGAAAATAGCCGACCTGCAACTCAGAGCCTACACCAGTCTGAAGCCTTTGATCTGTCACTTTCACAGCCCAGAAATCGCAAATCACTATACAATTGCCCGGTCCCAGCTCGCAAAGCGCAAATGCAGGATGAAGTCTTGCGTGTGCTCAGAAGGACTTGCAAGGGCTTTTAGAAGCCCTCTATACAGTGCCCCATGACCCCCTAATTAACCCCATCACTTTTGTGGGTCTATACAGACTCCCATAAGCCTCTATTTAACCCCATCAGTCCAAAAGGGGTCTATATAGACCCCTACAGGACACTAATTAACCCCTATAATAACACTATAAGGGCCATGAGGGTCCTCCAGGACCCTCATGACACAAAGTCTAAGCACTACACTATTAACCCTAACTATACCCCATGAACCCAACCCTGGGCCTATTTAACCATACCTGGGCCTATCTAACCCTAACTCGGCCTATTTAAACCCATCTAATCCTATCTAACCCCATCTAAGCCTAATAAACCCCTTTTAAGACTATCTAACCCTATCTAGGCCTATCTAACCTCCATCTAGGCCTATTTAACCACATCTCTAATGGGGGTCTATACAGACCCCCATAAGCCTCAGTTTACCCCATCAGTCCCATAAGGGTCTATAAAGACCCTCATGAGACAATTAGAAACCATAAGTGCCATAAGGGTCCTTCAGGACCCTCATGACACTAAGTACAAACACTAAACTAAACTATACTACCCCCCAATAAACAACTAAATCTAAATGAACCCCCTCTACCCTAACCTATTAACCCCTACCTACCTAACACCTACCCTTACCTACACTACCTACCTAACCCCTATTAAACCCCCCACCCCACTAATTACAAAAAATAAAAAAACCTAAGTTACACAAAATAAAAAAAGCTAGGTTACACAAAATAAAAAAAGAACATTACTAAATATATTTTTTTTTTATACAAAACTAAAAACCCCCCACCACTAAAGAAAATAAAAAAAGAATTACACAACTGAAAAGAAAATACATGCACAAATAACACAACACATTACGGTACAATATAATACAGTAATACACAATAAATACAGTTCAAATATACCCCTAACTACATACTATAAATCCCTAAATACATACTATATACCCCTAACAACATACTATTATCCCATAACTACATACTACTAACCCCTACCTACATACATTACACCCCTAACTACATACTATTAACCCCTACCTACATACATTACACCCCTAACTACATACTATTAACCTCTATCTACATACATTAATCCCTAACAATACATTGACCCCCTAACTATACAATAAAAACCCTAAATCTAATCTAAAATAGTATAAATAAGACCACTTACCTTGCCCAAATGTTCCTGCAGCGAAATAAACATTCTAAATATTACACTTACCTTTCCACGATGTCCCCATCCTTCCTGTAGTCTTCTCCGGCTGGGCCCCTGGAAAAAAGAAACATAACATATAAACAGTCAAATATAAACACAACATACACATCTAAACATACTATATATTAAACTTACCTTTTCGTGATGACCCCGTCCTTCTGGAAATCTTCTCCGGCTCTAAAAAAAAGAACAGACGCTCTAAAAACAAATATACATATAACAAGCTCCTCCCTGGACGCAAATGAGGCTTCTAGCACTTCTTCAAGTTAAAAAAAATGGCAATGTCGCCTTCTGATTGGCTAAAAACGCTTTCAATCAAATTTCAGCCAATCAGAAGGTGTCAAGATGTGAGCCAATCAGAATGGGATACACCCCTACCTACCTAACACATACACTACCTACCTAACCCTCTATTAAACCCCCCACCCCACTAATTACAAGTTACACAAAATAAAAAAGTTAGGTTACACAAAATAAAAAAGAACATTACTAAAAATAAAAAAGAGCATTACAAAAAATAAAAACACCCCAACACTACAGAAAATAAAGAAAGAATTACACACCTGAAAAGAAAATACATGCACAAATAACACAACACATTACAATAATACACAATATAATAGAGCAATATACACAATAAATACAGTTCAAATATACCCCTAACTACATACTATTAACTCCCAACTACATACTATTAACCCCTACCTACATACATTACACCCCTAACTACCTACTAGTAACCCCTATCTACATACAATAACCCCTAACAATACATTAACCCCCTAACAATACATTAACACACTAATAGGTGAGGGTAGGTGTTAGGTAGGTAGGTGTTAATAGGTTAGGGTAGAGGGGGGTTAGTTTAGATTTAGTGGTTTATTGGGGGGGTAGTGTAGTGTACTGTAGTGTTTGTACTTAGTGTCATTAGGGTCCTGGAGGACCCTCATGGCACTTATGAGGTTAATGTTAGGGTTCTAATTGTTCCATGAGGGTATTTATAGACCCTTATGTTACTGATGGGGTTAAACTGAGGCTTATGGGGGTCTGTATAGAGCCCCATGAGTGATATGGTTAATTAAGGGCTAATGGGGCTCTGTATAGAGTTCCATGAGTTATATGGTTAATTAGGGGTTCATGGGGCTCTGTGTACATGGGGCTCTGTATATCCTTTAAGGACCCGCAAGGAGGGAGATTTGAATATTAAATGCAGTGGGGGTCCTGATCTGGGTTTAATTTTAGGTGCCGGGGTGGTAGTTGTAGTACCCCCCACGGCAGGGCTTATGTGTGGGACTGCCGCGGAGGACCCGTTCAGGACTCCCGCATCAATTGATGAGATGTGGGAGCCTGCGAGATCATCTCGCCAGCTGTCACTCCTCATGTACATTTTCACAGTGTCGATACGGACGGCCCTGCTGCGTAGATCACATGTTGCTTGCAGCAGGCCTAATTTAATAGCTTTAAAACTTTGAGAAATTTGCAGTACGTAGGATTTAAGTAGATGCCTCTTATCTACGAGGCTGGAATTTAATAAGGCTGTCAGTGTTCAAGACACTTATATGGTCCCTGGAATATAGGTATCATATGTTGTGGCTAAATTGTATGCACAACTAATATCATATAAGGGTGATACGCTCGAACGCTCAACTACTTTCCCTTCTTTATATATATACTAGCGAATTGCCCGTCAAAAAATGACGGCAATGAAATTGTAAGTGAGCTAAGGGTGTTTGGTGTATAATAATGAAATATATAATACATTAATAAATGAATATACTTTACGTACTTTGAAGCATTGTGTTGAAGAGCTGCAAAGCTGTTTTGATGTTGCTGCAGCATTAGTGGTGTGGAGCTTCTGTGTAAGCGTTCTGAATGTGTGCAGTGTAATAGTGTGCGTGCGCAAGACCAAACCGTTAGCGTAGTTGTGTACTTCCGTCGTAAAATGGCGGGTAATGTGTGATATGCGTCTTAGCGGAACATCCGTAGGTCTTTTGTGGTGTTTTGCGAGTTTCTTGTGGTGTTTTGCGTGTTTAGAGTGCTGTAGCCTCGTTTTCGTTTTGTTCGGCGGCCATTTTTTCGTAGATAATTTTTTTGTGTCTAAACTCTTTTATTTTGAGTGAAATGAAGGTGTAAGTTGCTTTTTTGAGGTCCTGGACGCTCCCTCTTGCTGTAGGTAAGCTTTTTATGTATGTGCTGTGTGTATTTATTGTGTTTTGAATTTGTTCATGTTCGCGGGTTGTGGCCGTTTTTTGCGAGGTCGTAATGTGTGGTAACGTGTCTTGTATATGTTTTGCGTGTTTTGAGTGGTGTTTTGCGTGTTTAGAGTGGTGTAGCCTCGTTTTCGTTTTGTTCGTCGGCCATTTTTTCTCTTGCTTAGAGAATCTTTTAGTGTGTAAAGTGTTTTATTTTTAGTTAAATGAAGGTGTAAGTTGCTTTTTTGTGGTCCCTGATTTTTCCTCTTGCTGTAGGTAAGCTTTTTATGTATGTGCTGTGTGTATTTATTGTGTTTGGAATTTGTTCATGTTCGCGGGTTGCGGCCGATTTTTGCGAGGCCGTAATGAGTGGTAACGTGTGTCATATGTTGTTTGCGTTGCGAGGAAAAGTTTGCGAGGGTCGCAGTTGCTGTTTGGTGTTGTTTGCGTTCGAACGTAAAGTTTGCAAGGGTCGCAGTTGCTGGCAAGGAGCGCCTTCAGCATTTGCGGGCCTAAAGTCGTAGGGGGTCGTAGGGATCACCACAGTGCTCATCACCAGTGCGAGCGCTCCTTGCCATCAACTGCGGCCCTCACTTTGCTAGGGCCGCAGTTGCTGCGGGCTCGCTATGCGAGCCCGCAGCCTTACCAATAACCCACATGCTCACAACTATATATGTGATTCTTGAAGGTAGGTTATTTACTTGATTATGTGATTTCTGTTTTGATGTCTATATATTATTATAGGGTTAATATTTATTTATCTGTGATATAAACAAACAGAAAATGAAAAAATGGGTGCTTGCATACCTTGAGCACGCACTCGCTGGGGCCCCTCCACTTCACTGCCTAGGGGCTCCAAAAAGGTAGATCCGGCACTGCATACACCATAGTCTCTTGGGCTTCATCAGTGAATTATTACTGATCTCTTTAGAAACAGTGAAAATATTTCAAACCTGGAGCTCCTTTCATCCTTAAGGTTAATAATCTCAAGGGTCATTCGTGTATGAAAAGAACAGTCATCATCACAAGTTTTGAAGTACCTGTACATGAGGTATTGTTGTATTGTGTTTGTATTGCTGCTGCCTTTCTTGTATCAGCACACATAAAATAGGAATTGCAAGATATCCAGTAAGTGTGGCTTAGATGAACTTTACTCCTCCTTCAACCAACAACATGAGTCATCCACTTTTCAGTACCATGTTTTATGTGTCTTTATAACTTTAGTATATTTTTTTGAAGTTTGAATTACAGCAGCAAAACATCTTAGAAAAGCTGATTGCATTTCACATCATTATTTATAATAGTACCAGTATCCCAGTGATAAAATCTTCATCCTTGAAGTGAGCCATAAATGTCTAAATTTATTTTATTTTTATCTTTAGACTCTTCACCACATTTCGATCACAAGCTGTACAGAGCAGAGAATTATTGTGCCAACAAAACTCTTTGAAGCTTTTCATAAGAAATTATTTTTATTTAATGGCACAACAAGCTGCAATTAACCTTTGTAGGAAATTCTCAGTTGGGAAACAAGTCATGGTTTTACTTATTAAAATACGCATCAAATGCAAAGTATTCCCAAAGTTCATCTAAATTTATTTATGATGCATTTTGTGAAAATATCAAAGTAGCCAAATGTAATGATATGCCTGTTCAAGTGAAAATTAACTAGTAATTGCATTCTACCAAAACATATTATCACTAGGTACCTAAAGAGGGCAGCAGAGTTCTAGCAAAATTAAACACTGCAGAGTTTACAAAAAATTACAGACACTAAGCACAGATTGGTGTAGATGTATGAAAATATATCCTGAAGTTTGTATCTCATATATACAATAGTTTGGATTTATCTAATATAATTAACCATGTACACTGGTTCTGTAAAGATTGAAATTGGTTGTAAATTCCTATTAGATGAGGGAGAATTACTGAGGATACATTTATAGACATGTTGGCACAGCACATTCCAAATCATAATTTACATAGCAAAATTGAAAAGAGGATTTGCAGATTCTCTGAGCTCAGTGACATGGTAAGTACTGTGTTTTGGGAGATAAAGTATTCCATTTAGTGTCAAGTGGAATGGAAGTTCAGTTTTGGGTGTTTTGGTTTTACACATCTATTCAATGTAAATGGATCAACAATGATGATAACATATGCCAATAAGAAGCTCACAACAGCCGCAATGTAATTTGATGAAGCTGTAATGGCTGATTTCTGTTTAAGTAAAATAATAATTAAAAAAAAGAACAGTGTGATTCGGCCCACCTTGATCATCAACTTTACTTCTGCATGTAGTATTTGGAGGGCGATGCAGGACTCATCAGTACTTCTGAGTGATGTATTTTAAGTCCTGCAGACAGGGGATAATGCTATATTGCCATTTGTGCTAACTTGGTACTGTCTTATCTGACACTGACCAGCTGGTCCTTTGATCAATTAATCTCATTTACACTCTTTATTTAAAGGACCCTTGTAATTTTGAAATTCCCATTTGTGAAGTACATAATAAACTAACAACATTAGCAGCTCTGCATGCCATGAGCATAAAGATTTTTTTGAGAAAATACTTCATTTAGTAGACTCTGCTTTTATAATTAACTCTCACACTAAGAGCAGAAGCTGATATTGTTATTCTCAATTATTCGGAGCATTGTAAGGCACCCTGATCATTGATAAAGCTGCACAGTAATCAGCGAAACGCGTTGGATCATTGTATCATTTTTAGTTTTTATAGATATGGTTTTTATTTGATAATTTTTGACCTGATTTTGAGCAATATATACCTTCTGATTACCAATAAAACATTTAGTATGGAAACAACAATATAACTATTACTGGATTTGCTATTTATTATGGTCCCCCACTATTTACAATACACACCACTGAGGTTTTATACAAAGAGCAGGTAAACTAACGGGTGTATCTGTATATATACATATTCTTACTAACCAGTATCTACATTTATAAACTGTTATTTATATGGTCTCATCTACAAGTGTTTAAACATGCAAAGCGGAATTGATTCCTTATCATCTGAAGAATGAGCCTACTGATCACTCGAGTTGCACCTACTTCATGTTATGAGACTTTTATAGGTGAGTGTAACATTCTATCAGTTCTTTTATCTATTTATTACAACTTCTGATACCCGATTGATCTGCACTAGAAGGTGGTGTGCTGTCTCTCCCCTCTCCCTTTGGTACCCTTAAATTGTTTTTGTGACTTGTGGACTGATGGGTAGTGCTGCTCTATTTTTCTATTGTAAAATGGCTATTCAAAGCCTTTTAACAGGTCTGAATGATAGTTCCTTCCATTCCTCTAAGGTAACTAATCATGTTAGAAACAGGAGCAAATGTATCTAACCAGTGAAGCAAAACTGGAATAAAATACTTAAAATGAAAGGTTATTTTTTATAACTTTCTGAAAAGATGTTACCTGTTATGAAGTAAAGTTATTGATAAAAACAAGCAATACATATTGTCCTTTAAACAATGTTTCTACAGCTAAAAATCCAAATGCAAAAATACATAAAAGTTTTTTTTGTAACAGTGTAATGGGAATTCATGATTTAGATTCCCTGTTTATCCCATAGCCCAGAAGCTTTGTAGCTACATTGCCATATAAATACTTCTGGAGCCATCAATGTCAATGTAATATATTGCCATATTTTGCCAATATAATATCATGCCATGAAAAAAATGTAGTAACTGTATCTATAATTATTTGTTATGTTTGCCAGATATTTTATTGTAAAAGATATTCAAAGTAATTTACATTATGATGCCAATCACTATATGTAGTTGTTTCCCTACTCGCCCATGCTTCCTCCATAACCCACCTTTATCTCCTCCCTATGCTCCAACCCATTAAATGAATATAATGTTGTTGTTTTTTTTTCAAGTTTATTTCTAAAACATATAACTAACAGCAATAGAAAGAAAACTGAAACACAAAATAATGAAATACTGGCTGAAGGCACACTGGATAGCATCCACATATGAAAGCTAACTCTGGCTACCATGTTTAATATTAGACACTACACTGCATGGAAAAAACATTGCAAAAATATATATCAGTTTAATATGCAAGAAAAACCTATTATGTTCTGGCTATGCTATTTAATTTTAAACTGCTATCAAGGTTTTACTGTGGGATAGTGATGAGAAGCCAATTAGGATTTCATTCACTTGCCAACAGTGAGCAGCTGTCCAAGGTACTGCAGGTGCTGAGTACACATGGTACTTTCAGATTTCCAAGGTACTGATGGAAGGTAGCTTTTGAAAGTTATACAAAGTACTGCAGATGCTTATATTATTTTAGAAGTAATTTATTCTGAATTGCATCCAACAACAACAACAACTATAAGTTAGAATATTTATACATATGATCTACTTATTCTTTGCATACCTTTATCTGTATTTTGGATATATAATACCTTTTCAGCTGTACTATATGATGGGAAAATAATTTTAGGGCAGAAATTCAAGAGGTGCAATGAAAGGAGTAGTGAATGTAAATGCAAAATCAGAATAATTATAAGGTGTCGCATTAAATAATATTCATTTGCTATTTGTCACAGTGTAAAATAGCCTATCCCCATCTGGATTGCTACCTTGTCGTGTTGAAGGGGCTTGTGTACTTCAGTGGAGCTGTGAGCTATACCATAATGGGCATGTCATAGCAGAGAGGTCACACAAATTGCAGCCCACTGGAGAAGGATCTTGCAACCCACTCCAGTATCTTTGCCATGAAAACCTTATGGATTATCACAACCAGATACAAGATGTGTCCACGGGGTCAGGGAGAGTCGGACATGACTGAACAACAAAATAGCATATAGACAAAGGCTTATTCCTCCCAAGCAAAGGTTAGTAAAAAAGAGAGCCATAGCATAAGAGGCATTTACTGAATTCAATCTTATTTTGTTTTTATTTTTGTACACCATGGGCCTCCTACATGCTGTTTAGACCATCTTTAAAGTACAGATTTTATATTTTAACACAAATAATAAATAAAATATTCCTTGGATAATGTGTAAAATTATAATGTATAATAATGTGTTAAAATTAATTTAATCCACTGTTTTATATTAATTTCCAAATTGGCCTCACATTGACACTCTCTAGTAGCCCATACAATATTCTAATATTTCAGTTTTTTAAAGGAGAACTGTACAATAAAAAATATATAATACAAATATATATTGTAAAAAGTTGAGTCTGACTAAGAGCATAATTAAGTTGGGTAAAAGTAATTAAGCTATTTTTAATTAGAAAAAAAAAATGTTAATGTCTTTGCTAGACCCTGTATTTCCTCCTGTGGGAATAAAAGAAAAAAGGAGTAAATCACATACAATGCTTAATAATGACTTAAAGATCAAGATAGGAATATAACCCATGATATGACGTAGCAATAAACGAATTGTACTGAGAATCACTGTGTGTGTATTATTTTCCAGTACAGCTCCCAGAATTCTGACAAAGGCCTGCGATCCAAGCTGCCAAGTATACCAGAAAGAGCCAACAAACTGGTGTCGAGAAGTGGGATACAGATCGAAGTACGACGGAGTGGTGAGTACAGTGAACAGTGTCTATATGCACCTTCCTTTGCTCCCACTCCTCTCGTCCTTTGTGAACTGTATCTGAGTAAATAAGTTGGGCACACTCCCTGAGGTAGGGAGAGACTCCCTGAGGTAGGGAGAAATTAAGCCTCTGGAAGGCAAGGATATAGTAATTATTCCTAAGGAGGGAATAGAAAGGATAAAATATATATATACTTGGCAGCTTGGTTAACATTGCCCCAAACCATCGCTTTTGCTTGCTCATGAGTCTTGCTGTATTGCTGTGCTGTTTAAGATAAGAAATGTTTGTTATTCTGTGTAAAATCAGGAAGTGAGATCTCTGGAGACTGTAAGACACAACGTTTCTGTGTCTAGGGGCAACACGTTGACGCACAGAAAATGAATGCAAAGTGACAGTCGAAGGAGATAGTACTAGAAATATTTACTGACACGTTTTTCTTAAGCAATCAGCTCGAGAATATCTGTCGGAATTGTCGGAGCTATTTCAGCTCAGTACAGCCGCTCCTATTCTCTGATTGACAACCGTGATAGCAAATAAGTTCACATTGTCTACTGAGACAACTGCCTAAAATTTTAAGATTAGAAGGATAGTTGAAAATGGGCACTTCCCAGTCTAAACAATACCCACCTCCCAACCCGGGAGAATCTTGTAAAGAATATGTGTATAGAACGTCACCAAAGGGAGGATTCTATGTTGACCCCTTTGTGGATAACTTAGCTGGATGGACTGAGAGAATGAGGAGTTCTAGCCCTTTCCCGAAGGAGGGAGCAAATGATGAGTTTCACATGAATATGATTAAGGGATTATGCCTTGGGGATACAAAAGCTTTCCCATTGTACACAGGGGACCCTGATTGGGACATGACCTACATGAGCGATAATGGAAAGAATTGGTTAGAAGTTGCACCACACTGGCACCCAATCCCCACTGACAGCGTTAAAAAGAACAAACTAAAATTGTTCCCTAGAAAGAAAGCTTCCAATCACATGCCTACTCCCCACCCGACAGCACCTCCTACTTATAGTCTTCCCACAGCCCTATACCCTAGCCTGGACACCGATATGGAAGTAATATTAGGTGATTATATGCGCCGACATCCTCCCATAGTACAGCAATCTGCAGCACACGCTGACACTGATAACCCCCCTTCTTCACCCGCTCTGGCAGAAGGACAGAGAGAGCAAACAGAAGCCGCAGCACCAACCACCTCCCCCCCTTGCATCCAGTAGTACGCATACCAGTACACTGAAAACGAAACTAGTAAAAACTGATAACACTTGGCAAATTAAGCAGAAATAAACTAGTGATAGTGAATCTGATGCTGAACACCCAAGAACAGCTGAAGGAGCTTATCCCTTTCTAACCGTGGGTGATCAATTAGTTGTGAAAGCCCTCACCCCCGATGAAACTAAAAGACATTATTAAGGGAGCCCCAAACCCTCAGACTAATCCCTCTGCATGCAGGATGTATCTGAAGTGAATGTGCCAAGGGCAATGCATGACACAGACTGATATCCGACTGATTATTGATGGACTGTTAGATTTTGACCCCGAATCTGGCTGGGATTGGACCAATGTACCCACAATTAATATCCCTGATACCAATAACACTACCACTGCTTATGCATTGGCTACCCTAGTCGGAATTAATAATATGTGGGATGAGATTAGAGTGGAGATGGAGAGGTTATGGAAGGATAAGCAGTCTATTTCCACGGCATTATCTTGTAAACAGAACCAGAAAGAAACAATGACAGAATTTACTAAAAGATTTTATAGAAGTTGGAAAGATGAGTCAGGTTTGTCCTCTGAAGGGGTCATGGGTCCCTTAAAGGTACAGACCTACATAGGCAATATGCTTCCTCTGTATTCATTACTCGTCAAACAGTTGGTCTCTGAATGGCCATCATTGACGGCTTCTGAATTTCTGAAGAAGATACATGAGAAAGAAGCAGCAGGTTGTTTTGACATTAAGAAAGGTTCAGAGAAGTCGCTCTACCAGAACCAGGGTTTGCAAGACTGTGACCCATATCAAGTGAGACCTAGTAATGACACAGGTGCACATAGGGCCACTTATAGAGGTAGAGGAAGGGGTTGAGGACGAGGATATAGGGGACATTACAATCCCGGACGCACCCATTGCTTTAATTGTGGAAAACAGGGACATTGGAAAAATAAATGTCTTTACCCTCCCCGACAACAGCAACCGCAGATTCTACCACCCCCACTCCCAGACGTTCCACACACATCACAGCCTAATTGCCCCCAACTCCCCACACACCACATACAATGGCAATAGGGAGGCCCTGAAGGTAACTTCCCCGTAGTCTCCTCTAATTTCCGAGATGAACCTTATATAGTCCTAGAGATTGAGGGCCAACCCATGCCCTTTATAGTTGATACAGGAGCTACTTGCTCCAAGATCTGCTCGGAAATGTATGAGGGACCTACTAAGAAGTCGACACCTTCAATGGGAATCAATGGAGTGCTCACCCAAACCTTAGTCACCCCACCACTCCTTGTTACTAAACTGAAAACAGATCACAGATTTCTCCACCCTTTTTGGATTATTCCATCTGCCCAGTTAACCTTTTGGGGAGGGATCTATTGGGCTTAAAGGACACTACCGTTGAATTTGACATTAATGGTGGTATGAATATCTCCCTTGACCCGCTCGACCCTCCACTTAAAACCCTCCTCAGTATTGACTTAAACTAAATACCACCCTCTGTTTGGGCCTCCTCCAAACTAGATGTAGGCAAAGTTAACTGTACCCCTTATAAAGCTCGCCTGAAGCCACACACTACCCCTGTCTACATCAAACAATACCCCCTCTCACATGAAAAGAAGGAAGGTATTCGCCCCATGGTTGACTCATTTTTGCAGCAAGGTATATTACTCCCTGTTGTATTGCCTTTTATCACCCCAATCAACCCTGTACCCAAACGTAACAACCCTGTGTCATGGTTCCGTCCTCATACAGTACATCGATGACCACCTGTTGTGTAGTCCTGACGGGGAAGCCAATAGACAGGATTCATTCAGTTTGCTACAGCACCAAGCAACTGAAGGTCACAAGGTAGCTAAACACAAAATACAAATGGGGGCAACACATGTTAAATACTTAGGTTTTACTCTGTCACATGGCACACGCTCTGTTAGCTCGAAACGCATAGAGGCTATTCAGAGAATACCTAAACCACAGACTAAAAAGGAAATGCTTTCCTTTCTTGGTATGATTAACTATTGCAGGCAATGGATCCCTGAGTGCTCACACCATGACTCCATTTTACGTGCGGCTGCTAAGGGGGACAGCCCAGAGCATATTCAGTGGACTCCAGACATGACTAAAGCTTTTGTGACCTTAAAAGTTAGCATTATGCAGGCCCCCGTTTTAGGACTACCCTATTATTGTAAACCATTTCATCTGTATGCGAGGGACAAATGTAAAACCATGGCCGGCGTCTGTGCCCAAGATCACGGAGGCAGTATGCGTCCCGTAGCATTCTTTTCTAAAGTAGTCCCTACTCCGGTCGAGGGGATGCCGGCGTGTCTCTGAGCATTAGCTGCTTGTGCTATGGCCATAGAATCAGCTAATACTATCACCTTAGGACAAGTGCTAAGTGTTACAGGCTTCGGGCTCTGTTTTACTACCTCCAGCCTTGTTTTCATCCTGATACGTTTTTTTGGCTGCCATTTTTTTGTCGCTTAGGCGATTTTCAAGCGTGAAAAAATGCCAAATATGCCTTAAATTAACTTGCAAACTTGCTCACAGGTTCCCTGGTTCTCCCCCTGTGCTGTGTGTGAGTGTGTAAGTTAATTTGAGGCATATTTGTGTTTTTTTCTTGTCTTTCCAGTTCCGTCGGTTGGTTGTTAAATTTGTATTTTTGCGATGCTGCAGTTGTATGTGCGGGCATCAGTTCTAAATCCTACGGGGCTCGCGATTTCAGTTGTGTGGTTCCGCCGTTTTACGTGCTTCGGTCCTAATTCCTACAGGCTTTGCAATGAGTGCCGCTCTTTGCAGCCTTCGCAAGGCCAGCAGCTTCGCAGTTGCGGCTTACAGTGGCTTGCCTCGCTTTGCGAGGCTTGCAGTCGACTGCTCGCCTCGCTTTGCAAGGCTCGTAGTTGCGGCTATCCCGCAACATGACCAACGTCCTTGAACCAACAACTATTATAGTGATACTATTTAACAAACATTGGCTTTGATTTTGATTTACAATTAATTTAATTGTAGGGGTCATTGGTGAAATGACCCTTACAAAACAGAAAAGCACCCTCTAAATGAACACAAATAACTAATGTAATAGTTCAGCTTTAACTCTCCAACTATTAATGATGAGTGCTGGAGGAAGTTCATGGGGAGTGCTGAGGAATGTACAGAAAAGGGCTTGGGGAGGTATTAGGAGGGCTGGGGATTGTATAGAGGATAGCTGTGGAAAATGCAGGGGAGGGCTGAGGAATGTACAGAGGAGGGCTTTGGGAGGTGCAGGGGAAGTGTTAGAAGGGCTAGGAGAGTTGCAGGCAATGTCTAGAGGAGAGCTTGGGGAGGTGTGTGGAGGGCTGGGGAATATACAGAGGATGGGGAAGGTGGTAGGAAAGTTGCAGGGGCAATCTATGAGAGGTGCTGAGTAAGGGTGGGCTAAACCTTGGGGATAAAAAATACTAATAAAGTGCAAGGACATAAAAACTCATAGAAGTCTATCATGATGACTGCAGTAATTGACTGGGAAATTTCTAGTCCAAACAGATTCTGTGATAGTGTACTGACAAGCTTCTACAGTATAATACTATTAATAGCTAGGCATTGAAGTTTTGATAGTATAGCTCTGCATGAGAGTCCACGAAGAAATTACTTAAGAGAGGCTGAAGTTGAAATGAACTTTCGGTTGCAAACTCAGTAGTCACATCTGTAAACACCTGTGATGTGGATTTTTATGGTGCAATTTGAGGTGAACATTGAAATGTGCAGCAAAAAATATAAAGGTAGTTATGGAATAGGGAAGAATGAGTTTATGGTTTGATGTAAATATAAACAATTGCCAGGCTCTGTCTTAGTGAATTTTCATACTGCCTGTCCTGAATACATTGTGGTTTTAGCTGATGGGGTTAAGCTAATACTTAAGGTAGGCGTTGAGGTGAAGGATGAATGATGTATTACTGGGGATTTGAGTGGAAGTCCTGCGGAGAGAAGAGGAATTGGTTACATAGTGAAAGGTAAGCCAATTCCCTTAGATGGGACATCTTGGAATTGACATTAGATTTTAGTTTAGATATGGTGGCTTAAGTTGACTCATCCGTCGTCATGAGATGGATTTCCCTATCCAGAGATGTCCTCAAGAGCTAGTGGCTTCTAGTGTAGGTAGCACGTCTCTATGTTATTGAATCTGTGTAGGAAGGTAGCCAATGAGAAGTGATAATTTCTACCATAAACCTTTTAAAAAATATATACCTCAAAATCCCTGGTGCTTTACACCTCTAGCAATTAAACAACTTTAATTATATGGGATAAGATGCAAAAACCAAGACAACGATGTAACTATGTTATTAAAAATAGCTGTATAACTGGGTAGCCCCAAAGTGTGTGCATATTAACTGTCATATAGAAGTGGTCTTGGTATACGTGTACAGCTGTGGTGATCCGCACAATGGTCTGAAATGAGACCATAAATTGAGATTGGTTAGGGATTGGTTTCCTGAGATGTGTGAGATCCACAAGGATGTTGCTTGTAAAAGTCTGGCCTTGAGTTAGTGTATAGGTGGCAAAGTTCAGATGTCCTAGTAAAGGCTGGAGCTCATTGGTGGTATATATTTAGGACAATGAATGGAATCAAGAGTATCTTTCAATTTCTGTCTACGAGGAATGTTATATTTAAAACTGTAAATAGTGAGACAGATTGTTGTAGGCTGGGTGGCGTGGTATGGTGTCCTTTGATAAATAAATAATAATTCAGATAGTAGATGATTACTGGCCATCTTTTAATGTTAAGTAGGATCCAGCAAAGTTCTTAATTCAGTATGATTGAAACTCTTTGAACTGCTTTTGGATTTTAATGTGAGATGTGTGGCCGAATAGTAGCTATCTTTCTACTGGACAAAATGTATATGCCATCTTGCAAAATGTGTATGCTATAGATCTATTAAAAGCTTTTTGAGAGTGTCTTTGATGACAGACTTGAGAGTCAACTTCTTAGTCCTAGTTGTGATGAAGGATATAGGGTCATCAATTTTGGTGTATTATAGTGAGAACTCACCTGAGTGAATTGATGCTGGGTATGAATGAGTTGCGAGGGTAAGAGAGATTTACAACTAATATTTTCTTGAGAGTGTACTTGCATGTGGTGATTCCTAATGGGTTGACTTTACAGACTGGAAACTGCTTTGTGTAAAATGGTCTAATGAGATAATGGTTGAGGATATCACAGGAAAATAACCAGTTGACTACCTCAGGCTCCTTCATACCCCATAGCAGTTTTATGCTAGTGAAGGAGTCCTGAGGAAATGTGGTGACTACGGTGTAGAACCTTGATGGGAAACCTGTAATTACATAAGCAGAAAAGGAAGGTGATGGGTGAGACCTAAGATGCGTGAGGAGAGGGAGGTTAATGGTCGCTAGTCATTAAGAGTGCTTTAACCAAGGGCATATCGTTTTTACATGATATGCACCAATCTACAACCACTAAAGGTGCGTCATTTAGTCTTAAAATTATAAAAACAGGAATAGACTCTAGATAATGCACCTGTCAACCTAATCTATCCTTCTGGCTGCATGTGGATGGTAGCCCAAGTGAGGAGGGACCATGGTGAAGGTTGGGTTGTGCCTGGCTGGACTGATTTTGGTAGAACTTTGTGACTGCAGTGGTGACATGTTGCTGCCTTGATATTGACAGAATGCTGACAAAAAAGCTCATCATTGAGGGCAGCCCAGTTCATGGCAAAGTTGAACTGGGCTACTGCTGCATCTGCTCTAGCTGTGAATGACCTATGGTAGTCATAATCATAGTAGCCTCTGTACTTATGAGCAAGATCTATTATTAGGTAAAGGTGATTTTCCAATTCTTCTCTTCGGTGGTAAGTGGAGCATAATATGTTTTGGAGAAGATGGGATTTTGGAAGATGCTAAATCCAAGTACGAATTTGGTTACTGATAGTTTTCTATTGAGCCTCAGGTCCTTGGCTCTGATAATGACTTGGGAGAACGCAAATGGCCCAGAGGAGAATGGAATAGAATTTGAAAACACAGAAGGGGACAGTAATTGATTGCTGTACCCTCCAGCTGGCGGAGACGATGGAACGCAAAAGGAGAGCCGAATGGTGGCCAGGGACCATTGCTACTGACAAGTGGGGAGAAAAGAAGGAAAGCCAAAGGTACAAGCACAGGAGGATGAGCAAGAAGGCCAGTGAAGGCAGTAGAGACAGCGTATGGAGGAGAGGCAGGAGCCCGGGAAAGTGTCAAGAGGGAAACAGAAACAGCAATCATGATAGTGAACGGAACTACCAGCAAACATGGACCGAGAAAGTATTGTATGCACTTTTCTATTTAAAGACATTGCATACAACAATTTGTCACTGTAAAGCGTTTTTTTTTGGGCACTTAGTGGACAGTATATATGCATTTTAAGTTAAATCTATTTTTATTTTAACAGTAAATAACACTAAAATACATTTGAAAGCAGCAGTAATGATGGGGTTAAGCAAGAAAAAAAAATATTAATTAATTGCAATTGTTGCACCCCTCTCCTGCCTCCCTCTTAGCTGTCTGGACTATAGTATACAGACAATCAGAATGCAGGCCTTGAACATTCTCACATTGGAGAGACAGGGTTATAGGACTGCAGCCATAACTCCCCTTCTCTTACACTGCATGCTTGAGAAAGCGTTTACCCGCGAAACGCGCGTTGACTTCCCATCAGACACTGCACACCGTCGTCACACGTCGACTTGCTGTGCTGAGGATCAGTGGCAGGATTTTATGGGTGAGTGTATACATATACTGTTACAGAAGCCTACAGCCTGGATACATTTGTTGAACTAAGATACAAAAGATAAGTAACCAAGTGACATTTGCAAATATTTTTTTAATTGATATATTGATTATAATTGTTTATCAACTTGAACTAAAAACAGAAAGGGACATACCAACTGTTTACTTTCTGTAATTCTTTTTGTGGAAATTATATAGCGAATTATGTATATGCTATGGGCCTCATTCTATTATCGGCCGTAAAATGGCCGCAAGGCTGCGAGTCCTTGCGGGAGTTCCGTTATCTTGGAATTCAATTATACGGCCCCGCAAGGATCTCCCCTTACGGCCGGCCGTATATCTTGCAACCGGCCGTAAGCTCAGAAAACTTAAAACGCAAAAATAAATTCAAGACGGCACTGTAAAGCTCTGTAAATGCTAGGGATCATATTGGGGGACACGAGGATTCATATCAACCCCCTCTCAAGCTTGCACATCAGCCCAAATCCGAGTTTACATTAACTGTTTATTTTCCGGCCGCAGCGTGGGCGGGTCTGAGGTGCTCCAAGCACTCTGGACTTTTTACATGGATATGTGACATAAATTAAAAAATATTTTTTTTTACGGATTTGAGTGTAGGGGAATGTTGTGCTATTTTTGCTAACACCTACAATCACTTTATAGTCTCCTCAGAGTGCAGGGTGGCTTTATTTCGGCTTTATAATGTGCTTAATTAGTGCTAGCGGGACCTTTTTCCTGCAAGTAAGCTGCGGCTCGCTTTTAGCCTTGCAGAGAGGGTTCCCGGAGCAATAGAATAGCAACCGGGCTTTTCTTGCGGCCGAAACTCTTGCGGACGTTTTAGATCAAAGGCTTTCCTCCCGCGCGTGCGGCCGCAAGGGATAGCAAGGCGCCGGCCGCAAGCCTGCCGGAATCCCCTGCAGGAGGGGAATAGAATAGCCGAATAGCTTGCGGCTGGTCCTTGCGGCCCCGCATCTCCTACGGCCGTTAATAGAATGAGGCCCTATGTATCTATAATAAGGTTACCCTTATAATTTGATATGTATTAGTATTCAATGTTGTGTAACTATATTGGGTTTGTGAAACTGATTGGACTGATTCCCGTATATACACTCTCACATATAATTGGATTTTTCCAATTATTTACTAGCACTTTATTTATTTTCTAAATATTTAGCACTTAGCACTTTAATATATCACCTTAAGGATTATGAATCAGTCAGCTCTCTGTTTTGCACTTTCAATGTTTTTGGATGAGTAATTGTATTTTTATATATCATATTGTTTTCCACATTGGATATCCATATCTCTACTATCCAGTGCAATTGCCACATTTCCTAATTTATGGACGATATGATGGAGCAGCATAAGATAGTTATTGATTAAGTATTTTAAGTGCCGTTGTTAATCCTAATATTGATAATACATTTATTTTTAATTATTATGATTGTATCTTCCTTAAATTCATATATAAGGGTTAAACAATTAAGTGGAGTGTCTATTCTCTTTTTCCTTAACATATGTCTATTTACACTCACTAATTGATTTATTTCCATAAATTACATACCGTAATTTGATGATATCAGAAATATTACCCTTACATAGAAGGTTACTCTTTTTCTAAATTTAAGGGTTATAGGACTGCAGCCATAACTCCCCTTCTCTTACACTGCATGCTCCACATAATCTGACATTCATAATTATATTCATCTTTGTTTATTGTTATTGTCTGCATACTATTGTCCAGTTGACAGGCAACGAGGAGTTTAGCAATGTCGTTATTGAGAGGATTTGTGTTTTTAAATATTTTTTTCTTGCAAAAAGTATTTTTTTGCAATTGCCTGCACTTGTATATTTAGTGTTAATTTAAAGTGACTAAAAATATATTTAACTTGAAAAAGCGTTTGCAATTAATTCGGCATGACCAACCTTTTAGTTAGAAGTGAAATTCTCTGACTGACTGATCTATTAGTCAATCAGAACGGGCAGCTCTATTAGTATACTTTATTTCTACTATCAACCAATCAGAATAGGTCGTGATAGACTTCTCTAACTTATTAATACCAACAGACTAGTAACTTACCAGTCATAAATGAGGGTTTCATATGTTAGGCTCAATGATCTGTGCTGTCTCTCTCTGTACTGTCTGTGTGCCCTCTGTATCTCTCTGTGTGATGTCTTTCTCTCTGTTCTCTGTTGACTCTCTCTTAGTGCACCCTCTTTGTGTGAGCATGCTCTCTCTCTCTGTGCCCTCTGTCTCTATCTGTGTCCTCTCTCTGCTCTCTGTGTGCCTTCTGTCTCTCTCCTTCCTCCTCTCTCTTCCCCCTCTCTCCCTCTCCCTTTCTCTTTCTCCCTCCCTCCATCTCACTCTCTTTTTCTCCTTCCCTACCTCTCTGGCTCCCTCCAGCTCTCTCTCTCTTCCTCCCTCTCTTCCTCCCTCCCTTTCTCTCCCCTCCCTCTCTCCCCTCCCTCTTTCTCCCCCTACCTCTCTCTCTTTCTCCTCTCTGCCTGCCACCCGTCTCTTCCTTGTTTATCTGCCTCTCTCCCTCCTCCACTTCTCTCTATCCCTCTCCCCTCCCTTTCTCTCTCCCTCCCTCTCTTTCTCTCTTCCTCCCTCTCTTTCTCTCCCTCCCTCTCTCTCTCACCCTCCCTCTGCCTTCTCTCTCTCTCTGTCCCCCTTCCTCCCTCTCTCTCTGTCCTCCTCCTTCTGCCCCCTCCCTCTCTCTCCCTCCCTCTGCCCCCTCCCCCGCTCTTCCCTCCCCCGCAGTGCTGCTGGTCTGCGCATGCGCAATAGCACAGCTGAGCCACACATGCATAGTAACAATGCAATAACCCGCATCAGTTGCCGTTACTCACATGCTGCTAACTATTATATTGGATTAAAATCAGATGCTTATTTGCTGAAATTTGATTGACTGTTAATTCAGCCAATCAGAGACCTAGAACATGTATAAAATGTCAGGTTAAGGACAAAGTTTGTCACTCGTGCCTCATTTGTTGCTCATTCATCAATCATATACATACATTTATTTTTAAATACAATTTTATTATTTGAATGGCATATAATTCAAATTACTTGAATGGAACTGAAATACGCTATTTACACAGTGGATATTCCAAATATGGCATAATTTAAAACTATTGGAAAAATCAACAACTTTAGAAATTCAGTGTTATTTAAATAATGCATTTTCATACAGTAAACCTACAGTATATTGAATGTTTTTCAATGTTTACCCATCAAGTCTTTTGACCTATCACCAAAGTATTTTTCTAATAGGCTTATTAATGTCAACAACTGCAATTTTCCCCTTTAACTCTAGCTTTTTTGTACTCAATGTAAAGCAATTTTTGAAAGTGAAAAGACTAAATATGCTCAGCCCCATCGGGAGTAATCAGCCCAGTCAGCCTAGATACCAAGAGTACCTGTTCTGTAATAAAATGACCAAAAAACTCCCTTCATGGTTTAATTGGAGTGTGATTTAGATCAACAATGGGAGAACAATAAATGGCTTGAGTCATGCACCAATCTTTTGAAGGTCTCTATAAGCTATAATCTGTTGGAAACCTCTATAAGAGAGCATACTTCACACCCCAAAATAGTAATAATTGCTTCAGAGGCTACCAGATCGAGGCTGACTTCATCCATACTTGGTGGAAGTGCTCTATTGTTCAGGATATCTGGAAGAAAACAATCCAATTAACTTCCAAAATACTGAATTTCCAATCACTCCTAACATTGAATCTTGCCTCTTAGGCTTTCACATCGACAATTTATATACATCACAAAACAAACTTTTAATGTATAACTTTAGCTACTAAAAATATTATGGCTAAAATCTGGAAAGCCCAGTCTCTTAACTTCCGCAACATCATACATAAAGTAATCTTCATACTGCTTAATGAAAGGCTAACGCACATTTTGACATACTTCTATAGCCTATTCTTACAAATATAAGAACCTTGGCTAACATCCCCAGATTGCATATCTCTACCATAAGACTTTTATTAACTACCAAGTCCTCCTTCTTGGAGAGGAGCAGCAGTCTGAAGGAACCTTGACCTCAGTGCTGACTCAGGAGATGGAGATTAAAGTAAACCAAACAATTCTAACTGATCCTTCCTAAGAATTCCCAAATTAGCATCTTGTATGGAGGACGCTTCTTCGCCACCTTATTTATGTCCCCTTTTCTTTTCCCATTTTCTTTTAATTTCTCCCTATTTTATTTATCAATTAAATTCACATTGTTTAAATACTCAGAGAAATTGCCCCCTCATGTCCTAATATAAACAATGGCTTATGCTTGTTTGACTTTGTCAACAAGATAGAGATATGCTTTAATTTTTAATGTGCTATATCCTTGCTTACATCCTGTGAATTTAATACAGTGTAGTTTGACAGACACATACTTTTGAAGGGTCTTTTATTTGGGAAGACATTGCCAGGAATATATGTAATAGGCATTAGAGCCTTAATTCTTACATTTATAATATGTATATAAGTGTTGCTATTTAGTAAATATTATTTGGATTTTGAGTGTATATAATTGTATTTGTATATTTTTCCAGTGACTGGCTCACATTTTATTACACATGCGTGTGTTTTTCTATCTGCTTATATTTTAAATGTTCAAATAAAGTCTGATTTGTATATGTAATCACCTTTTTAATTGTTTTGTTTATGTGTTTTTCCATTATTGAATACAGTCAATCAGTCCGTTTAGGGAATATGGGCACAGATTGAAATGTATTAATTAACATCTACAGTCCAGAATACAGGTGCTTATAAGTCTTGGTTCTGTGACCACTGCCAAAAGGGTAACAAAAGAATTGTGATATATTGGGCTAATCTTAACTCTGCTACAAATTAGAAGGTTAAAACCAGTTAATACATACCATGTATAGAATTTCAGGATAACACCTTTCACTTGAGGATCATTTCTCACTGTTTTTATAATCTCTTAAAGCAACTCAACCTCTGTTTTATGCACATATGGAGATAGAGGGATTTGGTATGAATTACCAGTTTTTCTCTGGTAATCGACTTGCGTTACTAATTTGTGTAGTTGCTCCTTGTGCCATAGCAACTTATGCATGGTTGTACACAGAGGGCCTTGGAATTAAGCACCAATAACTCTCTGTGTATATTGGAATTGTATTCCAGCACATGGACAGATCCAAGTATTGAACTCATTAACTTATTTATGCAACATCACCCCTGAAAGGTCCATATTTCTTGAGTACCCGGTTCCTGACAGATGCTCTTCAGTTTTGTATGGCTTTGTAAATATATATTCATAAATTGTGAATTTTCAGGATGAATTCCCACAGTACATCTATTACAAAAAAACTTCAAAGGTGCAGCTCTCCCCATCATTGTAAGGGAATAGTACCATCCTTTATTAGACCTGTGTTGGGCATAGTCATACAATTCCAAAACAGTTGTATTCTGTTAGTAGAATTACGTTTCTAACTTCCCCCGGGCTTTATTGATCTAACTACAAACATGTTTGTCTCTCAGGTTTCCTTTCTCTGCTAAACTCTACCTTAATGTAGCCCTAGCTTGACAGCTACCTGTCCCTAGTGTGTGAAGTTAAGATGAGGTGTGTTTCAATCATTGGCGTGATCTCCTCAGGGGGTAACTTCAAAGCATCCTTTGCTTCGTTCTGTTGGAGGTAACTACTTTGTTTTTTGGTATAATTAAAAACTACTCTACTCTATTAAATAATGCAATTCATAAAACAAACACAGTATAATTATTAATTCAAGGTTTGTATAGCATCTTCTTGCTTGTTTATCTGTAAGACAGATACAGTCTTCCTGTCTGGAAAATATATTAAATTATTTACCTTAGTAAATTGCATCTTAAAGTGTTATTGCTGTATCATGTAATACATTCTAACTAATGTTCCATAATAAGGTGGCAACTAGTCTGGGGTATCTTTATTACAACCCATACATATTTTTACACTTTCAAAGGGACTAAAATATCTATGGGTTATAACAAAGATAGAGCCAGGTAAATTAGAAAACAATTTGTACTAAAAGATTGCAAACGTTTGGAAATTGTATATTTATGACCAACACAGATCTAATAAAGGATGGTAATATTCTCCTTTGATGATGCATAGAGCTGCACCTTTGATTGTACTTTGTTACTGTGAATAGATAAAATGATTCTTAAATTTGAGGTGGGGTAGTGGTGTCATTTTACCAGTTTTATATGGTTTTAAGGTCTCTTCTCTTTTCTGTTTTTTGAGAATATGACAATACTTTTTAGGGTGTCCCAAACAACTATGTCAGCGCTGTGTGAAATATTCTCTTTGCACTTAACCTTTAGGCTAAGGGATTCACTGGTGGTACCATGTTTAGTTGTGGTTATATTCATGCTACTATAGAGGTATCTGTTTTACTGTACTATAACACTAGGTGCATTATTTGTGTGGCTAACAGCTTGCTATATTGATTATATTCATGTTTAACATGCCTTATATTTGTACTAGTAACATGCCCGGTATTATAGAATCTTGAATTGTCTGGGCGGTCTGTCTGTATGCTGTCTGTATCTCTCTGTGATGTCTCGCTTTCTCTCTCTGTTATGTGGCAAGTATGCTGCCTTTCTCTCTATGTGCTGTCTGTATGCTGTCGGTCTCTGTGCTGTCTCTCTGTGCTGTCACTCTCTGTGCTGTGTGTCTCTCTCTGAGGTTTGTAATGCGGCTGTTATGCTGTTTGCTGCGGTATGTGGGTTCTCTCACTCTTTGCTAAATTTCTCTCTTTGCTGTCTATCTCTCTCCCTCTGGGCTGTCTGTCTGTGTGCTTTCTCTCTCTGTGCTTGCTCTTGCACTCTAAGGTGTGTAAGGGTGGCTGTTATGCCTCTTGTGTTCTGAGGAACATTCTCTCTCACTCTTTATTGTGTCTCTCTCTCTCTCTCTCTCTCTCAGTTTGCTGTCTGTTCCTTTCTATGAGTACTGTCTGTATGTGTGCTGTCTCTCCTTGTGCTTTGTCTCTCTGTGCTGTCTGTGTGCTGTCTCTTTCAGGTGTGTTATGCCTCTTTCTTCGTTGTGTGGCATGCTCTCTCTCGTTTTTTGCTGTCTGTCTCTCTCTCTGTGCTGTCTGTCTGTGTGCTGCCTCACTCTATGCTGTGTCTCCCTGTGTTGTCTGTGTGCTGTCTGCCTGTGCCGTGTCTCGCTGTGCTGTCTGTGTGCTGTCTCTCTCTATCAGGTGTGTAATGGGGGTGGTTATGCTGCTTGCTGTGTTGTGTGGCACACTCTCTCTCTCACTCTTTGCTGTCTTCCTCTCTTTGTCTTTGCTGTCTGTCTCTCTCTGTGTGCTATCTCTCTGTGCTGCCTGTGTGCTGTCTCTCTCTGCTATGTCTCTCTGTGCTGTCTGCGTGCTGTCTCTCTCTCTGCTATGTCTGTGTGCTGTGTCTCTCTCTCAGGTGTGTAATGGCGGCAGTTATGCCTTTTGATGTGGTATGTGACAGCACTTGCCTAATTGTATGGCAGGTTCTCTCTCTCTCTGCTGTCTGTCTCTCTCTACAGTGTGTGCTATTTGTCTGTGTGCTGGCTGTCTATGTGCTGTTTTTCTTTGTGCCGTGCCTCCCTCTCTGAGGTGTGTGCTGAATGTCTTTGTGAGTTGTGTGGCGTTTGACAGCTCTTATTGTGTCTCTCTCCTGTCTCTCTCTTTCTCTTTACTGTGTCTCTCTATGCTGTCTTTCTGTCTCTCTGTATGCTATGTCTCTCTGTCTTGTTTCTCTCTGTACTGTGTCTCTCTCCCTCTCAGCTTTGTAATGGCGGCAGTTATGGTGCTTTCTGTGTTGTGTGGCGTGTGACAGCACTTATTCTCTGTGTTTCTCTCTACTGACTGTCTTTCTCTCTCTTTACTGTGTCTCGCTACACTGTCTTTCTTTCTCTCTGTGTGCTTTCTCTCTCTCTCTGCTGTCAGTATGGTGGTTGTACAGGTAGCGGTTCTGAATATATTAAGACTTCTGCGTATGTGGGCTGTGTTGAGATGTGCGACTGCAAACAATCATGCGCCTGCGCACTACACACTTGACAGACAAATGGGTAATTATATTATGACGTCTGGATTTATAAGTAGTTTTGTGGTAATTCATGGTATACAGTATGAATTGTTTTATGGAGGTGTAATCAAATTATTTTGTTAAAAGCCAAAGGAGTTATTTTTGGAGCTGACACAATGCTTTAAATGGTACAGCTTAATTGATGGCCTCCTGTTGAGAGATGCAAACAACAAGCTTAATTACAAGTCACATATTATGCAACAGTAATTAGTTTGGCTGAGTAATTAGTTTGGCATGGCCTTCTGTAATTTTAATAATTTTACCAAGTAATTGTTTAATGGCACCACTGGTTTCCACCAACTGTGTTAATGTGTTTAGTTATCATTGTATTTTTCATATAAATATTCTGTACCCTGCTCAATGAAAAGAACTTCTGGTTAAGCCATAGGTGATAAAGCTGTTTTTCTTCTTGGATGCTGAGATTTCCATGCTCTGTTTGTGGCTGTCTGATCACATGAAATGGCAACAAAAATTCTGCTGTCCACTCCAGCTGGTGAGGTGTAGAAAAGAACCCTGTGCATGGAGAGTTGACCCCATGTTGTGACATAGGGATATATTCAATAAAAGATTTTAATTCATGTTTTTTCTCAATACAACTATGTTTTCTTAGTTATAGATGCACTTGGGGAAGTCATTCATAAAATTCCCAATTTATTAATATTTATGTGGCTTTGCACTGAAAATCATACAAGACTGGATAAAACAAATTTGCCTTTACCAGCAGCCTTAAAAGTTACAAAATCAGTAGAGCTTTAATAAGTATTACATATATATTGGTGGTCAGAGCATTCTCTATGTGGGTGATAGCTTGTAATGTGGAATTTTTAGCTATGTCATCCTAGTCTAATTAGAGGGTCTAGGAGAGTAAAATATTTGAGAGAAGGGAGAAGAGGGTGGAGGTATGTGACTTGTGCAACAAGGTGTGTGTTTGAGGAGTTTAAGTAGTGTAGCAAGTGAAATAAGGCCCCACCCACAACTCAATTTTAATTTAGCCTGTTATTTGCGGTTGGAGCCTTTTCTCTGTGAGTGGTAGCTTATGGTGTGGCATTTTTAATTATGTCATCATAGCCTCATTAGAAGCCACATGTACATGAGCTAAAGATAGTGTAAATGATTTGATTTATTTATTAATGGTTTAAATGCCTTATGGATTTCGGTTGGGGGATTATGAATATACCAGTTGAAGCATGCAGATTTCCATGTCCCCAGGGTTTTGAAGATGGGTTCTGGAGGTTGGTTCTTTGATGCTGGGGTGGCTGCTCCAATACTGAAGGAATGTCTAAAGTAGGCATAATGTTTGAGTCTTAATTTGATTAAGGCTAGTCTGATGTATTAGATGAAGGTGGCTATTGTGAGAGGTTGATTGAATATTGCCAGAAGCGGGTGATGAGTTGATTTGGAGGTGAGATTCTCCAGTAGAATTCCGATGACTGGATATCACACTTTGTGGGTAGGATATTAAGACATATGTATGAAACTCTTGCTGGTAGAGTGAGAATGAAAGTTATGTTTTGTCTGGTGTGTAATGGTGAGCTCACCTCGGTGGGAAAAGCTATAGAAGGCGAGTTTGATAACTGCTGATAGGGAAGTTGACATTTCAATGCCAAGTGGATTGGTTTGCAAAATGGAAATGAGTTGCTTGAATAAGGGTCCGTCTGTTGTAAGACATTGTTTAGGTTGTGTGCATTGTTTTTACTGGTGGGGATTATAAAAATGATCTGTTATTATTGAGATAGACAAAATTGAAATTTGGATGCCTGAGCGGAAGGCTTTGGTAGAATGATAGGGAAGGTCCAGGTGTGAGTCATAGTGGGCTGAGAAGGTGAGAATCGCACAGAGATTGTAAGGTAGTTAGATTCTGCTATTGGCGGCGAAGTTTAAAAAAAGGTGCCACACTCCGGGACAGCTTTTTTCTTGTGTTTTCTGAATGATCATTGAGTATTGTGGATTGGACTGATGGCCATAGCTGATTTAAATCTGTACTATCGGGATGATAGGTTCGGGCTGTTTATCCCTGGGAAAGAGAAGATATGTTCTGTGGAGAGAACTAAGGAATATCTTGAATTGGGGTTTGGAGATGCGGATATATGTGGAATTGATGGGTCAAGGAGAGGAAGTCGAGTTCTCTCAGAAGGGACATAATGTATAGGTCGGGAGATCATAATTTCCTTAAATATTTGCAAGTAGTGGCTTCTGAAGAGGTGACAAAGATGGAATGGCCTTGTCAGACTTTGAACCAAGTGAGTGAAGCTGCAATCATAGGAATGACTGATCTGGCTGAATACCTGGAAAATTGGTCTTGGACCATGAGGAGGTGAGGATTTCATGGTAGTAGGTAACGTTGGAATGATCAGGAGTAGTGTGATGGTTGGTGAACATCAGTTAGGCCTGGTGAGAAAAAAGGAAAGTCCAGTCAACGTTGAGATGAATGAGGAATAAAGATGGAGGTCAGCCAAAGCTTCTTTAGAGAGCCGAATGGGTTTGTGAATGCTTGGGTGGCATTTGAGCGCAGAAAGGATATTTGAAATGAATACTCTGCCTTGCAAGATTAGGGTTACCGCTTAAATATCGTTAATGACCACTAGTTTTAGAACATGAACACATTTACTGTTGCATGCAATTATTCTTTACTTGGGGCATCATTCTATTAGCGGCCGCAGCCGTTGCGGGGCCGCAAGGACCGGCCGCAAGCTATTCGGCTATTCTATTCCCTTACGGCCGGAGGCTCCGGCAGGCTTGCGGCCGGTGCCTTGCTATCTCTTGCGGCCGCTCGCGCCAGAGGAAAGCCTTTGATCTAAAACGGCCGCAAGAGTTTCGGCCGTAAGAAATTCCTATTTGCAATTCAATTGCTCCGGGAAACCTCTCTGCAAGGCTAAAAACAAGCCGCTGCTTACTTGCAGGAAAGAGGTAGCCCGCTAGCACCAATTAAGCACATAAAATAGCTCAAATAAAGCCATCCTGCACTCTGAGAAGACTATAAAGGGATTTTAGGTGTTAGAAAAAATAGCACATAATTATCCTATACTCAAATCCGTAAAATATTTTATTTTTAATATCCGTAAAATATCCATGTAAAAAGTCCAGAGTACTTGGAGCACCTCAGACCCGCCCACGCCGCAGCAGGAGAGTGGGTTCCTTTTAATCCTCATGTCCCCCAATATGATCCCTAGCATTTATAGAGCTGTACAGTGCAGGCTTGAATTTATTTTTGCGTTTTTAGATTTCTGAGATTACGGCCGGTTCCAAGATATGCGGCTGGCCGAAAGAGGAGATCCTTGCGGGGCCGTATAATAGAATCGCGAGTTAACAGAACCCCCGCAAGGAATCGCAGCCTTACGGCCGATTTACAGCCGGTAATAGAATGAGGCCCTTAGTGTTTTAGTGTTTCCAGTAGCTGATATTTTGTGCCACTTTCTCAAGAGTTCTTTAAAACAAATGAGCTGGTCATTAGGCCTCCTGAAAGAACCTGCAGTTTTAGTTGCCACATTCCGACTGTGCAAGTAGGTTCTTCCTCTGCATAGAAATATCTCTCCCTGCCTTGGGTAGCAATCAGATAGAAGCCAAAATGGTAGATTCCACCACATCATAATTGCATATAAAAGATAATTAAATAAATACAATAAATTAAAATTACATTCTAAAAACATTTACCTATTTTCAAATGTAGTCTACAAAGCAGTATCACATATATAGTTGTGAGCATATGAGCAGTTGCTCACGCTCGCAAGAACTGCATACCTCGCGAGGGGCCGCATTTGCGGAAGGTGGAGGCTCCAATGTCGGCTGTGTTTGTCCGCAAATGCGGACCCTCGCAAAGCGAGGGGCCGCATTTGCGTAGGTGGAGGCTTAGAGGCGCCTCACACGCGGTTAAAAACACACACACATGCACGACTTAGATAAAAAACAACCTCGGAACCAACCTTAATGGAACAAACACCCACACGCACAAAAAATACGACCATAACGGCCGAACCGCGTGCACCTAAAAACAGTCAAAACAGACCAAATACTCACATGAAATACATAAAAAGCTTACCCATAGCAAGGGGGGGGGGGGGGCACCCAGGACCTCTGAAAGTGAAGTTACACCTCCATTTAAGTCCAAATTCCCGAGTTCAGACACACGAAAATCCCCTAAGCGAGAGAAAAAATGGCTGCCGAAAAAAACGAAAACGAGGCTCAAAGACCCAGGACCGCGCAGCCACCTACAAATTACCAAAGAAGTTTAACCCCATCAGTCCCATAAGGGTATATTAAGACCATTATGGGCCTGTTACAACCCAAAATTAACCACATAAGTGCCATAACGGTCCTCAAGGACCATCATGACACTAAGTATAAACACTACACTGCACTATACCCCCCCAATAAAACATTAAATATCAACTAAACAGCCTCTACACTAACCTATTAACACCTGCACTTCCTACCCCCTAATAATCCCCACCACTCTAATTACAGAAAATAAAAAAGCCTAAAGTCACAAAAAAGTAACAATCTACATTACATAAAATAAAAAACCTAAGTCACAAAAAATAAAAAATCTACATTACAGAAAATAAAAATAAACATTACAACCCCCCCCCCCCCCCACTACAGGAAAAAAATTACACACCTGAAAATGAAATACATATAATACATACAATACAATACATACAATATAATACATACAATATAATACAATACAATTAAATACAATGCAATTAAACACAATTCAATACACCCCTATCTAATATACAATACATTCTATTTATCTAATATACATCCCCCAATCTATCTAAATAAATACCATAATCTAATATACATCCTATCTATATAATATACATCACACAATCTATCTAAATAAATACCATAATCTAATATACAATACATGCTATGCTATCTATATAAAACACATACCCATAGCTAACATACAAAAAAATGCTATCTATATATAAAATAATCTAATTCTAAGCTAAAATAAAATAATTAAGACTTACCTTTGCAGATGTCCATTCAGATCAGCCACCTAGGAAAAATAAAATAAAAAAATTAGTGCAACACGTTTACAGTAAATAAATAAACATTCAAAACATTCTAAATATTATACTCACCTTTCCGGCATGTCCCGTCTTTATTCTCCGGCGCGGCACCTGTTAAAAAAAACATAACATTAATACACATACATAAACATAAAAACAAAATAAAACAAACATAATCTACATTGTACTTACTTCCCCGCGATGTCTCCGGCATCCTCCTCCTCCTCTTCTGCCCCGCCCTGTAAAAAAAAACAAAACATACTCACATCTTTACTCACGGACATCCCCGATGCTAATGAGGCTCTCGGAGACTTTTCCAGAAGAAAATAGGCAATGGCGCCTTCTGATTGGTTGAAAATGCTGTCTATCAAATTCACTCAATCAGGAGGCGCCAATGTGTGAGCCAATCAGAAAGGGATACACCCTAAAATCCCACTGTGATTGGATAATGCACCTGTCAATCTTTATTTAAACCAATCACAAGGCGCAGATGCCTTCAGCCAATCACAATTGAATACACCCCCACAGGGTGATTGGCTGGAGGCATCTGCGTATTCTGATTGGTTGCACTGACAATAGCCAATCACAATGGAATACACCCCCACGTACTGATTGGTGAGAGCATTTGCGTCTTCTCATTGGCTATTGTCAATGTCAATCAGTATTACAGCCAATGGGAAGGCGCAAATGTCTTCACCAATCAGTATGTGGGGGTCTATCCTATTGTGATGGCAATAAAGCCTTCGGAATGGTTCAAATAAAGATTGACAGGTTCGTTATCCATTCAACGTGGGATTTTGTGGTGTATCATTGCTTCACAATTGGCGTCTTTTCATTAGCTGAATTTGATAGACAGCGTTTTCAGCTGCCATTACCAAATTTATTCTGGAACACTCCGTAGGAAGTTCATTAGTGTCGGGGACATCAGCCAGCGCGGATGTGTGTTGTTTTTTTTAATTTTTATTTCCTAAACTGCCCGGATGCTTCCAGGGCCCATCCGGGGCAGAACACCAGGAGGCCGGAGACATCGCGGGGAGGTAAGTACAATGTAGATTGTGTTAATTTTACTTGGTTTTATGTTTATGTATGTGTGCTAATGTAATGTTTTGACGTGACATGCTGGAAAGGTGAGCAGAATATTTAGAATGTTTAGAATGTTTATTTATTTTATGTAAATCTGTTGTATAAATTTTTTAAATCTTTTTTTACCCTAGGTTGGTGATCTGAAGAAACATCTCAAAGGTAAGTGGTCTTAATTATTGTATTCTAGCTTAGAATTAGGGTTGCTATATAGAGATAGCATGTATTGTATATTAGACAGATAGGGGATGTATAGTACTTAGATAGTATTTATTGTATATTAGATAGGGGGATGCATATTAGATAGATAGTATTGTATATTAGATAGGGGGATGTATATTAGATAGGGGGATGTATATTAGATAGATAGTATTGTATATTAGATAGGGGGGTGTATATTAGATAGGAGGATGTATATTCGATAGGGGGATGTATATTAGATAGGGGTGTATTGTATTTAATTGTATTGTATTGTATTGTATTGTATGTATTATATGTATTTCCTTTTCAGGTGTGTATTTTTTTTTCTGTAGGGGGGGTTGTAATGTTTTTTTTTTATTTTCTGTAATATTCCTTAAGGCAAAAAAGGGCCCCCTCGGCTTATACTCCCCCCCCCCCGTGTCTCTCTAACCCCCGTGTGTCTCTACCCCCCCGTGTGTCTCTAACCCCCCCGTGTGTCCCTAACCCCCCCGTGTGTCTCTCAACCCCCCTCGTGTCTCTTTCCCTCCCTCTCCTCAACCTAAACCCCCCTCCTCAGCATAAACCCCCCTCACCCCCCCTCCTCCACCTAAACCCCCCTAAATACCTCCCCCCTTTCCCCAGGCTCACTTACCTGATTGTGCTCCGGCCTCCGCTCCTTGACCCGGCGCCAGCGCGCATGTGACGTCACATGTGCACCGCGTCATTAGCATATACCGGGTGCACCCGGCGCCAGCGCGCATGTGACGTCACATGTGCACCCGGTATATGCTTTAAATGTTTTTATTTCACCAAATAGGAAAATTACAAAACATAGAGTATGTTTTAACCAATCTGTAGTTAAAAGGACCACTGTGGTCATAATTATTCTCTACAAACTTTTGAATAACAAAACTTGATAATGCTCAAAATGTTTTTAGAAAGCAAAAAGAAATAAACACAACCTTTACATTTTGCAATGTTTATATGCAATTCTTCTTTATATTTTACTTTCTTGCTTGCTACTCTGTGTTACTTTCTCAGGGGGGTGTGTCGTAGTAAACTAATTAACTTCCAGATAAACACTTCAGGTGTATTCAAAGTATCCTTCTACCTCAAGAAGTTGATCTGCTGAAGCCAAAATTGTCGAAATGACAGCAGCATAATTACATGTAAAAGATAAGTAGAGAGGTATTAGTATTTTTACATTCTAAAAACATGTTGCATAATTGTAAGTTTAGTTCTTTGAAACATTAAATTTTAAAACTATGACCATAGTGGCCCTTTAATAAGAACACTTATAGCTGTGTAATAGACCATTTATCAAGTTCAGAGCTAGGACACCTTATATATTTCCTTTAGAATTTGTTTTCTGGGTTTGGAAACTCCTCTTATATTGGCTCCTTAAATGTATGACCAAATACTACTACATTAACATAAATGGTAAAAGATATTTAGAGGATTATGCAATAACTAAAATGTATTGATGAATTTAAATATATTTTTTGTTTAATAAAAAAAAAATAGAATGTTCATATCTAGTTTGTTATTTTACAAATTAAAATAGTTTCTTACCCAGTTTTATGACCACAGGCATACACAACCACATGTTGTAAGTGACTTAAATAACAAACCATTTGAACTTCTTTGAGCAACATGCTCATATAGAAGGAAAAACATTTATACAGTAAAGCCATTTTGTCATTAATAAGTTTTGCATCTGTTCTGTGATTTCTCCTGAGTAGTAAGTGTGTGTGTACTTGTACAGTGATTAGTGGGCAGCTGAGTGGGTGTATGGTTTTGCCCGTGTAAAGGTATATCAGTGTGTGACTTTTTTGTGGTCTGCTTGCAATTGTCCTGTGATTTCTCCTGAATAGTAACAGTCTTATTAAATTGCTATTCGACCAATTGAAAAGGGCTCTATATAAACACATAGTTTACTTTTTTACAGAAGTTTTTAGTTAGTGAACTTCTATTGAAAAGCAAGGTCTTCACTAACTAAAAACTTCTGCAAAAAAAAATATGCTATGTGCTTATATAGAGCCCTTTTCAATTGGCCAAATCGCAATTTAATAAGGCTGCAGGTGTGTGTACTTGTGCAGTGAGTAGTAGGCAGGTGAGTAACAAGAACCTAATAAAAACAGGGGAAGGTACGAACACTTCTATAGCATAAGGGCAGTCCTTGTATAAGTGTAGGAGTTTAAATATAAGGAGGGAGTGCAAAGGAGGAGAACATTGTAGTGCTTTATACATTTTTTTTACCCACTGTAATTATGAGTCAGTCCACTGGCAACCTCACTCAGTGTACATCCTGTCATACTACTGGAACAGATTATCCAGGGTCCATACCTCTGTGACAGGTGTGAGCATGTTGCCTCTCTGGAAGCTCAGATTGGAGAACTGGAGAGGAGAATTGCAGCACTTAGTGTTATTGCCAGATAGAACTGTTCCCTCTAACAGCCGGAAGAACAGTTCTATGGGAGGAGTGGGAGGGGAGAATAGACAGAGCAACAGGCAGGTTCTGGTGGTAGGGGACTCTATTATTAGGAAGGTAGACAGGGTAATTTGTCACCCAGATCCCAGCAATCTAACAGTTTGCTGTCTCCCGGATGCTTGGCATGTTGTGGATCGGGTAGACAAATTATTTGGAGGGGCTGGAAATGAACCGGCGGTATTGGTACATATTGGTACTGGAAGATGGCGTGTCCTAAAGAATGATTTTATAGAACTAGGTAAAAAGCTGAAGGCAAGGACCTCCCGGGTAGTATTTTCTGATTTACTACTAGTGCCACATGCTAGCCCAGGGAGGCAGTAGGAGCTTAGGGAGGTTAATGCGTGGCTAAAAATGTGGTGCATTAAGGAGGGGTTTGGGTTTTTAGAGCACTGGCCTGACTTCTCACTTGGGTACAATATCTATAGCAGGGATGGACTGCACCTTAATGATGAGGGAGCTTTTGTGCTAGGGGATTAGATGGTAGAATGGCTGGAGGAGTTTTTAAACTAGTAGGTGGGGGGCGAGGGAAGAGATATAAGTAATGGGGTAGAAAGTGTAGAGGGGTTAAGGAAAAATGGGAGAGATGGAAATATTAGCAGTTCATGAGAAATGGGATTTAACAGGCATTACTGAAACGTGGTGGGATGAAACTCATGACTGGACTGTTAATCTGGATGGTTATAACCTATTTAGGCAAGATAGAGGCAATGGTAAAAAAGAGGAGGAGGGATTTGTCTGTATGTTAAGCCATATTTTAAGCCTATAGTCAGAGAAGATATTTATGGTGGAACTAGCGGTAATGTTGAATGTTTGTGAATATAGTTAAATAGCGGAGAAGCAAATTCTAAAAGAATTAGTAGGAGTATGCTATAAACCCCCAAATATAATTAAAGGTGAGGAAATGCAATAATTGTTACAGATTTAAAATGCAGCTAAGCATGGTCAAGTTCTAATAATGGGAGATTTTAATTACCCTGAAATAAACTGGATAAATGAGAGCAGCGGTTCAGCTAAGGGGAGCAGGTTCTTGAGTACACTCGGGGATCATTTTCTGGCCCAGGTTATACAAGAACCTACTAGAAATGAGGCTATCTTAGATTTAGTTATCACAAATAATATTGATATAGTATCAAATGTGGAAATAGGGCAACCTTTGGGAAACAGTGATCACAACACAGTCTCATTTGAGATTGAATTAAAAAAACATAACTGTAAGGGGCTAATGAAAACTCTTAATTTTAAAAGTGCAGATTTTAACAGTCTAAGGGCAGTGACACAACGTATAGAGAGAACTGACAGGTAAAAATACTGAACATAAAAAGGACAACATTCAAATCCTTACTAAATAAACATACTTATCACAATATACCATGTGGAATTAAAAGTAGAAAGAGTAAATCACAACCCATGTGGCTTAGCAATGAATTAAAAATGAAGATGAGGAGTACAAAACAAGCATTTAAATTATACAAACAAGAGGGAACAGACTGCTTTACGTACAAGGAAATCAACAAGGCTTGCAAAATGGCTATTAGACTGGCTAAAATAGAAAATTAAAAGTTAGTTGCAAAGAAAAGTAAGACTAACCCTAAAATATTTTTTAAGTATATTAATGGGAAAAAGGCGTGGAATGAAGCTATAGGAACATTACAATGTGACACAGGCCATCTGATAATTAGTGACCAGGAAAAGGCAGATGAGCTAAATAGGTTCTTTTCTTCGGTATACACAAGGGAGTGTGACAAGGATGGTCGTATAACTCAGTGGTTTCTTGAAAAAGGGACTGATACTGGCTTGAAATGCAGCAAATTGGTTTATTTGCAAATGCAAGTAACTACTGAGCAGTAACTCTGCTTAAAAATAATGGAAATATACATCTACTTAAACAAGCTGACTATAACTCAGGAACACCCTGACTACTCCTGTGCAGCTTATCTGTGACAGGGAAAAAACACTACAACACTGTGTCTTCCGGAAGGAGTAGCTTTCACACAATAGCGCCACCTAGTGGCCAGGATACAGTCATTCTCTTATGTAGATAGTAGTTCCACCTTGTGGCCTGGATACAAATAATCTCTTCTTACTTATATTGCCACCTTGTGGCCAGGATACACACCATCTCTTCTTACTTATATTGCCACCTTGTGGCCAGGATACACATAATCTCTTCTTACTTCTACTGCCACCTTGTGGTCAGGATACACATAATCTCTTCGTACTTCTACTGCCACCTTGTGGTCAGGATACACATAATCTCTTCTTACTTCTACTGCCACTTTGTGGTCAGGATACACATAATCTCTTGTACATCTGGAAGTCTTCTTCCACGGTACTCTTTACACCGTCGCGGATGAAGCATAGGGCCCGCCCGTCTCTCCCGTATGCTTCACCCCAGGGACCCTTAAATATCACAACTCTACTTGCATTAACTTCATTCGACAAAACTCAGCCTCTTCCCTGGGGCATAATAAGTTTTGGTACCTTCCTTCTGAGGCCTCTGTCAGCTTCACACACACTAGGCCTTTAAAGCAACTCTGCCTGGGGATTCTCACTAATCCCTTCACACTTCTCTCTTCAAACTCAGCCTCTTCCCTGGGGCATAATACGTCTTGGTACCTTCCTTCTGAGGTCTCTGTCAGCTTCACACACGCTAGGCCTTGAAGGCAACTCTGCCTGGGGATTCTCACTAATCCCTTCACACTTACTTGGCTTCCTGAGGCTGTATTCACTCTTCCAGCTCTAAGCGTCCTGCGCCTGCAAACAGCTCACACTTCCTGCTGTTGTCTTAATACTCGCAGCCACAGTAAATCAGGTGAACACTTACAGGCTTGCTTCCAAAGCTCTCACTGTAACTCCACACAGGATCCTCTGTCAACTTCACTCTTTGACTTGCTCTGGCAGCACACAGCCTGCCCAGAGCCTAGCCAGCAACACCCCCTTCCATGTCTGCTTTCCAGGCTTTTAAAGGGAAGTTGCACCAATTAGGAGTTCTTCAGAAGTGTTAACTCCGTCACTCCTGTCAAGAACTCCATACTCCACTTGCTTGTCATATCATCTAAGGGGCAAACGGTCACAGGAGGTATCAGTGGTTGGGTCACTGCAACATAATGGGACTACACTACCTTCACCAAATAACTGGTTATCACAGGAAGAAATCCAAAAGAGGTTGGAAAAAAAAGCCAAACCATTATATCTAATTTTTCAGGATTCACTCAACACAGGGTCTCTACCAGATGACTGCAGAAAGGCAGAGGTGATACCTATATTTAAGAAGGGAATCCGGGGAATTATAGACCAGTGAGTCACACTTCGGTAGTGGGAAAGCTTTTAGAAGGGTTAATAAGGGATAATATACAGGAATATGTCTATTCAAACAGGATTATAAGTAGAAGCTAACATGGATTTATGAAGTATAGGTCATGTCAAACAAACCTAATTAGTTTCTCTGAGGAGGTTATCAGGAACTTGGATCAAGGCAACTCAGTGGATGTAGTCTATTTGGATTTTGCAAAGGCTTTTGATACAGTGCCACATGGGAGACTATTGAGCAAACTAAGGGATACAGGAATTGCCATAAATATTTGCTTATGGATTGAGAGCTGGCTAAAAGACAGGAAGCAAAGGGTTGTTGTAAATGGAACATACTCTGATTGGACTAATGTGGTACGTGGGGTTCCTAAGGGCTCAGTATTAGGTCCCCTCCTTTTTAACATATTCATTAATGACTTGGAAGTGGGATTGGAGTGTGGTGTCTCCATTTTTGCTGATGACACAAAGTTGTGCAAGGTAATTAAATCATAAAATGATGTACTATCCCTCCAAAGGGATTTGCATAAATTAGAGGAATGGGCATCTAATTGGCATATGAGATTTAATATGAATAAATGTAAAGTTATGCATCTGGGAAGGAAAAATAGCCATACAACTTATAATCTTATTGGAGCAAATCCAGGGGTATTAGATATTGAAAGGGATTTGGGAGTACTTGAGGACAACCTCCTAGGTAACAGTGCTCAATGCCAAGCAGCATTTGCAAAGGCAAGTAAAATATTAGCATGTATTAAGAAGGGTTTAGAAGCAAGGGAAGCAAATATAATTATCCCACTATACAAATCCCTAGTACGCCCTCATTTGGAATATGGAGTATAATTTTGGGCACCACTACATAAAAAGGACATTTTAGAGCTGGAAAAAGTACAGAGAAGGGCAACAAAGCTAATAAAGGGAATGGAGGGGCTATGAAGAAAGACTAACGAAATTGAACTTATTACTCTAGAAAAAAGGCGTCTAAGAGGGGATATGATTACCTTACATAAATATATCCAGGGTCAATACAAGGCTTTGTCAAGGGAACTTTTTGTGCCAAGAGGTTTTCAACTGACAAGGGGACATCCTTTGAGATTAGAAGTAAAAAGATTTCACGTTTAAGAAAGAAAAGGGTTCTTCATAGAAAGGGTGGTTAATCTGTGGAATTCTCTACCAAAGGAGGTGGTGACAGCGGATTCGATAGATAACTTTAAAAAGTGATTGGATATATTTTTAAAAAGAAAGGGCATTAAGGGCTATCTTGAATAAAGAGAGAGGGAGTATTGATCCAGGGATGAATCCGATCACCAGTATCTGGGATCAGGAAGGAATTTTATATTTTTTCCCCTGTTGAGACAATTAGCAAAGTTTTTCTGTTTTTTGTTTCCGTTTGCCTTCCTCTGGATCAATTAACAATAAATCTGCGTATTGCAGATCAGAGGAGATCTAAAAAGGTTCAACTTGATAGACTAAAGTCTTTTTTCAACCTAAATTACTATGGGCCTCATTCTATTATCGGCCGTAAATCGGCCGTAAGGCTGCGATTCCTTGCGGGGGTTCAGTTAACTCGCGATTCTATTATACGGCCCCGCAAGGATCTCCTTTTACGGCCAGCCGCATATCTTGGAACCGGCCGTAATCTCAGAAATCTAAAAACGCAAAAATAAATTCAAGCCTGCACTGTACAGCTCTGTAAATGCTAGGGATCATATTAGGGGACATGAGGATTAAAAGGAACCCACTCTCAAGCTTGCACATCAGCTCAAACCCGAGTTCAAATTAACTGTTTATTTTCCGGCTGCGGCGTGGGCGGGTCTGAAGTGCTCCAAGCACTCTGGACTTTTTACATGGATATTTTACGGATATTAAAAATAAAATATTTTACGGATTTGAGTATAGGATAATTATGTGCTATTTTTTCTAACACCTAAAATCCCTTTATAGTCTTCTCAAAGTGCAGGATGGCTTTATTTGAGCTATTTTATGTGCTTAATTGGTGCTAGCGGGACCTCTTTCCTGCAAGTAAGCTGCGGTTAGTTTTTAGCCTTTCAGAGAGGTTTCCCGGAGCAATTGAATTGCAAATAGGAACTTCTTACGGCCGAAACTCTTGCAAGCCTGCCGGAGCCCCCGGCCGTAAGGGAATAGAATAGCCGAATAGCTTGCGGCCGGTCCTTGCGGCACCGCAACGGCTGCGGCCGCTAATAGAATGAGGCCCTATGTAACTATGTAACTGTGTAAATAAATCTGCAGTCAGTTTAGTTGGAAAGCCATCCTGTCATGACCCAGGTTTGACCATCTGCCTTTGGCTTACAGGGATTCTACTAGGTTGTGGATTTGTGGGTAAACCCAGTGCTCAGTTTGCATAAATAGTACATTAATAACCAGTCCACGTGATACAGAAACAGGCCAATAGTCCCTTAGCCTAGGACCACTTTTAACAAATAACAAAAAGGTATTTTAGGTGTATACAAAACAGACAACTTTATTGACACATCACACTCTTATGTACACCCCAGTTCTTTTCATCTGAGGAGACCTGTATGTCAAAATCATGTCATTAGTGTGACAACTTATTATTATTACTTGCCTCCTGGTGAGGAGACTGCAAGCCTACTTTAGTCTAACCAGATGCCATCCTCCTTCCTGCTCCAAGCCCAGTGAGGGTGATTTATACCTTAATGTCATTAATTTGGCCTTCCCTTCCCCAGAAAGCTGCATAGTATGGGTGCTAATAGAAATATCCCTCTTGTAGACATGGCATCTCCTAGTGTTGAAATACTGTTGCAATATGTTGTATTACTTATAATTGCTGCTAACTCATTTATGAAATACATCACTTCAACCAGTAATATTAAGCAAGTCACTAGCACAGAGCACATTCTAAACACACATCATTTCAGTAAACATTGCTCATACAAACAACTGGGCATCTTCCATAGCAACTGCCATGTCTACTAAAATGTTAGCAAGTACAGAGGCTGGGATTACAAATAACCATGATACAGGTACCAGGTTTCCCCAAAGGTCCCACACAGTCCATAGTCCCCCAAAAGTTTAGGGGTGGGGGCCATCCTGGGCATGACACATCCGTAAAACTGATTCCCCAAAAGGGCTCTTCTTTAGTCATTGCACAAAGCAAATCTTGCATTTCCGTCTGTGTACCAAGTTCAGAATATTCTATGCATTTTAGACTTGAGTGAGTTACGTCTTGCAACGTGAGTTTAGCCACACACATTGCATCATTTTTGATGAGAAAATACCCTGCATGTGCAAACTGTGCTCAGGTTGATAATCCCCAGGGCCAGGAGCTGTACCACCCAAGCTTTGCCCTCAAGACAGCCTTCTGAGCTATCTGAGCCAAAAACTTCCTTGACAGAACAAAATCCATTGAAAACTAGAAACAAATATACAGTATAGTGCAATGCCACTCATTTTGGAATCTAGATACATATGGATTAATAAATATTTATATTTATTTATTTCTATTTTAATTTGTTCCGAATACTAATATGAATCTAAAAACTATTGAATATCTACAGTAACTATGCAGGCAATGTTACAGTAGCATGTCATCAAATATGTCACTAATGTCTATTCTAGTCTCTTTCCTACAGCGCTTTAGTCTTTCTATCTGTATCATTCTGCCAGGTTTAATAAGGAAAAACATACATGCACCTTACAGTCTCAAGGGTTTTACCTAACGGGAAAATAATAAGTACCATATAAGTCTTACTTTACTGTAAGGAGAGGCCTGGACAGAATAACAGCAGGCCCCCATTGTACATTTCAGCCTCTTGATCTTCCCCAATGTGGTGCTAGAAATCTCCCTATGCACTGTGAACAAAAGGGTTGTATACAGACCAGGATTAACATGTTTGGAGCCCCTAGGCAGTGAAATTGAACCCCTGAGAAATCTTTCTAATGTGTTAACTGTACCCCAAAAGTTAAGAAATATACTAGAGCTTTACAAGCCATATAAATAAGAATAATACTAATATATATATGTGTGTGTGTGTGTCTAAAGAGTGAGGTAGCCATGAGTGTCCAGTAATATAGATGAATAATCAGAGTATTGCTGTTTATAATGATACCTTTTTTATTGGACAAACATATTCATAAATATATTACAAGCTTTCGAGAGCTTCCTCTCTTTCTCAAGTCCGGGGCTATACTGATATTAGATTCCCATTGAAACATAGAAATTACAAGCTTTAAAAAAAAAAGAATGTTCTGTTTGATAAGACGTGAAGAAGACTCCATGAGTAGATCAGAGAAAATAAATTACAGTGCACTTCTCATTGAGTAGCGACTATTTTTTTTAATCAATAAAAAAAAAATGGAGAAAAAACAATTTAGAAACTCTAGCTGCGACCCTTAGTGAGACCCCCTGCATTTGGGGTGGGAAAGGGCAATGTGCTGTACAAAATTGCCCTTTTATTTATTTAAATTATTAAATCCCCCCCTATGAGTTGCTGGGTCCAAAGACTGTGCATGTGTACTCGATCAGGATTGAGCTTACTTACACTTGGGAGTCACTAAAGTTAAAGATATACAGTAAGTGTTCCAACTGTTGTATAATTTAAAAATAAGTAAATACTTTAACAATTGACTGTACTGGTTCCTGTCAAAACCTGTATAGGGTCGACCAGCCTGTGTGTAACTAATGCAGTTTTTGCTTCTACCCTGTCCTCTGTTTCCTCCATTTTTTTCCATAAACCCTCTCAATTCTCTGTGGCCTATTTTTTTTTTTAAAGTGTTTATTTGAAATGGTGTACAAGTACTTTTTGTGTGTTTTCCTGTTCTGTTTTTCATTTTTAAATAAATAATAATACATCAAATAGATTTTTATATTAGGTACTACAAAAGCCACATTTAGAAGCTCCAGAAGTTTAAAAGACAACATGAATGAATGAACAACCCATAGCATTATGGTTTATAGTAACATATTTGAGATTATTTCACCTTTCCAAAACAATTAGAATTGACGGCAATGAAATTGTAAATGAGCTAATGCTGTTTGGTGTATGATAATATATTAATAAAGTAATATACTTTACCTCTTTTGAAGTAATACAGTATATGCAGGAAGCATTGTGTTGAAGAGCTGGCAATCTGTTTTCATGTTGCTGCAGCATCAGTGCTGTGGAGCTGCTGTGTAAGCGTGATGAAGGTGTGCAGTGTGTAGTGTAATAGTGTGCGTGCGCGAGACAAATCCGTTAGCGTAGCTGTGTACTTCCGGATTGTATAAGTTATTGTTCTAAAATGGCGGCTAATGTGTGGTATGCGGCTGTGGCGGAATATCCGTACCTGTTTTGTGGTGTTTTGCGTGTTTATGGTGGTGTTTTGCGTGTTTAGATTCCTGTAGCCTCGTTTTTGTTTTGTTCGGTGGCCATTTTTTCTCGCTCTTAGGTGATTTTCGGGTGTTTAAACTCCTAAATTTGGACTTAAATCGAGGTGTAACTTTACTTGCAGAGGTCCTGGGTGCACCACCGAGCTGTGGGTAAGCTTTTTATATGTTTGTTGTGTGTATTTATTCTGTTTGTAATATGTTTGGGGTTGTGCAGGTTGCGTCCTTTATTTCAAATCTCGTATGTGTTTTTCGGCAATTCCGTAGGTGTTTGGTGGTGTTTTGCGTCTTTAGACTGCCGTAGCCTCGTTTTTCGTTTGTTTCGGCAGCCATTTTTTCTCTCGCTTAGATAATTTTTTAGTGTCTAAACTCTTTTATTTTGAGTTAAATTGAGATGTAACTTCAGTTTTTGAGGTCCTGGATGCTCCCTCTTGCTGTAGGTAAGCTTTTTATGTATTTGTTGTGTGTATTTATTGTGTTTTTTATTTTTTCTGGTGTCGATTTTTGCGAGGTCGTAATTGGTCGTAACGTGTCTCGTACATTTTGCAAGGTCCACAGTTGCTGGCAAGGAGCGCCAAAGGCGCTCCTTGCCAGCAACTGCGGCTCTCGCTTCGAAGAGCCCGCAAGCGTTAGCAACAACTCGCATGCTCACAACTATATATGTGATATATATATATATATTCAAAAATAATATATACACTAATTGATTGATGTTTAACCTCCATGTTTTAATTATGTCATGATGACGGTCTAATTTACTATTCGCTGTTTCTAAAAATCGGTAGTTTTGTCCTTGCTTGATTGATCATGTCCTGAAATGCTACTTACAATTGCATTATTTACGGCTTTGGCTGTCGGCCCGTTAATTGCGGGCCTATTCATTTTAATCGCTCTGTAAATGTATCAAATCTCAAGCTCGCAGACTTACGGCCTGTATAACGTAAACTTTGGGCTTGCAATTGAATAGGGGCCTACTATGCACAATGTAATCAGACTATACAAATACAGTATGCAAGCATAAAATAGTGCACATGGTAAAAGTATTTATTTGCAGTTATCCTTTGTTATGATTATGTTAATAATGGCCATGGCCTGATCGTCCATTAGTCAAGGTAGTCACTTGCTTAAGGGCGCTTCTCATTGAGGGGTGCCTGATTTTTTTACCAATTTAAATTAAAAAAGTACATTTGGCATAATTATGCATAATAACACATATTTTAACATACAACAGTCTTTTAATAAATAAATATAATAAACTTTCAAGCACAATTATCTAATGATTCCATGTAAAGTTTTAAGAAACAATTGCTATTATATTAATGTTTTTCTTTCCATTCATGCGATAACTGGGAATTTGCTATGCAATGATTATTTGGATCAAGCAGAGTAGCATATGGTAAAGTCAGATCTGAATATCAGTACAGTACTGTTTATAAATTATGTTCTGTGCTTCCTACTATTTTCAACAATATATGTAAAACCAACAGTGAATGCTGATCTTTTAATTTACATTTATTGCATAGAATTCATGTAGAGGTTATTGCTTCTACATAAATATGAAGCAAATAAGACGTCAGTTATAGTCCAGCTGCTTCAACAGTACTTAGACACCACATGCTATATTTGATTGTTATAAATGAAAACCACCAATTGTTTCAGACACTTCACTTCAGTTCCTTCTCTCAGATGCTTTATTTATACTGACCCAGATTTCAGTCAAACATTCTTCAAGAGTTCATTAGAATGCAAGAAAAACAGTACAAAAAGCAACACTGGTTAACCCATTGATTTTGTCCTGAACAATATTGAATACATTTGCAAATATATGCCATAGCTTTTGTTTTGCTCAAGACAAAGGTCTCTTGAATTTCCTCCCTGCATGATTCTCTTAAACTCCTCAGGTGATACTAATTTAAATAACCACATAAAAAAAATAATAAATAAATATATATATATATATATATATATATATATATATATATATATATATATATTTGTGGACGGGCAAATTATTTAAAAATGGAAATGCCAGGGTATAGATATGATAATATGTATTTGATAGAAACTAATGTTATAAGGTTTGCCTGAAAAGAGACCCAAAAGAAGGAAAGGGGTTTATTGCTTGTAACCTACAAATTAAGGACCATATGTAAATTTCCAATATCGCAGTTTGCACAATGTTTGAGGCCAACGTAAATCCTTCTAGCTATGCAACCCCCCGAAAAACATTGAGAGAAAACTGCTACGAGTCACTGTTGCACAACAAACCCGAAAATCACGGCACAAATCTCCATAGATTAGGAGTTATTCTTTTACAACAAAACTCTATGCTAATAAAATGTTATGTATCACTCACAAAATAGGGCAGTGCTGTAACTACAAAAAGCTGAAGGAGATTTTACCAAAGACCACTCACAAAGGCTTTTAAAACCATTGCGGATTGCCGCAGCAGTAGTTAAAGTTTCAACATTATTTGAAACTTAACAGTCCATTATCAACATATGTGTAATCCAAAAATATGATAGTCTAATATTATGTCTGCTTCATTATACAACATCAAGGGTAACAAACACACAACCCAGTACTCAATGGGTTAATACATTTCAGGAAACTATGTTGCCTAGGATCAAATGAACTAATGCATTGTCTATTTATAATAATATATAACCAAAGAATAAACACGTTTTTATATATACAATTGCACATCTATTTAATTTCAAATAATAAAAATAATAATAAAAATATAAAATATTTTTACATTTAAATATCATTGTTCCTTGCCGCAGTTATGATACTTGTTTTAACTGATTATAATAATGATGACGCTCATTTTTTATTTGTTTCTAGATCCATTTCTCATACGTAAAGCTTGGTTTGGATAAGTCTTACACTAAAATCTCTTGCGGACAAGGCTGGATTTATGGATGTGGGGAGTGCTGTAATGTGGGGGTGCTAAAGATTAACATAAGTTTGTAGCGTAAGGAAAAGAAGCTCCAGCAGTCAATTTATAGCACTACCGCAGTTTACACCGCCCGATTAGCATAGGCCCTTAATTTGTGAGTTTTCTGAAATTGAAATTACTTTTTACACTTGGGTTAGGAATATTTCTTAAGCAGCAGGCAGAATTTCAGTGTCCTAGTTTTATGATAACGTGTACTGAGGCAGCATCTATTCTAAAATAATGTCTTAAGTAGAAGTCTGGATGCAAATGTTGATTTTTAATCATTATTCTTAGATAGTCTCTAAAAGTTAAAGTTGTTAATGATTTTTGCTAAATTGGTACTGTCAAGACTGGAGTTTGGGAGGCACAGAGGGACCTTTTGCCACCCCATTTCTACATGCCCAGAGCTTTACTGGATTATTGTCGACTGTGTATTAGCCTAGGGATTTGGGAATTTCCATGGGTTAAAATGAAATGACAATATTATATGTATTTTGTTTTATGAGTATACTAGTTTTGTATGGTTTAGAATGCCAGGGTACCTATGATACTTGTGGCCATGCCCAGGACCTAGAGAGTTTGCTAGTGTAATGTGCCTAGGCCTGAGATGACAAGTTCCTGGCCTGCGCAATCCAGTGGGACATGTATTGTTTATATTGTGTATGATTGGATATAAAGTGTGTTTCATGTTACAGGTATTGTTGTAAATAACATATTGTTTATCCTGTAAGGGATTGAGGTGTGGGCATGTTAGAAGTAAACCCTAGTTCTGGTTAAATGTATAGAAAATATCTCACAAGTTAGTACAATGCAGACTAAACCCTGTGCTAAAAACTCAAACAAGGTTTTTTTGTGCATTGTGCTTTTTACGCATGCACAAACAGGGGCTCTGGAATGCACCCCAGTGAGAGCTTTAGTAAAAAACCTATCATATGCTCTGAAGATTGTCAGCTCTGCACAATATTGTGATTAAAGACATAGCTGCCACCTGCCAAGCCCAGACTGATAGCTTATCCTTCAGTCAAGTACTTCAACACTCTTCAGATAGTGACCCTGGCTACAGAGCAGATGTTGTCTTGCACATATACCTCTGTTTGACATGTAGGCATGCATTCCTAAGGCAACTAAGAATGCAAAGTCCCTAATTGGGGAATCTTAATTTACATGTTGTTTTGTACTCATTGGTTACCAAAAATGCACAATTCTCTGAATGATTGTTCTCCACTGTATAAATATATCCAGAGGGGTTCAGTTCTGTTTTCACATAAACAAAGTGTGGAACTATTTACTGTGTGCCTGCATCCTGAGAGGGGAGTGGTCCGGTTCTGAGACCACTGATACCCTGTCTGCATTATCATCTGCACATATTCCTGGTCATTGTCTCTATCCTGAAGCCATCTATTGTGCCAGAGGTTAACAAGAACTACATGTTCCTTCTGGGGTAGGTTTAAACTAGGTTCTTATCAAGCCCTATTGAAGAAGCAAGTCGTGACAGTACTATCAAGATTATTTTCGGTGAGAAAAAAAAAATAGTGAGGCTACAACTTTAATGGAACACCATTTGCTATTGGTTGCATAAAAGGTGATGTCACTGGATTTCAATTTGTTTTATATAACGTTAAGGACAATAAGTATGGCAGAGTTCTTGATCTTTTGGTTTATAGTGAAACGGACTGTCATATTTTCACTAACTTTTGATAGCTTGGCTGGAGTTTATTTAAAATGATAGGGGTCCTGGAAGGTAACAGTAGAAATTGATGGATTGGTAGATGACTCTCTTTTAATGATAACATGTTTTAAGACTGATAATAATGCAATTTTTCTTATTATTCTCATGAATATTAGGGAATCGGATTTGGTTAATTATTTTATAAGTTGTTTCGTGGATGGTGAGCATTTTAACATTTTTATCAATAGGGCATATAGATCCTTGTAAATATTGGAGATATTAAAAAAAGTTTATTTCAGGAGACGTGATTTCAAATTTACAATGATTATAAATGATCGTTTTATTTAAATTGTTGCTCTGAAAAGAATAAGGAGTTCCCATTCCATGAGCTTAAAATGGTGAGCCAAAAAGTTTTCTTGATCTATTTTGAGATTAAAGTCTTGATATAAGGTGTAATAAATGAACGACCTTGCGGAAGTATCCTAACAGAAAAGATTAAATGGCCTAGTAAAGATTGCAATTTTGTTTTGGTGCAGTTATCTTTTGCTATGAAAATGGATATATAGCCTTTTCTTCTGGTTACCTTTTCTAAGGGAATGTTGGCCTCCACCATCAATGTATATTCTGTAAAATCCAATGTTAGTGACAGGAATTATGGTTTTCTCTGGAAATGTTGGCATATTAAGGGCATTACAAAATTCAAGAGCTTTGGAAAAGCAAGTTGGATCCAATGTTATTGACAAGAACTATATTTTTTTTGGGAAATGTTAGCATATTAATTAAGGGCATTAAAAATGTCAAGAGCTCTTGAAAAGCAAGTTGGATTATTAGTATTATTATTCTATCAACATTGTCTTAATAATGGAGGACTATAAGACATTTGGCTATATTTAGTAAAATCCAATTAACTGTCTCTGCAAAATGATCATAAAATGCTAAACTACTTCTAGAACCGAAAGTAATCTGGTTAAAAAAGTAATAATGATTTTCCCATTTGTTGCTGTGGAGGTTCCAAAGATCTGGATTTAGAGGCATTAATTTGAATGCGTTGACTATGTCTGTTTTATCAAGGAGTGCATTGTGCCCTGATTATAATATGCATTTATTGGCATCATCAATTTTGGGATTAAATAATTGATACTAGGTATTGATTTGTTTTGTGGAGTTGATAAATCATAAATTGATCTCTTTTTTTCCAGAATATCTCCTTGTGGCCAGACTAGTGGCATTAACCCTGTATTTTGGGAAATATTGTGAAACATGGAGAAGATAACGGAGAGTAACAATATAATTTTTTGATAAATTAGGGTTGAAACAATGAATGGATAATTTTCAGCTGATTTCAGATTGTGCCATTACAATAATTATGTAGGGTATGACTATGATACCAGTATGGTATCCCTTAATGGATCCATTAATTAGGTATTGGGAAAGATTGTTTTGAGGGGAACCTGAAGTGATTATGATAGGATGGCCATGTTAATTACTGATAGTTTTGCCTTTTATGATGGGGACAGATGAGTTAAAATGTGCCTTTACATGTGTGTAAAAGGTGAAATCCCTGTACACAGCAATTGTTGCAAATGAGGGATGAACCTAAATAGTGATTAGGATAACATAGCCTATCATGGTTTTGTACATTTGTGTGAATTTGATTTGGGTAAATTGGATGGATAAAGGATTGGTACTGGAGGCTTGAAGTGAAGAAAGGAAGTGCAGATTGGCACAAATTGCAGACAGTGGATTTAAAGCTTGCAAAATTCCTGTTAAATAAGTTATTTTCTATTTGTGCCCAGTAAACAGCAAATGTAGGAGAAAATCCTAGAGTACTAGAGACGACCCGCAAGAGAGTTTAACCATTGTACACAGCACTGTAAATGAAAATAAAAAATCAATACTGCACTGTAAATGACGGTGAAAGCGATGCTAGACATTAGCATTAATTGCACAACAGGCTCAAGCTCACAAATCGGCAAAATAAATTAATATTTATTTATGTGTCATTTCGGGGTTATATCGATCCCGGGAATCAATGAGCTAATACATATCAGGCCACCCATATGGACTAGAACAGTATTGGCATTAATTTTTATTATTTGGTATTTTTAGGGTTTGCGAGTCCCATCGCATATCGGACCCCCGTACCCAATTGATTTACATGTAACCTCCCTGTTTTACTGCCGTAATGATGGCGGTCTAATTTTCTATTGGCTGTTTTGAAATGGGTGGTTACGGCTCTGCTTAATTAATCATGTTCCCGCCCTGTACTGCTACGCACATGTGACAGGCAATGCTCCAATGAAAGCAGCAGCAATAACTAGGCAACATGGTGGATTAATCATTGAAATGGAAAAGTTGTTATTGATTTGGTTAGAAGATCAAAATAAGCGTAACATTACTTTTAGCCTAGCATTGGTGTAAGAAATGCCCCAAAGCATTTTCAACACTTTAAAAGCTATGCAAGTAGAAAGTTAACGTAGTTGTGATGTAGTATTTGTTGAACGTAAAGGTTGGTTTAATCATTTCAAAAATAGCATATTATTAAAGTGCAAGGGGAGGCAGCCAGTGCCGATGTAGCCGCAGCAACTGAATTTCCTGAAGAAAATGATTGAGGATGGCAGTTATTTGCCAGAACAAATAATGAATGTAGATAAAAGTGGATTGTTCTGGAAAAAGATGCCTGAAAAAACTTACATTTCCAAAGAAGAAAAAAGTGCATACCCAGGGCACCATAAAGCAGCAGGACAGACTAACCATTTGTTGGGGCTAATGCATACAGAGATTTTAAGCTCAAGCCTTTGCTTGTTTACCGCTTCAAAAATCCAAGAGCACTTTAATACATTATTAACGCATCCCTTCCTTTTATTTGGAAGTCAAATTTCAGGGCTTGGGTCACACATGCTGTGTTCGAAAGATGTTTTGAAATATTTTATTCCTGCTGTGGAACGTTATTGTTTGGAAAAGAAAATTTGCGTTAAAAGTCTGCTTTTGCAGGACAATGCTCCTGAACATCCAACATCTTTAAATGACCTTCACCTAAACATAAATGTATTTATACCACCCAACACTACATTGTTACTACGGCCAATGGACAAGGGAGTCATGTCTAAATTTTTGGCTTATTACCTATGGCGTACATTTGTGCTAGCAGTCAGGGCTACGGAAGATGATGTGATGACCTTGCTAGAGTTCTGGAAGAATTATAATAGCTATGATGCCATTAAAAACATTGTTGTTTCTTGGGAGGAAGTGAAGCAATCAACGATGAAAGGATGTGGAACAAACTGTGCCGTCAATTCAGTGATACATTTCTTGGCTTCACAGAGGAAGAAATTGCAGAAGCCAGACAAGAGGATAGGTGGATTGTGGTAATGCACTCCCAAGAAGTAAGCAATGAAGACCTTATGGAGATTGACAAGCAACTGATAGAAGCACAAGAACATGAAGAAAGAACATCCCGAGACAAAAAAGTTTACAATCAAAACATGAGCTGAAGCCTTTTGTCTCGTTGAAGCAGGATTTGCTAAGCTTGAGGAGCAATATCCTAACATTGATTAGTTTACAGAGGTTTACCATGCAGTTAGTGAGAATATTGGCTGCTACAAAGCCATTTGTAAAGAATAAAAGAAAATTACTGTGCAACCAACCCTAGATACCCTTTTCAAGAAACTAAACTCAATGTTAAGCCCCCCTCCTCCAGCAACAGAATGAAATCATGAAAAAAAACACACTCCATCATCACCTTCCCATGTAATCATTTTGTGACCAAATCTATCTAAAATAAATTAATAGATTAATGGCACACCTGATGGACTCTAAGAGTTGAACCTGTTTCTGTGTGCTGCATTATACATCAAGACATTAGCTGAGGCCTGTGTGGCTCAAACATCTACAGACTCAATCCACTGGAGAATTTGCAACTGCTAGCTACAATGGAACAGTACTAAACAAAAAGGTAATAATCATCATATAGTAATGTTTTATTACATACTGTACTGTACTTAGCTTTGGCTGTTTAATCACACGAGACAAGAACCCCACCAAATCTATCAGCTCAGCAGAATGGCACTTTTTGTTAAATAAACAAGCCTCAGTCACCATTAAAGGCTGTGACAGTTGCTAAGACTATTACTTTGATACAAACTTACACATTTGTTCATACTATTGTTGTTATTGATGTTATTTCGTTTGTATCTGACTTACAAACAAATCTGACTTAAGAACCGTCTGAGGCCCGCCTGTATGCTAAGTGTACCATGGGGGTTCCAATGGGCCATCATTGTTCCTATTTCTTAGGGTGGTCTCTACAGACCTTCAATGGCCTATTGCTAACTCCAATGTGGGTCCCTATTAATCTTCATGCCCCTTATAACAATTCTGCCCCATGTGGGTCCCTATGGCATCTACGTATACTCATAATAATAACCCCACGGGGATCCTTATGGACTCTCATTTTATACTAACCTATCTCCATGTGAGTCCCTATGAAGCCCCATGGCACATAACATTAACCCCTAAACATGAGGTTTCCTATAGTTCCCCAGGGCATCCTAACTCATACCATAATGGTCCTTAAGGACCCCCATGGACCCTATCTCCCTATGAGGAATCCATAAGGACCTCCATAGTCCTAACACTGGCACTCATGGAAACTAAAATGTAACAATCTTTATTGTCAGTGTTTTAATAAAATTAATGAAATTCTCTTTCGCTTTTAATGCTTCTTCCTGTTGAGAAGACACCTGAAACAAACAGCTCATAAGAGCCTGCTTGTTTACAAAACAGAATAGAATAATCACATATAATATTTACTATATTAAATACAGTATATTTTATTCCTACTTTCTAAAACATTTTGCCCATTATTAAGTGTCTGCTTCTGAGCATGTGTGGGGGAAGGAGGAAGGTGTCCAATAGTAAAAGCTCCAGTGATATAATACATCCTCATTTCACTTCTCCCCCACCCCTCATTCCACTGCTACATAAGATGAGCACATGCTCTAAGCTAACTATAACCGCTGAAGCAGATAAAATATAGAGTCTTCATGCAGTGGTGAAGCCAGTGAATAGAGGGCCCCATTGCAAAATAATTTGGGGGTAAACATGTCCATTGAATATTGAACGTGTCTTGACATTTACACTATATTTACATAATTCATTTTTAATATTTATAATATTTTACAGCAATGGTGGGCAGTGTGCAATCTAGATTACCCATGTGACCTCCTGTTCTCTTAAGTGTTATACGGTGTCCATCTTGCACAGCGCACTATTTATCCCCAACTAAGATTGGATTTATTTACTTGTCAGTTGATTACATTTATAAAGTGTATGTATTGATAATTCGAGAGCCTCATATGCAATCAATTGAAAGAAACAAATTACCAATCACTATTTACATTATTTAAAATCTATTCTCTGGTTAATAACTTGACTACAATATAGAAATGCTGTTTTATCAATGTTTTGAATGGTTTGTTTGTTTGTTAAGGGCAAAAAAGAAAAGAAAACAGTTCAGAAAACATACCTGAGGTAAACTATGCTTCAGGGTGAACTCACTCAATCACCTCCATTCCACGTTCTGTTTTTCCTTGGACACTATAAAGTTTAAGTCATTTCTACCAATGCACTATTAATGAATGCTAGATAATTAAATTGACTGTGGTCCAAAACAAATACTTATTTTAACTGATCCAGACAGCATCTTGGACATTGAATTATTAATGTCCTACCAGAGACTCCAATACAAAGTGAAAGCAAGACTTGATTGAGTAGACATTTCATTAACTATATGGCCAATAAAACTTTTTGTACTGAATATTTGCATAATGAACATGGCACCATTTATCACTGCAAAATGCATATTATTTAATTAAACCAATGCATTACATCCAGGGATGCACAAGGTTCAAGGATGAATTTGCATATTACTGTGCAAGCACATACATGCTGAATACTAGTAACATTTTTATTTTGTGTCAGTAAAGACATGGGTTCAATTCCACCCACTGTCACTTTCAAGGGTCACATAATCTTCCACTGCAGTCACCCTACTGTGAATCGTAATAGGTGTGCTCTGCAGGAATAAAATCCATTTTCAAGCTTTCAGTCTGAATTGTAACCTCAACACCATTACTAGCTAGATGTGACAACATTTATATATATATATATATATATATATATATATATATATATATATATACACACACACAAATGTACACTCCTTATAGTATTTGTATTTTTATTAAAATGCAATTTATTGGTTTCATCCTTATCAATACTTATCCAATGGGGCCTGAAATAAAACACCACAAAAAATACACCTGTCACTAGTTTGTGTCAATTAAAATTCAAGATATATTTTTTATGGACCAAAGTCCCCTCACCTTTTGCACTGAAATGTCTTACTATTTAGTATATACTTTAATATATACAGTACATCATGGCAATAGCATGGTTGGAATTTTCTTTGGGTAATTTAGTGAGCTCCATGTGGTCACAGTTTTATTACTAAACCCTAATTGGAATTGATCCTTAATGATGTCTCACAATGCACAGAATAGGGTTGGTACTTCAATTAAATCAATTTCTGCCTGTTGGTAACATTCCATGAGTAACTATTTGTGTCAGTTGTGTGATGCCCATTTACAATTTGATACTACTGCAAGTTCTCTTTCTATATAATGCAGGAGGAAGTATTATATTGAAACACATAGTTTAGGATAGGGTGTTTAGCAAATATACCGGTAGTTTGCATAGCAGCGCTGCAAATTACACTATATATATTTTTTTATTATGTATTTGGATAAGGTGGAGCAATAACATATTTTTATATTTTTTAGGTATATTTCAGGACCCGATATCTTTTTTTGCAATCAGTATATTATTAGAAGACACCTATATATTAAATGGAGTTGCTGGTTTAAAAAGAATATCCTTTGTGAGTATATTTTTAACATCCTAAATAAATATTGTTTTGATATACTACACTATGGGCCTTATTAAATTCCAAAACGGTAAGTCTGCGGGCTTGAAAATTGCAACAGTTACAGATTGATTTATTTGAACATGCATGCAATTACATGGCCGAAAGCCAAATCCGCAAACCATGAATCCATATGTAGCATTTCAGAGCATGATCATGATCAATTAAGCAAGGCCGTAACTACCAATTTAGCAACAGCCAATAGTAAATGAGACATCATGACATCAGTAAAACATGGCATTTAAACATCAATCAATTAGGTTTTTTAGATGTTCGATATGCCATTGGGCTTGCTATCCAGCAATTTAAAAATGAATAAAAATGAATGAAGAAACTGTTATAGTCCATGTGGGTGGCCTGATATGTATTAACTCCTTGATTCCCAAGATTGATATAACACAGAAATCAAATGAAAAAAAATATATTTTTTTGATTGCAGATTTGCGAGCTTGGTGTGCAATTAATTCTAATGTCTTTCATTGTTTTCCCCTGTATTTTAAAGTCCGGTATTGAGTTTTTATTGGCTTTTATAGTGTTAAGAACAGTTGTTTAACCCCCTTGCGAGCCACTCCAGTAATCGTAGAATTTTTCGCTACATTTGACATTTGGGGAATTGTTGCAATTAAATTGCTTTTTGGGATTTTAGCGATTGTAACATTTGCGGGCTTGAAAGATCAAAGGCTTAGATCTTAGGGTAGGAATTATGATTTTGAAAACCGCAGGAATTTTTAGCCTTTACCTTGCAAATAGATTGCGGGTAGCTAGAGGAGGCCAATTGAATATCAGTAACCTTGCGCGCCACATTACGGGCTTTAGTAATTGCGATTTTGCCAATTTAATAGAGCCCTTTGTTTCGCTTGATGTGCTGTCCTTTTTTTCAGTTTAGGCTTTTTGCTGCATTCTTCTGTTAGAAGCAGAGTTTTCCAGGATGGAAGAAAGAAGGAGGCCAGAGCTTTTTTTTTATTCAGTATTGTTTAAGAGCTTCACCACTGTTGGATCCAAGAAACGACTTTCAGACTCTGTGCATTGGTGGATAAGTACTTTTTTAGTTTTATCTGCCTGGGACTTTTTGTAGCTTGGAATGGATTGTATCTCATTGATTAATGTACACTGTTCTCTTTCTGCAATTCTGCTAAACACAGTGGAGTTGTTTATTCCTCCTTCGGAAGCTTCAATGAGACCTAATTTGGTTTGGAAAGGACTTCTAGAGGATCTAAGGAAGAAAGATTTTGTAATGGGATAGGATATTTACCATATTTTGATTCGGTTAATCCATCCAGAGACTACAAAGAAGTATATTTAAACTGGACTTGCAATTTCAATATATTAGATATTATGGTTTAAAATATAATACATCATCTTCATTTAAAGCTTTTGAGTCTGTACTCTATTTTAATATTGGTTCAGCTAGAGAGAGACATGAGAAATGAGTCAGGTACAATTCTAAAGCTTTCACTTCAATTCACAACATGTACATCTCACACTAAATCAAAGAAGGGCATTAACTCAGGACCTGACTAGGATCCGTCTCCTAAAATTTTACTTCTGACTCTCAACTTTTTTCTATACAACTTGCGACTTGCCAGTCAAAAATGACAGCAATAACATTTGAAGGCTGGCAATGCTGTTTGCCACACAATGCAAGGCTCTCCCCACTCTAACTTGCGGGCCTTGTGATGAGCGCCTTCGGCATTCATTACGAGCCTCTTCCCCCCTCTACTTTATGGGCCTCACAATCAGCGCCTCCCTCCCCTGGGTCTTTCTCCCCCCTCTCCCTCCTCTGTGTTCCTGTTTGCATTTACGGGTGTGAAACCATTTGTGGGCTTGGGAAATTGATAATTTCCCTAAAGCCCAAAATGTGTTTCCGATTTATGGGCTTGTAAAAAAAAAATACAGCTTTACGGCTGCTATTTTTTCTGAAGCTCCAAACTCATTTCGTAGTGAGTTCTACAGTCTGACCACCCTAACTGGGAAGAACTCTGTTGCTTGTTGAAGGCAAATTCTTCTTTCCTCTAACTTAGAGGTGAACTCTTTATTAGCATGAAAAGTTCACCTGATAAAATCCTATACATTATTAACCCTGGATAAAATTATGCAAGTTCTGTAAGCCATTTCTATTGTGACCATAAGTTAGTGTTTTTTTTTTTATAACTGTGAAAAATAAGGAATAATAAAAAAAATAGATGTGAACAAAAGCAGCTTGCTTATAGGTGCTTCAGGACTAGACTTACAGCCCCATTAAATTTGAAGCCTGTAAAGGAATCGGCACACCCGCAAAGGCTGCAGGCTTAAAATTCGGCTGTGTTACAGATCTATTAAATTGAACCATGCCGCGAGTTACGGACTATAGACGCAAACCCGTAAACCATTCTTGCGCATGTTGGATGTGTGACTGTGAACATGATCAATTGGTCAAACCCGTAGTTACAGGTTTAGAAGGAGCCAATGGCAAATGAGATCGTCATCATTACATCACTGAAAAATGTAGGTTAGATTTCAAAGCCTTATGGGTTTCAATTACGAGTGTCGATCGGACCCGCATTCTAGAAATGATGCAATATTAATAAATCAATAAATATGATATTCTAGTCCATGCAAGTTCTATTATATGTATTAACACATTGATTGTGGGGATCGATATATAACACGGAAACTAAACAGAAATAAAAAGTATTTTATATTGCAGATTTGCGAGCTTGATAATGTTGTGATATTAATTGTAATACCAAATTGGAAAAAGAAAAGAAGAAAAAGACACCTTTTGTTGTCAGAAAAATTACTCCTCTGCAGAAATACATTTTGAATAGAAAAGATATATATTTTTTACATTTATTTATTTAATACATTTAAAACATGATTCAAATAGAAAAATCGACAATTAAAATGTTTTTGAAAAATAAATGTGTTAGATCAGGTGCTTATTTCCTGACTATATCCTCCTTATCAAATAATCACAATATTTTAATAATTCCAAAGACGTAATCTAGTCTGTCTATAGTGAAGATTGGATTTTACCTGGGTATTTTTTTATATCCTTAGTTTTATCCTTTAAATCGTTTGCTAATCTTTTAACTAAATGTAAAATATTATGGCTTAGTTAGAGGTTGTAATAATGTATTTATTATGTGTATTTAAAGTGCTATAGTCAATTTAAGATAAATAATTTAGTTTATTTAATAATTAATTAAATAAGTAAAAAAATACAGTGTTAATAAAAAATTATTAGTTAATTATAGGGGATGGTCCTTGTCCCCTACTGCAAGTTGCTACTATCTGTGCTATCTAGTGAGAATACTATATGTTGTGATAGAATGGAGGCCCCCCATTTACCTCCTAAGCTGTAATATAAACCTACTCTATATAAATCTAAATCCCAACCCCAAAATACTCAATGTGTATTATTGTACGTTATTGTATTTCTGGACCTCACTGACGAGGCCCATAAAGGCCGAAACGCATCTGGGGTTTGCTGTTTCTCCTGTTCAGGGTAGAATTGCCTGGTATTTCGGGGCTGGGTCACTCTTTTGAGTGGGACCAGACTGATATATTACAGGATATTTCTCCCTGTGAAGGGCACAAGTGAGCTAAAAGAGGTTGCTCTCAGAGTAGCTTATCATGGCTATAGAACTAACCTATTAAGGTTAATTCCTTCTCTGATGAGCACCTCTGACTTTGTTATGTTAGGTACAAAAAAGATGAAAAAGTGCTTTTGTTATCGCGCTATAATTATGACTCTCAATTGAAAGGTATATGCTTAAAAAACTTACTATAAAAACAATTCAAAACTCCAATTAAATGTAAACTTTGCAGTTCATTATGTAATCTAACTAATAGGATGATACATATGTAGCAAATATGCAACAGTCTTATCTTGTTTTTTGAGTGTCTATATCCGGATGGAGACGGATTGATGCAAGCTGGGCCCGCTGTATTCACATCTCTCTGGTGACGTCACAAGTAGGAAAAGAAGCTGGTCTACGGTGGCCGACGCGCATGTTTCGCAGCAGCTTCTTCGTGGCCCTGAGGATCATAGTGGAGGTAAGGCTTTACCTCCACTTTTAGGTGATGACTTTAATTGCTTTGTTAACTCTTTGTTTCCTTTATAGATGGACATCTTGTTGTATTAACGACAATATTGTGATTATTTGATAAGGAGGATATAGTAAGGAAAGAAGCAGCTGATCTACCACATTTATTTTTAAAAAACATTTTAATAACTTTTCTATTTGAATCATGTTTTAAATGTATTAAATAAAATTAAGTTTTTAAAAAATATATCTTTTGTATTCAAAATTTATTTCTGCAGAGTAATTTTGATGACAACAAAGGGTGTCTTTTTCTTCTTTTCTTTTTCCAATTTATTATATTTATATCTAGTCAGCAAATGGTTCATATACTAACAAAATATAATGGTAAATATACCGTAGATTTATATTATTATCACCATAATCAACTCCTTAAAAGTACATTGTTTTCATATTTTTTCTTAAAAACATTAATTGTAATACCTAACATCACTTTACCTTTACCTTTAAGTACAGTAGTGTGTGTATATTTGCATTTACAGTGCTACGGATAGGACTTTAAGCCCCTTGCTGGTACTCTCTAGTACCCGTTGGCTTTTTGTCTCCATTTGCGAGTTTGAACACTTGTGGATTTGCAGCAATTTAATAGAGATTTTCTAACGTAACAGTTACGGGTTTGACAGATCAAAGGATTTGCGGGCGCGGAGTTGAAATTTTGACGACCCAGTGTGTTTTCCCGCCTGTAGCCTGCAGATCGTTAGCGGGTTGCTTTACGGGGCCAATTTAAAAGGTTTAAGTCTTGCAGGCTACTTTAAGGGCTGCGGTTTTACACGTTGAGGGAATTTGATAGGCCTGTTAGTGACACATGCTAATCATAAAATGATAACACACTAAAAATAAACATGAATCATTAAAAATGTATAATTCTTGGAGATATTCCATTGCTTTTGTTTTATTTTTCATTCATTCATATAAAATATAATTTTGTTGCTCTTTGAGTGTAATATTTTTGAGCAGATGCTGATCTTTGAGACGTATTGACTATCTGTCAAGCTGCTTGACATTGCTCAAGGTTTTCTATTTTCTACACGCATAAACAGTTTGTAAAAAAAAAAACGGAATACACAGTGCAAAATATTTTTAAATTAATCATTTTTTTTTACCTTTTTCTGCTTATCCAAGTATAAATTTCAAAGTATTTGCTAAGCAGTGGGATCACAGTCTTAGTGTTTTCTTATCAAGGACACAGGGCAGGAATGACATCATGTGCCATCCATGAGATGCATGTGGTGTAAAGGATGAAATTCAGCATGTAACTGCAGACTTCAAAGACAAACTCACACTTCCTGAAGGCACTAAAGTAATGGAACTAACGTACGGAACAAAACTCACACCTCCATAGAGAGGTATTCAAGAACAACATATTGATGCAGAAGGAATACAAATGTGTACTGATTATAGAGTCTAAAAACATGGGAGTAATAATAATAACAACTTATATTTCATTTTAACCAATTCTACCTCAGAGTATTTGTTATTCAAAGGCTTGCATAAATAGTTGAATGACTAAATGCTCTAGTGCCAAATGATGTTAAGCAAGCACTTGGCCTATTTAGCTGTGATGCACTTGCTGACGAGCATGGATGAAAGTATTGGGATAGTCAAGGAGGATTGTTACAGAAGCATGGACAGATGTATACAGATCCTCTAAAGTACTTAAAGGCATATCTAAGTTTCATGGGTTAATACAATTCTCAAAGTCCTTCCAGTAAATCTATAATTTATATATGCCGCAAATTTCATAACATTTTATTTTTATTAATATCTAAAAATCAATCTAATAATTTTGTTGACAACAACATGGGGAGTCTACACAAGCCCCTGATCCCCTGCAATCAGCATGACACATTAGGGGAGCAATTTTTAACTCATTACATACCTTCTCTGCCTACCTCAGCCAATAGGAGAGCACTGATGCCAGCCCTGAATTTCTGCTGGGATGTGCTTCCAAGTTCAGTGTCGGCTCTCTGCCTGTGCTGCCCCTCCCTTCACCACAGGTCAGCACAGATAGACTTCATATCCCAGGCCGCTTTGCAGCATAAACAGGAACCCCAAAGAAAAATCAAATGTATCAGCTGCTTGAGCCTCCTCCTTATTGGCCAAAATGAATTATGCATTTAATGCTAATTTAGCCTGGGTTTCAATGGAGTGCTTACTCTAATGTTACAAGACATTTTGCAAACTTTAAGGTATGTTTTTAAATGTTTATTTTAGTATTTTTTCATGCAAAAAAAATGTTTGCATACACCACTGATTTCCCTCTATCAGATGCATTCATAATCGAGGAAACTTAGATATACCTTTAATTGGGGCTATATGTTTACTGTGGATGAAAGATGTTTTGATTGTGGTTGAAACTATAAATGACTATACAGACCTGCTCCACATTATGCCTTGTAGAAAAAAAATAATAAACCATGTACTTTATAACAATTACAATGTCAGATGAGAAGTTTGGGGAAAGAGAGGGGGAAGCAGAAATAAATAAAAGGGAAATGGGATGGAGTGGGTTTGTTGGTTAGAGTAGGAAAAGAGGACAATATGATAAGATGAAGAAAAGGCAAAAGAGAGAAGGGGTCAAACAGGGAAACCTTTAGGGTAGAAATTAGCACAGAGCGAGAAAAAGGGAGTCAATGGAGTGGAAAGAGCAATTAGAAATATGGATGGGATGAGAATTTGGATAATTCCCTTGTCTGGTGCACTCTTATATAGTCTAGAAAACTAGTCTTGTCATCATTTTAGGAAATCCATCCTTAAAAAAGCACATGGAAAGCAACGGGCTACAGGTTTATAGTTAACTTGTCAAACAATATTACAAAATGTATCTGTGTAAAATAAGGCTTGTTATCCTATTCACAGCTTCTGATTTTTACAGCACACATAATTTCACATTAGGGTGAATAGATTCCAAACCAGCAATACCTAACCAGTCAGGCAGAGGCCCTTGTGAGTGAAGAACTCCTAGGCAGCTTCCTACTTTATCTATTCATAACTCCAGTCTTGAGTGTTATCACTACAATAACTCAGATTCATAATTTTTCATCTTTATAAGCAATGAAAAGTAAATGAAATCTATGTAGTGCTGGTCCACCAGCACTAATAGGGTTTAATTATTTTTTACCATATATGCTTGGTTCATTAATCACAATGTCAGTTTAATAAATAAGTACATCCAGTACATGTATGTTAGAAAAAAAAGGTTTTAAACAATCTGAAGGATTAATTTAATGGTGCAACAGGAGATAAAAAAATATAATGACATAAAATTTAAATTAGACTCCAATGTAATATGTGATTTAAAATTTAATATGGACTATACTAGTCAATAATTATATATGATTCAAATGCTCTGATGTGCAAGTTATTGGCTGACAAATACAGCAACAAAAGACCAGTCCAGGTAGCTTCTGTTAGACTGAAAAGAACAAACAAGATGAATGGTCTAATAAAAGCAATAGTTTGTCATAAAACCTGTCAGCCTAGAATACATCTACACCTGAGAAGATTTCAGCCTCTTCTTCCAGAGAATCTGGTTCATCATCAATCTGATACTTTCATTGCCATCCAAAGCAGCTCAGTGTAAAATTTATGTTTGTCTGTTTTCTGTGTATAATAAAAACACAGCATTATAATTTCACACATGAATAGCACCTGCTTCAGATTACATTACAAAAAAAGGGTTTTGTTCCTAAGTACTAAGACAATTACAGGCATGTCTGGTCACCAGCATATTATAAATCATATTCAAAAACATATTTTAACATTCAGTGAAAAAATACACGTATTTATTTAGTTCCATAAGAGTGTCTACTTTTGCAATTCAATCCACCTCTCTCATTAAATGTTTTTTTGCATAATCACAACATTGAATATCAGCCAGAATAAATCAATGGTATTAAATAGAAAAAGGTTATAGGTGGTGACAAATTTCACAAAAATTAGTTGCAACTGGTTAGTGTGGTTGTCCTTCCTCGTACGCCATCCTTATTAAGGACTGCTAACCATCTATCCTCTCCTTTAACATCCATTCAGTTTTCCCACAAACTCCGCCAACAGCTGCAACTTATATAACCAATCTGGGTGGAAGTACAAGTTATTCTATATTTTGTTTGGCTTTTAACCTCGGTATAAGAATGGCTACAATGTGTTACGGGGCTCACTGACCAACAGTATGCACAGTCAGGGCATCTACACTTAGTTAAAATAACTGTGATGTTTACGAGCTCGATGCAGTAAGAATGGTGTTCCAACCTGGTGGTTTTCTATATAAGTTATAACCCACTCTATTATTATCCCAAAACATTTTAATACTCAAAAAGTTTATTCTCTCTGAACAATACTCTTGTGTAAATGTAACTACACTGGTCAAAGCATGGAGTGTCTATCATATCTCTAATTGTTTCCTCACTCCCCGCTTCACACAAATAAACAGAGATCAATGAATCACTTATTCCTTTCAAATCTATTTACAATATGTTGTATTTAAAATGTATGTATTAAAATATTTGCATACACTGGTGCCACGAGAGCCCCCATCGCTGCCCCAGATTCCTATCTATATTTCACCTGCTAAAATCTAAAACAATTCTCTTCCAAATATAACTATAATAGTTCCAATAGAAATTGTATTGGGTGATCCATCATATAGTGAATTATCAAGAAGGCATTGAAGTCTACTGGCTGAGGTTATGGTGATGGTGTTTTCACTGGTGGCAAATGTTTTGCTGTATAAAACTGAGCTCTTTGTATATTTATTCGCCTTGATAGAGGTTTGTTCATACATACTGAAATATCAAAATAAAGTTAGAAACTCCCTAGAGTACTTGTCTATCTATACTGTTGAGAATTTATTCTCATTGAGGAAGCACTGGGCACACACGTTAGATGTAACATAATTTGAAGCAGGTGCTGTTCCAGTTATACAAATAAATATATATACAGATTCAATGTTGGGCTGGAATTTGAGCATCACATATTAAAAAGGAATTCCAACAGTTTTTGAAGCACCGTCATGGAAGATTTCCCAGAGGGAGCAGGTTTACTATTAGATTATGCAGAGAAATTGCTTCACAGATGCTACTCCAGTGACTGTGATACAAGATATTTTTCCAGAACTGCAGAAACTGAGAAAGATGGCATTAGATCTGAATTTACATGATTTATCCTAATTGATTATTATAGATGTAAAAGAATAACAGTTATTTTGTATAATTCATATATTTGGTCGACATAATCCTGAGTTCTGCAGGAGGTGGTATGCCATTTTGAACAGATGATTTCTTGATCTCATCTGAGTTTGTAAAAGTGAAGCAACTACTGACAGAGTTTGAAAAATTGCATCTGTCCATTTTAATGAAATCCTAATCTGGGGAGTTTTGATAAAAGCAGGAAGATCAAATCCAGGACTGAATTTATGCAATTTAAAAGATATAACATTTGTGAAAGTGAAGGTAGATTATTTACAACTTTGTATATACAGATATGGCACAAAAATGTATTTCAAGGAAATGTAATTTGATGTAAGAGAGGGAAGCTATTAATAGTCTTCAGATGGATGCAAACAGAGGCGGAGCTATGCCGGTGCAACCAGTGCTTTGCACCGAGGCCCATGGCATCTAAAGGAGCCTCCCACGCCCCCCACAGACCTCCTGCTGGATCCCTATGGCCCCCTCGAGTCCACTGTGGCCCCTTTGACCTACTGTGGCCCGCAGCCCTGATTGGCCCCCATGAGTCACCTAAGGTCCCTATGGGATACCTATTGCCCCTGCAGGCCCTCTGTGGCCCCCAAGGACCCCTTGTGGCCCCTTTGTGGTCCCTGTGGCCCCCAGGGCCTCCTGTGGACCCCATGGCCCCTAATGGAGCAAGTAGACCTGCCGAGGGTCCCCTGTGGCTCCTGTAGCCCCTTTGGACCATTGTTGCCCACCATATTCCCCTGTACCCCCTCAAGGCCCTGTTTCCTCCCGAATCATCTGTGTTCCTGCAGGCCCTTCATTGACTTTAGGGCCTCCTGTGGCCCCCACACCCACTTATGGCCCCTGTGAACCACTCTGGGTCCCCTGAGACCCCTACAGCCTATTATGGGCCACTGTAGCCACACACAGGCCCCCGGGGCACCCTGTGCCCCCTGCAGGCCCTATGGCCCCCTGCATCCCCCTGTGATCCCCCTCAGCCTCCTGTGGCCCCTTGCTGTCCTCTGCGCCCCTGTGTTCCCCCTCAGCCTCCTGTGGACCCTCATGGACCTCTGCGGCCTCCCTCAGCCCCTGTGGCCCCTTCCTCCCTCTGTTGCTCCTGAGGGTACCCCATGGCCCCCAAGGGCTGTCTGTGGGCCTTTTGCAGTCACTGTGGTTCCCAGGGCTTCCTGTGGCCCCTACGGACCCTTATGGCTTGTGCAGACCTCCTGGGGGTACCCTGTACCTGTGCCTCCACAGATACTTTCTGGGCCCCCTGTGGCCTCCACGACCCCTGCAGACCTCCCTGTGGTCCCCTGTGGCTCATGCAGCTTTTTATAGCCCACTGATACCTCCCGCAGGCCCCAGGTGCCCTCTGCATCCCCTGCAGGCCCTGTGCCTCACTACAATCCTATGTGTTCCCCCCCCGCTTCCTGTGGCCCCTTGCAGACCTCTGCAGCCACCCTCATCCCCCTGTTTTCCCCCTCAGCCTCTTGTGGCCCCTTGTGGCCTCCCTCCACCCCTTGTGGGCCCCCTTAGTCCTTACGGGTCCTTATGGCCCCACGCCAACCTCTGCGCCCCCCTCGGACATCTGTGGCCCCCTCTGCCCTCTGGCCTGCCGTGGCCCCTCCTCACCCTAGTAAGTGGAGTGCAGCATTTGGCAGGTAAGCAAATAAAAAAAAAAAAGAGAGAGGCGCCTACCCTAGTGCAGATTACACTTTGGATACCATATCAGGAGACATAAAAATATGAAATCACCAATGAATGTTACAAAATGCACACTCACATGATGCAACCTCACTAATATGAGGAATGATATACATATGTCAAAAAAAGTGAATCTTCCACCTTTCACAAGATAGTGTGTATACTTCAATCAACTCCTAGGAAACTCCTGACAGCGCAGGTTTTTCTCATAAGGTCGGGACATAGATAAATCCAGAAGAAGATATAGTGTATAGATACAATTTAATAAATAAGACCTCCACTAAACAAATGAAGTGTCTCATAAAAACAATGTTTTAAAAACAGTGGGATAAGACAAAAGTCAACAAAAATGACAAGAACATTTTTTCTCCTCTATTAGAGCTTCCTCAGTTATCTCATCATCAAGAAAATTGTGTATGATGAGTAATGAAAAGCTCAATAAATTGTGATATGAAAATATATAATATATATAAAACAGAAATATCTCCACCTATTTATACTATAATATAATTACATAAACTAAGTCACCTGAGGAGCCCAGGATGTTGTGACCTCCCTCTATCTTGTCCCAGACCAGAATGGCGTATTTTCCCGCCATCTGCGTCACTTCCGATGCACCCGTTACGTCACAGTATATAAATGATGTATACACCAAAGAATAAAACCCCAAAATATGTAATAAGAAAGGGGATGTATATGTACATTGCGCATACAGTATATGGAGTAATGGTAGCACAATATCTATCTCAATAAGAGGGCAATAATAGTATAAGATAAAAATAGAAAGTGTGAATATATAGATTAAAAACAAATGAATATAAATCCAAACCTAATGTGTATGTAAAAACTGTTTTGGAATCAAAAATATATATATATTCACAGTTAATCTGGAAATTAGACCCACAACAGGCATATGGACACATCCAATATATAAAATAAATACTCATTAAATATCCATTAAATATAAAATATTAATAGTATATATATAAATTCTCAACCTAAAAACTCCATGGACTAATGAAAACTATAAACTGGTAGTTACAAATAAAAACTGCATGGAGGATGTATAAAATTAAAATAAGCTCTAACCATAAACTCCACATACGACAAATAAACTGAGCTATAACCAAATAAAACAATATTTATAGATCTATATTCCTCACATACCTAATTATAAAAAGATAGCTGGATCTAGGCCTATATAAAGGCCCTCTGGTGCAAGTGTACCCAAGTTGTGGATCCACTTACTCTCATCTTTCCTTAGTGCAATCAGTCTATCTCCTCCTCTTGTTCCTAATTCAATACGATCGATGACCTGTACCCTAACATCTTTCAAACTTTTCTATGGCATTTGGTGACATGGGAAGAAAAGCCATTAGATTCCTCTCTTGAAATTATCAAGATGTTCCCTAATCCTGTTTTTTAAAAGCCTTTTTGTATGACCCATGTATTGTTTTCGACATTGACAGGTGATCACATAAACGACATAATCAGATCTGCAAATGGTTATATGTTTAATGTGAAATTTGTATATATATATATATATATATATATATATATATATATATATATTTATTTATTAATTATATATTTTCAAAACAGAGACATTGGTAAATTAAGCTTTAGTTCATGTGTGGAGAATAGAAAATGTAGGGAAGTATTTGATAAAATGTTTTCCTCCAAAAGCAATATGGTGTACTATTCCAAAGTCTCACAAGGATAAAATTAAACTTCTGGGGCAGGCAATAGTAACAGCAGGAACAGCATTCTTCATTCTGTAGGGATTTATATTGGTACAAAATGTAAAGGATACAGGAATGTTAATAATGAATTTGAAGAACATTGATTTGATGGATGAAGTGTAACCAGCATGGTTTGTTACAATAACCGTTATATTGTTATTGATCATGAAAGATGACATGGAGGCTATCTGATTGATAATACAATTACTCTTGGTACTATCACATATATAGTTGTGAGCATGCGAGTTGTTGCTAATGCTTGCGGGCTCGCAAAGGCGCTCTATGCCAGCAACTGCGACCCTCGCAAACTTCACGTTGCAACGCAAATAACGACACACACATTACGACACTCGCAAACAACATACGACACACGTTCACACACATTACGGCCTCGCAACACTCGGACGCAACTCGTGAACATTACAAAATTAAAAACACAATACATACACACAGCACATACATAAAAACCTTACCTACAGCAACAGGGAGCATCCAGGACTTCAAAAATGCAACTTACACCTTTATTTCACTCAAAATAAAAGAGTTTGCACAATAAAAACTTTGATAAGCGAAAGAAAAAATGGCCGCCGAACAAAACGAAAACGAGGCTACACACGCAAACACCATACGAGATACGTTACCACACATTACGACTTTGCAAACATCGGACGCAACACGCCGACATACAAACATTTCAAACACAATAAATACACACAACACACACATAAAAAACTTACCTACAGCAAGAGGAACCATCCAGCACCTCCAAAAACCAAGTTACACATTAATTTCAATAAAAATAAAACACTTTAGACACTAATGAATTCGCTAAGCAAGAGAAAAAATGGCCGACGAAAAAAACGAAAACGAGGCTACAGCACTCTCAACACGTAAAACACCACAACACACTCGCAATACAACACACGAAACTCGAAAAACACCACGAAGCACCGACGGATAATCCGCAAAGACGCATAACACAGATAACCCGCCATTTGACGCCAATGCGGAAGTACACCACTACGCTAACGGTTTTGTCTCGCGCACGCACAGTATTACACTGCACACATTCAGCACGCTTACACAGCAGCTCCACACCACTAATGCTGCAGCAACATGAAAACAGATTGTCAGCTCTTCAACACAATGCTTCAAAATAGGTAAAGTATATTCATTTATTAATATATTATATATTTTAGTATTACACACCAAACAGCATTAGCTACCTTACGATTTGATTGCCGTCATTTTTTGACGGGCAAGTCGCTAGTTATAATTATGTTTGAAAGAGAATTAGATTTTAGATTTGAGCAGTTGAGATATAGACATGTATTTATGACAGCACTGGATTTCTCATGGCACCAGCGTATGCAAAACATTTTATGCATCATTTTGAAGTATAACATTTTGTGGATAGTTTGAAAGGAAAATGATTCTTTATAAACGATTCATTGATGACTGTTAATTCATGTAGAGTAGGAGAAATTAAACAATTAGAGATATGTCCAAGACACTCCATGCTTTACCCAGTACTGTAAAATTTACACAAGAGTGAAGTTCAATAATTATAAACTGTTGTATTTTAAAAAAATTTGGAATCATAATAGAGTGGGCTATAAACTATGTAGAAAAACCACAGATAGGAAGACCATTCTTCCTGCTCTAGCTGCCGTTGACCACAGATAACATATTCTATTCAATTTTCTCAATTGGTAACAGCTAAACATAAGAATCCATGTGGAAATTATGGAATGTCAGTTGGTAGACACAGTTAGTCCTTTTATTGGAAAAAGGCCAGAATATATGATTATAAATACGCTAGACAAGGTGAAGAATTTAGTTTGTAATTATATAAGATAAGAAATTGACATGTTAGTGAATTCAAAAAACAGTTTTTGTACAACAGCATCCAATAATAAATTACCCATCAATAGCATTTAGGAGGTGAAATAATGTGAAAAACCTGTTGGTATGCACATATTCAGCAATATGTTACAACCGTAAGGTTAGAGAAATTAAGAAGGAATTGATATTACAGATGCCATGACTGTGCATGCTGTCGGTCAGTAAGCCCTGGAACACATTTTAGCCTTCCTCATACTGGAGTTTAAATCTGTACAAAATACTGAACATGCCCTTTCTGGTGAGTCCCCGTCCAGGAAGCTCATCAAGCTGTGCTAGACGGGGCAGATAGCCCGCCAGGAACACTGAGCGTTCTCAGAGCAGAACTGCTGGGAGATCTTGTGGGAGAAGCTCCAGACCCAGAGCGGCGAGGTGCAGCAGATGAGCGATGGAGCTGATTTAGATGCAGGAAGTGGATGTAGGAGAGCAGGCTGGCAGCACACTTTCCAGACGGTGTACATAGTCCACGGAGCAGCACTGTAACATTATCTGGCAGATTCTGAAAGGGAAAATGGCTGCGAATGCCTAACCAGAGTGGCTGAATGGAGAGCTGGAGAGTTGTGAGTGTTCTCTGGATATAGATTACTACATAGGGGAGACGGTGGATGCTCAGGTTGTGAGTAACAAACAGACCACAGTAATTAATATTTCTAAAAAGAGATGATATGATATATACTGAGGAAAGTTTGTCATTTACATATTTCTCTGGCTAAATGCCAAATTGTCCATATTAAGATACCTGAAAATTTAGGATTGTAAAGGACATTTAAGCTTTTTACTCATACTACTGATTTGCACCTGATATGCACCTTTCTGAGGTAACTTGTTTCAGTGACCTTCTTTCCTGACACTTTAGCTCTATAAGAGCATTATATGAAGATGGGCCTGAGTTTGAATCGTTTGGATTGTAAAGGACATTTAAGCTATTTACTCATACTGCTGATTTGCACCTGATATGCACCTTTCTGAGGTAACTTGTTTCAGTGACCTTCTTTCCTGACACTTAAGCTCTATAAGAGCATTATATGAAGATGGGCTTGAGTTTGAATTGTTTGGCTCATTGCCAGGAAGTTTGAAAATAAAGTTTGTCAGACAAGAAAGAACCCCCGATTGTAAGGTTGAGAGTGGGGCGGATAAACATTTATATACTTTTCTGGCTGAACTCTTATTTGAATATATATACAAAAAGTGGGAAAAATATAATTGAAGTCTTTATTAATAGGGGGTAACAACGGCGATTACTTTAAAAACAATGGGTAAAAAAATCCCAGGATTGAAACAAAAAGATAAAAATAGGCTAATGGATGTGTGGACAAAAACCACTAAATGTTGAATGTACTCTTAATAGAGGGGTTATTAGGTCCACACCTAACAGTACTGTAGAGGCAAAAAATGATTGCTAGTCCAATTGGAATAATCCTGTCTTTGTAATAAATCCTGGATCTATAATCCATATATATAAAGGTGTAAAGGATCTGGATAGCAAAAGCTCATCTTATAAAAGGTCCAAGAATAAATTACTGGAAAAAATCTGAAAAAAATATATATATTCTTAAAGGTATACCAAGGTATGATTATACCATATTTGCTTGCTTATGAGTAAGGGTAAAAGTGTTTTGAACAGGGCAATAAAGTTCTAGGACTATTATATGCAATTAGTGCCTACCCAAGGCTTCTTCTCATATAAGAAAAGGACTTATATCTTGCCCATATTGCATCTGGATAGCAAAAGCTCATCTTCTAAAAGGTCCAAGAATAAATTACTGGAAACAATCTGAAAAAAATATATATATTCTTAAAGGTATACCAAGGTATGATTATACCATATTTGCTTGCTTATGAGTAAGGGTAACAGTGTTTTGAACAAGGCAATAAAGTTCTAGGACTATTATATGCAATTAGTGCCTACCCAAGGCTTCTTCTCATATAAGAAAAGGACTTATATCTTGCCCATATTGCATCTCAGAGTATAGCATAATAGGGAATAGGCCAAAGAATGAGCAGTGCAAAAAAAAGAAGCCAGCTGGCTAGTTATTTCTTCAAGCCTCGTTATTAAAGTGCTTAATCTAACTTTTATCCAGACCACAACATTCACTCATTTGGAAACGGACAGGTAGGGTAAGCATACAACCTCTATAAATATTAATGGCTAATACAGTACTGTTAGTGGTGAAGACGCCGGCGTGCCCTTAGCTGTGAGGCATGCCACGTCATCAAAGGCCGACGCGTTTCGACGTCATCAGACGTCTTTGTCAAGGTAAGGTCTGTGAAGCCGTCTAGCCCTCTTTTTAAACGCTGCCGTTACTACGGCAACCAATTGACACTCAGTGAACCTGCACAATGGATACAGGAAGCGTCTGTTGCACTAAGTTTCAGTGCGATGCAAATGCAACCAGCCTTATATAAGGAGGGGTCTAAGGGGAGAGAAAACATGAAATAGCGAAATGGCAAATAACAAGCGCAATTAACAATATACAGTGATAGAAATAAAATGGTGGAAACCATAGCCACAATAGATGGGGGAACATATTGTGAAGAGTATATATAATAGGAAAGATAAATAGAAAGGGAAGGATATCTAAATTAATGTTTGCTACTGGAACATAAATATGAATGTGTGGTGAAAGGTGATAATATAAGAGATGAAACATGTAAGGCATCTCTATAAATGTGGTAGGGGAACACCCCAATATGGTGTGAGTGGAAAATTGAAGTGTGGGAAAGAACAAGGAATATGATGACTGTGTAACAGTCATAATAAGTGGATGGCAAATAAGAAATAGGCCATCAATATAAGTGGTACAATGTGATATAGTATGGCATAAACTGCCAATTATAAAGATGAGAAACTATAAGTAAAACTAAACTAAGTAATAAAATAATAAATGAGCTATAACACCAAACAATGACTACTTGATAACAATCCCATAAAAATACCAGTATATTCAAATGAAGGGCAAAAATGTGAAACCTTCATTTAAACCTATTGGAGATAGAGCTTGTAATTTGTAAATCCATTTTGCTTCATGTTGAAGAAGTTTTTTATCTAAGTCTCCCTGTCTAGGGCCCTGATGGACCTTCTCAAGGGCTGTAAAAGTAAGAACTTCACTTTTGCCACCATGAAAGATCTTAACATGGCGTGCTAAAGGGGTATCTAGATCTTTTCTTATTGAATAGATATGTTCACCAATACGTCTACGTAGTTGACGTCGTGTTTTTCCTACGTAAATTTTGGAACATAAACATGTAGCCACATAAACTACACTTGTGGTGCAGCAGTTTGAAAAATCCTTTAAAACATATCTTGCCCCATTGGACGGATGTTCATAGACTTTTGTGGGTTTGAGGTATCTACAAAATTTGCAGTTCCCACATTTGAAACATCCCAATGGGGGATTGAGCCATGTCTTGTTATCTTTATTCTCTTTAAAGAAACTATGTACTAGAGTATCTTTCAAATTTTTGCCTTTCCGATAAACAATTGGTATTTTTTGTGGAAGTACATCTGCCAAGTCCTCGTCACTTTTTAATAGATGCCAATGTTTAGATATAATATCCTTTATTGAAGCAGATTCATAGCCATAAGTCAAAATACATCTTGGATATGTATTGTCTGATGTTTGAGTATTTGTCCTGTGTGATTTATTCAATAGTTCTGTTCTGTTGCAGCTCAATGCATGTTGGAAAGCTTTCTTTAAGCATTGTTTTGAGTATCCTCGTTCTAGGAATCTTTGTTTTAATTTATCAGCCTCAATTTTGAATGTGATATCTGAACTGCATATTTATGTTCCAGTAGCAAACATTAATTTAGATATCCTTCCCTTTCTATTTATCTTTCCTATTATATATACTCTTCACAATATGTTCCCCCATCTATTGTGGCTATGGTTTCCACCATTTTATTTCTATCACTGTATATTGTTAATTGCGCTTGTTATTTGCCATTTCGCTATTTCATGTTTTCTCTCCCCTTAGACCCCTCCTTATATAAGGCTGGTTGCATTTGCATCGCACTGAAACTTAGTGCAACAGACGCTTCCTGTATCCATTGCGCAGGTTCACTGAGTGTCAATTGGTTGCCGTAGTAACGGCAGCGTTTAAAAAGAGGGCTAGACGGCTTCACAGACCTTACCTTGACAAAGACGTCTGATGACGTCGAAACGCGTCGGCCTTTGATGACGTGGCATGCCTCACAGCTAAGGGCACGCCGGCGTCTTCACCACTAACAGTACTGTATTAGCCATTAATATTTTTAGAGGTTGTATGCTTACCCTACCTGTCCGTTTCCAAATGAGTGAATGTTGTGGTCTGGATAAAAGTTAGATTAAGCACTTTAATAACGAGGCTTGAAGAAATAACTAGCCAGCTGGCTTCTTTTTTTTGCACTGCTCATTCTTTGGCCTATTCCCTATTATGCTATACTCTGAGATGCAATATGGGCAAGATATAAGTCCTTTTCTTATATGAGAAGAAGCCTTGGGTAGGCACTAATTGCATATAATAGTCCTAGAACTTTATTGCCTTGTTCAAAACACTGTTACCCTTACTCATAAGCAAGCAAATATGGTATAATCATACCTTGGTATACCTTTAAGAATATATATATATTTTTCAGATTGTTTCCAGTAATTTATTCTTGGACCTTTTATAAGATGAGCTTTTGCTATCCAGATGCAATATGGGCAAGATATAAGTCCTTTTCTTATATGAGAAGAAGCCTTGGGTAGGCACTAATTGCATATAATAGTCCTAGAACTTTATTGCCCTGTTCAAAACACTGTTACCCTTACTCATAAGCAAGCAAATATGGTATAATCATACCTTGGTATACCTTTAAGAATATATATATATTTTTCAGATTTTTTCCAGTAATTTATTCTTGGACCTTTTATAAGATGAGCTTTTGCTATCCAGATCCTTTACACCTTTATATATATGGATTATAGATCCAGGATTTATCACAAAGACAGGATTATTCCAATTGGACTAGCAATCATTTTTTGCCTCTACAGTACTGTTAGGTGTGGACCTAATAACCCCTCTATTAAGAGTACATTCAACATTTAGTGGTTTTTGTCCACACATCCATTAGCCTATTTTTATCTTTTTGTTTCAATCCTGGGATTTTTTTACCCATTGTTTTTAAAGTAATCGCCGTTGTTACCCCCTATTAATAAAGACTTCAATTATATTTTTCCCACTTTTTGTATATATATTCATAATTTTTGGGTGGCAAACACCCTGGGAACCTAGCATTCCTACTAGACCTTGATGAACTCTAATTTGCCCATAATAAGTTCCTGGAGAAGTGTAAAATATATTTAAGTTACTTATTTATACCGCTGACTGGAACCTGATTTGCACTTCTTTTTGAAGGCTCAAGACATTTATATTTCACTAGAAGTATTTTTTTCCCGCAGGGAATTATCAGGCAATATGAAGGATAAAGATTCCAATGCCACTAAACCCAAATCTTAAATTAAGAAAAATTCTAGGAATGCTCCAAAAGCACAACCGGGGAATTTAGGAGCTATGAGTTACTCACAAAGAGAATCTCCTACACATAATTACTCATCACCGGGATTAGATCAAACAAGACAGTCTACAAATGATGAATCAGTTTAATCAGCTGAGACAATGGAAGATGAAGTTCTAATCACTTCTATTATGAAAAAACTACTTAATGAATTCCAATTTACTTTAAGATCTGACCTTTCACAGGAAATCCAACTAAATAAATCAGCTATTAATAGCTTGTTGGATAAAGTGGAGGAATTTGAAAAAACTCACAAAATTTTAATTAAAGAATTTCAAAAAGTAGATAATAATTCAGCAGATTTGGAATGTAAAATGGAACGTATGGAAATTAAAGCTACACAACAAGAGGACTTTTCCAGATGGAATAACTTGGATTAAGAGGCATCCCGGAAACCCTCAATTTTGATGAACTTAAAGCTTTTGTAACTGCATTTTTTCCCTATCTAGTAAAACCCATTAAACCCTGGATCAATATGATAGACCGGATCCATCAGGTCCCATTACCTGGAAAGGAATGAAACACTATGTTTGGTTAGTAAGTAGACACTTCACAAATGTTATTATTGAGCAATCATTCACTTACAAAGGAGATGAGGAGAGCAAAATAAAGGGGTAGCTGATGGGAATGAAGGTAAAAAAGTAAGGTTATAGAGAAATAAGATATTGTTAGTAAAGGAAGATATATATTTTACACTATAAATAACACTATAAATTTACAGAAAAATCACTGATTGATAATAGACAAGTTGGATACTTTTTGTTCCAACTTACAAATAGTAGGAATTAGATAAAGATTCAGTTAATGAGAAGTTATAGAAGGGAGGGTAGAAGGAAGAATAAGAAGCATTAAATATGTCCTCCTCCTCCCCCCCCCCCCCCCTCCTCCATTCCTCTTTTCCCCTTTTGCTCCCCATGTTTTTCCCTTTCTTGTTCAATTTTAAGGTTATGTCAAATTCTGGGTGGTTTAGAATGTTTTTTTTTTTAGTGGTACCCTAAGGGGTCCCTTTGGTTATTTGGATGGGATTTTAGATAGTGTCACAGAATGTACAAGGATGGAACTCTGTATTTAAAAGGCGAGTGTTAATAGATCAATTTTGGAAAATTAAAGCTGATGTTGTTTGTGTACAGGAAACGCATTGGCAAATAGATAAAGTCCCTTTCTGGTACAATAGTTTTTTTTACTATTAAGGTCGATTCAACATATAAAAAGAATTCGCGTGGAGTATCGATCTTGTTTAGTAAAAATATTAACGTTAGTGAGCAATATAGAGAAGTAGACTTGGAAGGGAGATTTGTCATATGGGCCGGAAAAATCAACCAGCTAAGCTACACTATAGTAATTATTTATGCACCCAATAAGAGACAAAATGGGTTCTTAAACAAATTACTTAAACGGGTTAAAAATATTAAAGTAGGCAAACTAATTGTTTGCTGCGATTTTAATATGGTACTGAATGTATCTTTAGATAGGAAAAGTAATAATCAAGAATATTTACACGGGCATACAAAAAGGAAAGCTAATCTTTTCTATGAATCCTTAGTGAGATTTGAGTTATATGATGTTTGGCGGTTAAGATATGGTAATGCAAGAGACTTTACGTTTTATTCTTACCGCCATAAGTCTTATTCTAGAATAGACTACTTTTTGGTTGACTCGGAAACCTTGGCAGTTACAGACTCTACCAAGAGTAATATAATTAAATGGTCAGATCATGCTATGATAGAACTCCAGATTAAAGATCATTTGACTCAAAAGAATTCTAGAAATAGAATGGATATTTCATTATTTAATCATTCAGGAAAAACAAATATTATTACGGGAAGAAATAGAAAACTTTTTCCAAGTTAATGAGAATTCAGTTAATGAGCTCTCAACGATTTGGAATGCCCATAAAGCATATATAAAAGGAATGTTACTCTCATGGGGTGCACATAGAAGGAAACAGAGTGGTCTATCACTCGGAGACCTATATGCTCAATTAGCAATCCTTGAAAGACTAAATAAATTATCCCCTTCAGCTAATAAGAATAGAGAGATTAGAAAAGTAAAAAACGGAATAAACAAAATTGTCCAAAAAATATTGATAATAGCCTGTGGAAACTTCAACAGAGAAAATATTTTTTGGATAATAAAGTTGGGAAACTATTAGCTCAGAAATTAAAAAATAATAAACCAATTAATAGAATAGATGAATTAATAATTGAAAACAAAGAGAAGGACTCAATTACATTAACAAATCCTAGTGATATTGAAAAGGCCTATTTTGACTTTTATGAAAATCTTTACAATTTAGAAAGTAACGATGCAGTTATAAAACCAAAACAGAAGAAGATATTACTACATTTTTGGATAGACTCTTGCTTCCCAAAATCACTAAGGAGGACTTAGATTATCTAAACAGTGAAATAAAAACATTAGAAATTGAAGACGTAATTGATAACTTAAAGTTAAATTCAGCCCCTGGTCCAGATGGCTTTGTAAATTATTATTACAAAACCTTTAAGACGGTACTTATGAAACATCTAGCTAAAGTGCTCAATGAAATTAAAAGAAAGGGGAGTGCGCCTAAAGAAATGTTAGAGGCAGTTATAATTAATATTCCAAAGCAAAATAAAGATATAAGGTGGTGTAAGAATTATAGACCGATATCTTTAATGAACACGGATATAAAATGATATGCAAACATTTTAGCTAAAAGATTGAGCTTGTGCCTTGGTAAATTAATAAATATGGATCAATCAGGTTTTTTACAAGATAGGCAGGGAGCTGATAATACAAGGAGATTAATTGACGTAATTTATTTTTGTAAGGATAACCATAAACCTTCTATAGTTATCACATTAGATGCAGAAAAGGCCTTTGAAAGGCTAAACTGGGATTTTATGAATCAAGGGCCCTATTAAATTCTCCCTCGTAGTTCTCTCGGTGCTCGCAAAAGGCAGTTTTCCTGCTGTTTGCGAGAACCGAATCTCTCGCAGCCTGCTTTGCGATATGACTGCGAGAAAATGGCCGAGAATAGGCTCCGAGAGAGCTACATAGCCTTAAATCTATGCACGAGTCTCGCATATCGTAAGAATCCCTACATGGACAAAAAGTCCACGCAAGGGATCCGAAAGCCTCTACGTGCTGCCTCGGAACAGCCCGAGACAGCAGTGTGAGGCTCCCCCCTGCACCCTATACACATCCCCATGCTGCAGGGGTCTCTATCAGGACCCCTGCAGCACCCCCACATTAACCCCTTGCAGCGGGGGTCCCCGATCTGCATAGATCAGGCCCCCCGCTGCATTTAAAACTTTTAAATTCCCGGCCGCGGCTCCATAAAGGGGCCGCGGCACACTATTACCCAATCCCGGCCGCGGCACTTAAAATTAACCCCCCTCTATGCTGGGGGTCCCATTCGGGACCCCCGAAGTGTCCCCACATAAACCCATTGCAGGGGGGGTCCCCGATCTGCATAGATCAGGCCCCCCGCTGCATTTAAAACTTTTAAATTCCCGGCCGCGGCTCCTTAAAGGGGCCGCGGCACACTATTACCCAATCCCGGCCGCGGCACTTAAAATTAACCCCCCTCTATGCTGGGGGTCCCCATCGGGACCCCTGAAGTGTCCCCACATAAACCCCCTGCAGCGGGGGGGCCCCGATCGGCACCGATCGTGACCCTGCTGCAATTCATTTTTAAATTTCCCGCCTCGCGGGTCCTCAAAGGACCGTAAAGGTCCTGAAAGGACTCGCACTAAAAATATTAACCCCAGGCAACTATAATTACCCCATTAACTCAGGGTGGTCAATACAGACCACCATAAGGCCTAAATTAACCCATTAACTCATGATGGTCAATACAGACCACCATAAGGCCTAAATTACCCCATTAACTCATGGTGGTCAATACAGACCACCATAAGGCCTAAATTAACCCATTAACTCATGGTGGTCAATACAGACCACCATAAGGCCTAAATTAACCCATTAACTCATGGTGGTCAATACAGACCACCATAAGGCCTAAATTAACCCATTAACTCATGATGGTCAATACAGACCACCATAAGGCCTAAATTACCCCATTAACTCATGGTGATCAATACAGACCACCATAAGGCCTAAATTAACCCATTAACTCATGGTGGTCAATACAGACCACCATAAGGCCTAAATTAACCCATTAACTCATGGTGGTCAATACAGACCACCATAAGGCCTAAATTAACCCATTAACTCATGATGGTCAATACAGACCACCATAAGGCCTAAATTAACCCATTAACTCATGGTGGTCAATACAGACCACCATAAGGCCTAAATTAACCCATTAACTCATGGTGGTCAATACAGACCACCATAAGGCCTAAATTAACCCATTAACTCATGATGGTCAATACAGACCACCATAAGGCCTAAATTAACCCATTAACTCATGGTGGTCAAGACAGACCACCATAAGGCCTAAATTAACCCATTAACTCATGGTGGTCAATACAGACCACCATAAGGCCTAAATTAACCCATTAACTCATGATGGTCAATACAGACCACCATAAGGCCTAAATTAACCCATTAACTCATGGTGGTCAATACAGACCACCATAAGGCCTAAATTAACCCATTAACTCATGGTGGTCAATACAGACCACCATAAGGCCTAAATTAACCCATTAACTCATGGTGGTCAATACAGACCACCATAAGGCCTAAATTAACCCATTAACTCATGATGGTCAATACAGACCACCATAAGGCTCTATTTAACCCCATCAGTCCCATAAGGGTATATTATTACCATTATGGGCCTGTTACAACCCAACATTAACCACATAAGTGCCATGATGGTCCTCAAGGACCATCATGACACTAACTACAAACACTACACTATAACCCCCAATAAACCATTTAATCTAAACTAACCCCCCTCTACACTAATCTATTAACACTTACACTACCTACCTACACTACCTACCCCCTAATAAACCTCCCCAACACTCTAATTACAAAAAACAAAAAACCTACAGTACAGAAAACAAAAAACCTACAGTACAAAAAACAAAAAAACCTACAGTACAAAAAACAAAAAAACCTACAGTACAGAAAAATCAAAAAAAATTACAACCCCACCCCCCACTACAGAAAACAAAAAAATACATTACAACCCCACCCCCCACTACATAAAATAAAAAAATTACACACCTGAAAAGGAAAGACAGATAAACACAATACAATACATACATATAATACATTACATACATTACATACAATACATGACATTACATACATTACATATAAAATATTACATATAATATATTACATATAATATATTAAATATAATATATTACATATAATATATTACATATAATATATTAAATATAATACATTACATATAATACATTACATATAATATATTAAATATAATATATTACATATAATATATTACATATAATATATTAAATATAATACATTACATACATTACATACAATACATGACATTACATACATTACATATAATATATTACATATAATATATTAAATATAATATATTACATATAATATATTACATATAGTCCAAATCAAATACCCCCTATCTATCTAACATACAATCTATTTAATTTAAAATAAATCCTAACTATATCAAATACATCCCCCTATCTATCTAATATACAAAAAATCCTAACTACATACACAGACCCTTATTCTAAAATAAAATAAAATAATTACAGTCCTAACTACATACACAGACCCTTATTCTAAAATAAAATAAAATAATTACAGTCCTAACTACATACACAGACCCTTATTCTAAACTAAAATAAAATAATTACAGTCCTAACTACACAGACCCTAATTCTAAGCTAAAATCAATAAATTAAGACCACTTACCTTTAAGATGTTGCTTCAGATCACTAACCTATGGGTCAAACAAAACAAAAAAATTAGTACAAAACATTAACATCCAATAAATAAACATTCTATACATTCTAAATATTCAACTCACCTTTACAGCATGTCCCGTCACTGTTTAGCTCTTCCGGCGCGGCCCTGTTAAAAAAAAAACACAATACATGAATACATTAATACAATATATAAACAATAAATAAAATACACAAATAAACATCTAAATATACATTTAACTTACCTCCCTGCGATGTCCCCGGCCTTCTCTCCTTTAGCCCCGGCTGGGCCGCGGAACCATCCGCGCTCTAAAAAAAAAAAAAAAAAACTAACGGAGGTCTGCACTGGCAGACCTCCCCGACGCTACTGAACCTCCCGGAGTCGTTTCCGGGAGGAAATTGGCATTGGCGGCTTGTGATTGGCTGAAAAAGCTGTCTATCAATTTCAGCCAATCAAAAGTCGTCAATGTGTGAGCCAATCAGGATGGGATACACCCCAATATCCCACCCTGATTGGCTAAAACACTTGTCTATCTTTCTGGGAACCAATCACAACGCTCAGATGCCTTCAGCCAATCACTATGGGATACACCCCCACGGAGTGATTGGTAGAAGACATCTGCGCATCCTGATTGGCTCCTACATTGACGACTTTTGATTGGCTGACAGCTTTTTCAGCCAATCACAAGCCGCCAATGCCAATTTCCTCCCGGAAACGACTCCGGGAGGTTCATTAGCGTTGGGGAGGTCTGCCAGTGCAGACCTCCGTTAGTTTTTTTTTTTTTTTTTTTAGAGTGCGGATGGTTCCGCGGCCCAGCCGGGGCTGAAGGAGAGAAGGCCGGGGACATCGCGGGGAGGTAAGTTAAATGTATATTTAGATGTTTATTTGTGTATTTTATTTATTGTTTATATATTGTATTAATGTATTCATGTATTGTGTTTTTTTTTTAACAGGGCCGCGCCGGAAGAGCTAAACAGTGACGGGACATGCTGTAAAGGTGAGTTGAATATTTAGAATGTATAGAATGTTTATTTATTGGATGTTAATGTTTTGTACTAATTTTTTTGTTTTGTTTGACCCATAGGTTAGTGATCTGAAGCAACATCTTAAAGGTAAGTGGTCTTAATTTATTGATTGTAGCTTAGAATTAGGGTCTGTGTAGTTAGGACTGTAATTATTTTATTTTATTTTAGAATAAGGGTCTGTGTATGTAGTTAGGACTGTAATTATTTTATTTTATTTTAGAATTAGGGTCTGTGTATGTAGTTAGGATTTTTTGTATATTAGATAGATAGGGGGATGTATTTGATATAGTTAGGATTTATTTTAAATTAAATAGATTGTATGTTAGATAGATAGGGGGTATTTGATTTGGACTATATGTAATATATTATATGTAATATATTATATGTAATATATTATATTTAATATATTATATGTAATATATTATATGTAATGTATGTAATGTCATGTATTGTATGTAATGTATGTAATGTATTATATTTAATATATTATATGTAATATATTATATGTAATATATTATATGTAATGTATGTAATGTCATGTATTGTATGTAATGTATGTAATGTATTATATTTAATATATTATATGTAATATATTATATGTAATATATTATATTTAATATATGTAATGTCATGTATTGTATGTAATGTATGTAATGTATTATATTTAATATATTATATGTAATATATTATATGTAATATATTATATTTAATATATTATATGTAATGTCATGTATTGTATGTAATGTATTATATGTATTATATGTATGTATTGTATTGTGTTTATCTGTCTTTCCTTTTCAGGTGTGTAATTTTTTTATTTTATGTAGTGGGGGGTGGGGTTGTAATGTATTTTTTTGTTTTCTGTAGTGGGGGGTGGGGTTGTAATTTGTTTTGTTTTTTTCTGTACTGTAGGTTTTTTGTTTTCTGTAAGGTAGGTTTTTTTTTGTAATTAGAGTGTTGGGGAGGTTTATTAGGGGTTAGGTAGTGTAGGTAGGTAGTGTAAGTGTTAATAGATTAGTGTAGAGGGGGGTTAGTTTAGATTAAATGGTTTATTGGGGGTTATAGTGTAGTGTTTGTGGTTAGTGTCATGATGGTCCTTGAGGACCATCATGGCACTTATGTGGTTAATGTTGGGTTGTAACAGGCCCATAATGGTAATAATATACCCTTATGGGACTGATGGGGTTAAATAGAGCCTTATGGTGGTCTGTATTGACCACCATGAGTTAATGGGTTAATTTAGGCCTTATGGTGGTCTGTATTGACCACCATGAGTTAATGGGTTAATTTAGGCCTTATGGTGGTCTGTATTGACCACCATGAGTTAATGGGTTAATTTAGGCCTTATGGTGGTCTGTATTGACCAACATGAGTTAATGGGTTAATTTAGGCCTTATTGTGGTCTGTATTGACCACCATGAGTTAATGGGTTAATTTAGGCCTTATGGTGGTCTGTATTGACCACCATGAGTTAATGGGTTAATTTAGGCCTTATGGTGGTCTGTATTGACCACCATGAGTTAATGGGTTAATTTAGGCCTTATGGTGGTCTGTATTGACCACCATGAGTTAATGGGTTAATTTAGGCCTTATTGTGGTCTGTATTGACCACCATGAGTTAATGGGTTAATTTAGGCCTTATGGTGGTCTGTATTGACCACCACGAGTTAATGGGTTAATTTAGGCCTTATTGTGGTCTGTATTGACCACCATGAGTTAATGGGGTAATTATAGTTGCCTGGGGATAATATTTTTAGTGCGAGTCCTTTCAGGACCTTTACGGTCCTTTGAGGACCCGCGAGGCGGGAAATTTAAAATTGAATTGCAGCAGGGTCACGATCGGTGCCGATCGGGGCCCCCCGCTGCAGGGGGTTTATATGTGGACCCTTCGGGGGTCCCGATGGGGACCCCCAGCATAGAGGGGGGTTAATTTTAAGTGCCGCGGCCGGGATTGGGTAATAGTTTGCCGCGGCCCCTTTAAGGAGCCGCGGCGGGGAATTTAAAAGTTTTAAATGCAGCGGGGGGCCTGACGGGTGCCGATCGAGGACCCCCGCTGCAAGGGGTTAATGTGTGGGGGCTGCGGGGGTTCCTATGGACCCCTGCAGCAAGGTGTTCATGTGAGGACACTTCGGGCGTCCCGACGGGGACCCCCGCATTGAGGGGGGGGGGTAATTTTAGGTGCCGGGGGGGGGGGGGGTATTCGGAGTACCCCCACGGCAGGGCTTATGTGGGGGACTGCCGCGGAGGTCCCTTTTAGGACCCCCGCAGCAATTGATGAGGAGTGGGAGCCTGCTATATCATCCCGCAGGCTGTCACTCCTCATGTACATTTACGCAGTGTAGATACGTACGGCCCTGCTGCGTAGCTCATACGTTGCTCGCAGCAGGGCTAATTTAATAGCATTGGAACTTAGAGAAACTTTGCAGTACGTAGGGCTTAAGTAGAAGCCTCTTATTTACGAGGCTGGAATTTAATAGGGCCCCAAGTATTACTAAAATTTGGTTTTGAAGATTTTGGAGTAAAATCTATAGGGGCTTTATATTCAAAACCCACTGCCTGTGTTGTAGGAAATGGTCTAAAAACAAACACTTTCTCTATTACCAATGGGACGCGTCAGAATTGTCCATTATCTCCTTTAATTTTTGTCTTGATGATGGAACCTTTGGCAGAAGCCACTAGAATGAATAAGAAAATTCATGGAATTAGAATTGGTGATTCTGAGCTTAAAATAATGCTTTATGCTGATGATGTGATATTAACTATAGCCGAACCTAGAAAGTCTTTTCTACAGATTCAGGATTTCATAAATAAATTTGGTTTAATTTCCTACTACAAAATAAATTGGTCAAAGACGGAGGTATTAACTATAAATATAGACGAAGATGAAAAAACTTCTCTGAAATACATTTTGGAAATTGATTGGGAGTTAAATAAAATCAATTACTTGGGAATAGAATTTTCAGAAAAATTTAAAAATCTAATTAAAATTAATTTTTGCGAAATTATATGACAAAATTAAAAAACAACTAATAAATTGGAAATCAAATAGATTATCCTGGTTCGGTAGAATAGCAGCCGTAAAGATGTCTATATTACTGCAAATAAATTATTTATTTAGATGTTTGCCTTTATCTGTTCCTGAAACTATAATTAAAAAATACCAAACCTTGATCGATTCATTTATATATAATGGGAAAAAATCTAGAATTAATTCAAGGATTGTTAGGAAGAGCTTTATAAAAGGAGGCATTGCGTCCCCTTGTGTTGAAGAATATTATATAGCTGCAATGCTATCTCATTGTATACCCTGGTCCGCTAAAACAAAACAAAATAAGTGGATAACTATAGAACAATGTTTAGCTAAGGGCTTATCATTAAGGGATTTGCTTTGGTATGATACATTTCGCAATAATAATATTACATCAATAATAATTAAAACAGGCTTTAAATTTTGGTTTAAATGGAACAAAAAACTAAACCTTTCGACAATTCCGTGTACGGAAATGTCATTGTTAGGTCTAAGTAATGTCCTTAACTTGGCCTGTCTTTGGGCCTCATTCAATTGCGATTTGGCCAATTGAATAGCCCTCTAAATAAGCACACAGCATATTTTTTTTAAAGAAGTTTTTGGTTAGTGAAAATCTTGCTTTTGGATAGATGCTTACTAACTAAAAACTTCTTTAAAAAAATATGTTATGTGCTTATTTAGAGCCCTATTCAATTGGCCAAATTGCAATTGAATGAGGGCCTTTGTAATTGGGGTAATTGGAATATACAGATATTGGGAGATCTGTTCGATAAAGGTGAAATTAAGTATTTTTCCAAGTTATGTGCTGATTTTAGTTTACCATCGTCTAAATGATTGGAGGAATATGAGAGAGTTAAAAAAGTTATTTTAAAATCGAAATATTTAATTACCTCAAACAGATCCTTAACCAATTTCGAAAAGTTAGTACTTTATAATGACAGGAAACATATAATTTCCAAATGCTATGAAATATTAAGAAAAAAGGATAAGACTGAAAAATCTCCAGGTATGCTTAAATGGGAAAAAGAATGTAATAACTTAATTGACCTGGAAAATTGGTCTAGAGTGTTTGATTTCTCACAGAACATTATTAAATATCAAGGGCCTCATTCAATTGCAATTTGGTCAGTTGAATAGGGCTCTATATAAGCACAGAGCATATTTTTTTGGAATAAGTTTTTAGTTAGTTAACTCCTATAAAAAGCAAGGTCTTCACTAACTAAAAACTTCTGTAAAAAAATATGCTCTGTGCTTATATAGAGCCCTATTAAATTGGCCAAATTGCAATTGAATGAGGCCCTAAACATGTAGAGAAGTGAATTTTAAAGTGATTCAGAGGTGGTACTTTGTCCCAGTAAAAATAGCAATTATTAACAATAATCCTAATAGGGTGCTTTGTTGGAGGCTTTGTAATTAGCAGGGGACGCACAAACATATTTGGTGGGACTGTGACCCCATTAAGAAACTTTGGAGTTTGACTTTTGAATATATTTCTAAAATTTGCGGTAAAATTATTAAGCCGTCATGTGAAATGGTTATTCTTCACATCATGGACAATAGGCTTAAGATGGAAGAACAAGCTTTAATTATACAGGTTGTCTCAGTAGTCAAATGACTTATTGCCAAACGATGGAAATCAGAACTTATTCCATCACTGAACGAAGTATAAACAATTCTCAAAAATAACAGAGAATTAGAAATGAATCTATATGACATGAGCATCGTTTTATCTAGGATTAAGAGTTGACTGATTTGGGATAAATATTTCATTCTTTAAACTCATTAGACATAACCCTTTTTTAGTTTTTGTATGACTGTAATATATCTTGTATTTGTATATTTGTGTTTTGTATAATTGTGTAATATCTGTTTGTTATTTGTAGAAACTGATGAAAAAAAAAAAAAATCTGTACAAAATAGAGGAACCTAATAGGAGCATTATAGCTCCATGGAGTAATAAATTGAATAGGGGAATTTAAACCAATAGATAGAAATGTTGACAATATTATAGCAATAACTCTCATATTATCGCACTGCACTTAGCACTTTGAATCATTATATTAGAAGTTTAGCTTGGGAAACACTATCATTTATACACTTAAGCACTTTATTGACAGCACTTTGTGTATAAAATTATTATATAATCAGCATTTATTCTGGTTCTTTTCCTATATATAAGAACACTAGTACTTTACATTAGCACTTGTGTGTTTAATTCCCTTTAACCAAGCAATATTAGTTGATTCCTGCGTCTAATAATATTTTTATTTTTATTTTAAGAGATTTAATAAAAGTGAAGTTTTAAAAGTTTGTCCCTGAGGAGATTCAATAATAATAGGTGTGCACATACAGGGATTTCTTGTATATATAGTGTTCAAAATATAGGATAACTTGAGCTACCACCCACATTGTTTATAAATATAGAGTGCTCCTGTTTAGATCGACTGTGACATGACACATACTAGTGATCCAAGGGAAGACAAACAAATATAGTTTCAATTTGTCTTATATAGTGTCTTCTTTACTCCCAAAACTGTCAATTAATTTTTACTTGACCAATTTTAACTTACCATTTATTATATTAGTGCACAAGGTTCAGATTTATCGATAACTAGTGGCCAGACACATGCATGTTTAGTATTTTCCTGCTGTTATATTAATACTTTTTTATTAATATATAATTCTTTCTTAATTCGCAGTGCTTATTTGGAAGCTCTATACACACAAAATCTTTGTGAGCCTTTTTATAGGAACTCAGTGAGGTCCTAACTGAATAATTCAGCCTCAGCATGTATCTATGGTTAGATCACTATAGGACATTTATAGATGAGCTAGAAACTGTAGGATTCAACCAGAGAAACTAAATCAAATTTGAGAAAACTTAAAGCCTCTGCACCCGTTATCAACTTGTTGCTTTCCTTACATCTATTTCTATTCTTTTACATAATAATGATTGGTGATCAAGTATGTACATAATATTCAAGGCATGGTAATTCAGTACTTTTTAGAGGAATATAGTGCTACTAATATCTTAAATGCTAATTTTGCTAATGAAATTATCAGAGCATTGAGGTCTGTGGTCCTAGAAATTTTCTTTTTGCAAAGAACATTAGTGTCTTACAAAGAAAGAAAAAATTGCCTCCATCTTACAAAAAAAGGTTTTATTTTCTTTTTAAATTATAGTTATAATGTTATTTAACTTTGGACTGCTTTTTGGTGTAATCAATAGTCCACTCTAAAGGTTATGTAGTTATCCTTTAAACATTACTATGATTGCAAAATACATGTAATTAGAGAAAAATGAAAAATACAATTATAATATGCAGGTGAAAATACAAAGACAAAAACATTAATTACCCTGCATCACTGGATTACACTAAAACACTAGTTATAGATCACATATAATAGTTGTCAAGCTGTGATCCGTTGTCACGCTTGCGACAAATCACAGCTTGCCAAGTACGCATTGCACATCGGTCCAAGCATGCGCATAGCGAGGCACAAGACGTGCCTGTGCATTGCGCAACGGCCCGAGCATGTGCTTTTCGCAACGGGCCGCGCAGGTGCGCCGGCGGCCCTCGCAATGCACTCTGGAAGAGGAGGGGAGACACACAGGGAAGGAGGGGGAAGACACAGAGGAGAGCGGGGAGAGACACAGAGCAGGGAGAGGTGTGAGGTAGAGTCACAGGGGAGGGGGAGACACACAGGGGTAAGTGAGGATTGGGGGTAGACACACAGGGGATGGGGGAGAGACACAGAGGAGGGGGGAGAGACACAAAGGAGGGAGAGGAGGGGGGGAGAATCACAGGGGAGTGAGAGGAGGGGGGAGAGACACACAGGAGTGAGGTGGGAGAGACACAGGGAAGGAAGAGGGGGGGGAAAGACACAAGGAAGGGGGGAGACACAGAGGGGTGGTACAGGATGGGGTTAGAAACACAGGGGAGGGGGAAAGAGACACAGAGGAGGGGGGAGAGACACAGGGGAATGAGAGGGGGAGAAACACAGAGAAGGGGGCAGAGGAACAGAGGATGGAGGAGACACAGGGGAGTGAGAGGAGGGGGGGAAGAGACACAGAGGAGTGAGAGGAGGTCGGGAGACACAGAGGGGGGAGAGACACAGTAGAGTGAGAGGAGGGGGGAGAGACACAAAGGAGTGAGAGGAGGGGGGGAGAGACACAGGGGAGGGAGAGAAGAAGGGAAGAGACACAGGGAAGGGGGGAGACACAGGGGTAGGAATGGAGGGGTGTAGACATATAGGGGAGGGAGAGTAGTAAGGGAGAGACAGAGGAGGGGGAGAAACAGGGGAGTGAGAGGAGGGATGAGACACAGGGGAGTAAGAGGAGGGGGGAGACACAGAGGAGGAGGGGGGAGACACACAGGGGAGGGAGAGGAGAGGGGTACACACACAGGAGATGGAGAGGAGGGTGGGGAGACACCGGGGAGGGATAGGAGGGGGAAGAGACACAAGGGGGGAAAAGAGACACAAGGGAGGGAGAGGGGGGCAATAGACACAGGGGAGGGAGCGGTGAGAAAAGAAACACAGGGGCAGGGGGGAGAGGAGACACAAGGGAGGGAGAGAAGAGGGGAAGAGACATAGGGGAGGGGGGAGACACAGGGGTAGCAGAGGAGGGGGGTAGACACATAGAGGAGGGAGAGGAGTAGGGAGAGACACAGAGGAGGGGGAGAAACAGGGGAGTGAGAGGAGGGGGGAAGACACAGGGGAGTGAGAGGGGGTAGACACAAAAAGGAGTGAGAGGAGGGGGAAGAGACACAGAGGAGGAGGGGGAGACACACAGGGGAGGGAGAGGGGGGCAATAGACACAGGGGAGGGAGAGGTGGGGAAAGAGACACAGGGGGGGAAGGAGACACAAGGGAGGTAGAGGAGGGGGAAAATGAGACACAAGGGAGGAAGTACACAGAGGGAGAGACCCACAATGAGCGCCGAAGGCTCTCACTGCGAGACCCGTGATGAGCGCCGAAGGCGCTCATCGCAAGGCCAGTAAAGTAGAGGGGGAGAGGCTCCCATTGTGTGGCAAACAGCATTGCCAGGATTCACATTTTATTGCCGTCATTTTTGACAGGCAAGTTTATAGTGTTATTATAATTTAATAATAAACATATTCATGTGTTTTTGCAATTCTTACTGGTAATATCAGATTTTAAAATAAATTATAATTGCTATGTCATGGGAAGGCAGATAAATAGATAGTAGTAAATACTGTATTAGTCATCACTCCTAGAGTTATACATACCCCAAATCTTCAAACTACTATTAAAATGTCCCTATTGGAATGAGTTGCAATAGCTCAGATGGGCTGTGTGGTTTAAGGAAATAGAGCTTAGTAAATATGATGATGGGTTAAAATGCGGGATATTTATGCACTGTAGTCCATCGCTATACATCACAATCCTTGCACTGTTTGAGTTAATTTCTCCTGTTCTGATGCCATTACCTTAGACAACAAATCAGTTCAACTAAACGTTCAATAAAGTATATAAAACAATATTTTATTTTAATAACAATTTGCTCAGTTTCAACCAACGGCATTTTGAGGCACCATTTCAGGGGCAACAGCATGGTAGGACTGCCCATTAGGTCAACTAGGCAGCTGCCTAGGGGTGTCTCTCTGTGAACTGATTAACAAAATTAATAGGAAATGTCAGATTCACTGCTTGGAATGGTTAGTTTATATGTATATAATTAATATATATATATATATATATATATATATATTTCTATATATATATATATATATATATATATATATATATATATATATATATTAATCAATACTATCTAATGTGTCTCTTCCCCCCATCCTCTGTGTCTCTTTCTCCCTCCCCTGTGTCTCTTTCCCTCCCTCCCCTGTGTCTCTTTCCCCTCCTCCCTCCCCAGTTTCTCTTTCCGCCTCCCCAGTGTCTCTTTCCCCCTCCCCAGTGTCTCTTTCCCCCCCTCCTCCCTCCATCCCCTGTGTCTCTTTTCCCTCTCCCACACCCAGTGTGCAATGCTCCCCTCCCCATCTCTCCCACTCCATGTTTCTCTTCCACCCTCTCCCGTCTCTCCCGTCTTCCCCATGTCTCTCTCCCACCCTCTCCCATGTCTATCTTTCCCCTGTCTCTCTCCCACCTTCTCCCCTATCTCTCTCCCATCCTCTCCCCTGTTTCTCTCCCCCTGTCTCTCTCCCACCCTTTCCCCTGTCTCTCTCCCCCCATGTCTCTCTTCTACCCTCTCCCTGTCTCTCCCTGTCTCTCCTCCCGTACAATGCGCATGCGTTGCTCGGGCACATTGGCATGCGTGGCTCATGCAGAGCATTGCGCATGCGCTACTCGCGTTGCGCAATGCACAGCTCAATATATGTATATATATTGTGGCAGAGCCCTGTTTTTACCAACTCTTTTAGCATGGAGGTAGGCACAGGAGGCGTTTCATTTCTTTATATATTTTTATTAAGACATAGCCAGCACAGGAAAATAACAAACAGAAAAATAAATCCAGCTTCTTTGCAGCTCTCTCAATACACAGTCCAATTGTTGAACAGTCCTTTTCAACTGTACTAAGTACATTTTCTCTTCAGGCAGTAGCCTTGCAAATACACACAGAAGGCTTCTCCCTGGGGTATATGAATTGTGTCTATAACGGTACCTTATTTCTCCGGGTGCTCTCCAGGCTTTTCTCCAAACCTGTGTGGCACAAACTTTGACAAGCTCCTCTGAAAATCCTTTTATTTCTAGTGACTGTAATACACCCAGGTAGACTCTCTCTCTGGTCTCCCTCTTGAAAGCAGCTTGCACCTTGTGAGTCTGTAGGTGATCTCACAACCTCTGCAGGCTCCAAAACACTTTATTTCTGCAGTCCAAAACTGTCAGCTCCAGTAAAAAATAATCTCTTCCAAGTCTGCTTTCCCAGTTTTAACACATAGCCAGCAAGCCGACCTGTCTAGCTTACACTGAGACTCTGGCCTTACTCTGCTTAGGCCAAACAGTGCCCAATTGCAGGGACACACACCTTAATTTCTGTGTGTGTGTGTCTTTTAAAATGTTTACCACACTGGCTGCTTCAATTAGTCTCTTACCACTGCTCAAGGGAGTTAACTCTGTCTTCCCCTGGGAGAATTCATCAAAACTTTGTTGATTGCTCTCACCTCTGGGGGGTACTTTGTCACAACATATATATTGTCATGCTTTTATTATTCCACTTGTTTGTAATTGCATTTATGGTGTTGTGTGTGTGTGCATGTGTTTATGCGTGTATCTATGTCTGTGACCGTGTGTGTCTGTGTGTGCATTTGTGTCTGTGTGTGTCTGTCTGTGTGTGCGCACTAAGTGATCAGGATGTGTCTCTGGCTGACTGCTCATCTTCAGAAATATAGTACACACAAATAAATGTAAATTACAAACATTCTTATATGTTGCCTTGTATGGAAGGGCAGGCAGCTGCTGATATACATCCTAAAAACAAACCCACTGATCACTTGTATTACTTTTATCATTAAAGGCTCACTACAGTTCAAGAAAAAGACAAGTGTTTGTTAAGTATGTGTAAGTCATGAGCATAGCATTTTTGGGGGGAGAATCTGAATTTTTCTTGTCTCTGTTTATGAGTACAGGAATCTTTTTTGTGTTTGTTTCATCACTTCATGAGAGCTGGATCACGAGGGTGTGTCTTTCTGGCTTTCATTGGAGGGAGAGTTGAGGAAGGAGGGAGCAGAAATCATTTCTTAATTGGAGAAGATTGAAATTGATACCAAAAACCTTCCCCCTCACTGGCCTAGAAGCAGAATTGCTTCAGGAAATGCAATCATATCTCTCCAGAAATGTAAATGCCCCTCTCACATGCACAACTTCTACCTATTTATCCATTATCATGGATTTCTCCAGGGCCCAGAAGAGGCATCAAAATGTATTTGCTATAATTAAAACCTAGCTGGATGATTTTCCTGATTAGTTTTGCTGTTAGTTAGACTCTAGACGTTTCAAACAATTTCTGATTTCATTGTGCAGTGGCCCTTTACCTTTCATAATTACTCAGTTATTATGTGTGATAAAAGTGATCATGATATTGTAAGATTGTAAGTCTGCAAGTTTTCAATCTTGCAAGGTGCTTTGGGGAAAGCACTTTGGACCCCGGATTCTAAACTCAAAGACAGGGCCCTCAATTTTTTTGCAATGTGTTAATATTGAATTTGTCTTTGCTCTGAAACTTACTTGTATAGTGTTACAGAATATGTTGGAACGTTACAAATACACAATAATAATAATAACATGTGTTTGTGTAACATATGCTCGCAGTCCTCCCATAGAAAAATATAATATGGCTCACCATCAAATGCATTTAATAAACAAGTAATAGCTTGATGTGGGTATGAGTAGCTATGTTTTTTTAAATGGCAGTTATGGGGACATGTCTGTGATTTGCGTACACAGCAAGAGAGCGATATATACACACACTGAAAAGGGAAAATCGGTGCGTGCATACCTTGTGCACGCACTCACAGGGGCTTCTCCACTTCACTGTCTAGGGCTCCAAAAAGGTAGAGCCAGCCCTTGACAACAGACTGCCTGAAGATAGATTGCAATACGAAAGAACAATGGTTGTGTAGGCACAGAAATGCCTATGTGTTGTGATGTTTCTGTCTGTAAGTGTATATAACACTTTCTGATATACATAAAGCTATAATATTGAGATATAGCAAGGGGACTGCAGGAGTAATAACTGGAGTGTAGGAGCATAATAGGGGAGTCTGAATGTGCCTAGGGCAGCATAAAACCGAAATAAGCTCATGGTTTCAACAAAGAACTTTCTTATGGTTTAATTAAATAAATGTGTCTGAGGATTTGTACGGTAGCTTATAATTGTTATGGTGCAACAATACACTTCATTTAATTATCTGTGACTATAAACTTATTCTCAAACAGAGTTATTGTCAGATAAACATGATATACTGATGGTATCATGTCAGATTTAAGTCACATCTGTTAATCTCTGAGGGAATACAACCCTATTAAATATAGAGTTAATTGAAAATGCACACAGTTAGTCAAAAAACAAACGATTGGGCCTCAGGGTGGGCCCCCCTCAAGATACATTTCTGACAGAACTTTCTCTCTTTTATATTTGTAGCAACATATAAAAAATATTTTTAGATGATTATTATTTCAATTTAAAACAAAAGAAAAAATGTATACACTAAAAAAAACAGTTTCAATGCTGCACTGGAAACCAGGACTGCTAAAACAACTCTCTTAAAAAATGAATAAAACACAGTATTGAGTGACAGAAAAAAATATTCAGTGGCTAATTGTAAAAAAAAAAAAAGAAAAAAAAAAAAATATATATATATATATATATATATATATATATATACTGTATATAAATATATATATCAATCTAATAGTATGCATCAAGGTGAAATCATACATACCCTTGCAATGTGGCTTTACTTGTTGTCAAGCTTTAAAACCACAGAATATACCCGTGATGGTTAGTCACAATGGCACACTGATGGTACATGGGTAATGCTGTCATCATAGCCAGTCAACTAAATACTGAAGAAACCCACTGTTACTAACTCAAAAGCTATATTTACATAGCTATTATAGTGACTGGGTCGAATTACTACCCTGGAAGGGGATTGCAGGAGTAATAACTGGAGTTTAGGGGCATGGGTGCACTCAAGTAAATTGGCCTAGGGCAGCATGAAACCTTGATTAGCTCATGGTTATAACACCTGAGGAATCCGCTCTAGGTAGCAGAGAAATGATCGTCAGAAAAGTATCGGCTGTCCAGGCATACTGTATATATATATATATATATATATATATATATATATATATACCCGGACTTACCGCAGGACTTACGAACTGTAGGACTTAGGACCGAAACCCATACATACACTTTGCCCTTCGCCAAAATCCGACTTTAACGGAACTGGAAAGACCTAAAAAAAAAACAAATATGCCTCAAATTCACTTACATACTCACACACAGTACAGTGGGAGAGCCAGGAATCCTGTGAGTGAGGTTGCAAGTTAATTTGAGGCATATTTATAATTTTTCTACGATCGAAAGAGCACTTAGGCGATGAGCACCGAAGCGAGGCGAGCAGTGTTGGATGAATGAAACACGCAGGACTTAGCCTACGAACAAATTAGCCTACATACAAACAGCCTTAGGTTGAAAGTAGTTGACGAATGCGGGACTTAGAAAAAAAATACGAGACGCAGGACTACCTATGAAAAATACAAAGTTAACGGCCGAACCCCGCAAACCAAAATACAACAAAAACACAAAAAATAAAACACAAAATACAAAAAAAAGGTTACCGATAGCTCGGGAGAACAACCAGAACGTATGGAAGTGAGGTGAAACACGAATTTAGGTCAAATTTAAGTAGTTTCGGCACTTGAAAATCGCCTAAGCAAGAAAAAAATGGTGGCTGAAAAAAAGGAAATGAGGTTACACGACCCGAACCGCGCAAAACACAGCCAGACACGTATGTGGCAGAAAAATACTAATAGGAAGGACGTTAAATGACCACGCAACACGTAAAACATAGACTAACGATGACATTTTACAATACTAACATACACATTTACACATTAACATTGTGAAATGGCGGATGTCCCGCCTAAAACAATGGTATAACAAAGCCTGTATATAGGGCACACTTGCCACAGAATCTGACTGGATATTTTCTGCTGTTGGAAAATCAAAAGAGATTGTTAGCTCTTCAGGATACTGATTGATGAATATTAAATAAAAAAGGTACAATATATTAATAATCATTCATCAATAATTAATTCATTAATTATTAATAAAAAAAAAGATTAGTAAAACAAATTGAGCAAACAAGAATTTACGCTTGATTTAGTTTAGCAATATTAATTATTAATTAGTAATCATTAAGAAAAAAAGATTATTAATAAATGAATGCAAAAAAATTGCAAAGACATTTACACATTGATTAATTCATTATTAATATACATTATTTTAAGAATTAGCTATTAGTAATCACTAGAAAAAAAAATGGAGATTTTACAATGCTTTTAGTTTAGTAATATATTAATGCTTAGATTTTTAGAATACATTTAGTCAGTGATTAAGTAATTATTAATGTACATTAAAATATGAATTGGTAATTAGTAATATTAAAATGTTTTAAAAAAAGGTCCACAAACAACAACACACTGACATAGCCGTGATGATGCTGATAGCCTCATAGGGATTAATCTAAATATTACAAATGATTTCCCCCTCGCTGCAGCTGACTCAACACAGAGAGTGACGTTTGCAGCCTTTCAACACCATAAAAAGCACCTTTACAGGTATATCATTAAATTATGTTATTTTCTTACAATAAAGGATTTAAGTCTTCTTAGTTGGAATGGATGACAGTTATTGATTAATTAACGTATATTAATATATTCATTCATTAATAATTAGTAATCAGGACCAACAAAATGGTTTGGTTTAACAATACATTGCTGAGTATGCTTTTATGTTTTCCATCTATGCTAATATATCTGTGTTGCTGCTGATTGCCTGATAGGGATGAAGCAACATATTACAAATGCTTTTCATCTTATTTTACAGTTTCAGCGTACCTGCAGCTGACTCAACACAGAGAGTGACGTTTGCAGCCTTTTAACAGCATAAGGAACACCTTTACAGGTATATCATTAAATTATGTTCTTATAGTTAAAAAAAGGATTAAACTTTTTTATTTGGAATTGATGACACTTATTGATTACTTAACGTATATTAATATATTAATTAATTCATAATTAGTAATCATTACAAAAAAAGGTTTGATTTAACAATACATTGATGAATATGTTTTTATGTTTTGCATCTATGCAAATATTTCTGTGTTGCTGCTGATTGCCTGACAGGGATGAAGCAAAATATTACAAATGATTTCAATCTTATTTCACAGTTTTGTCGTCTCTGCAGCTGACTCAACACAGAAAGTGACGTTTGCAGCCTTTGAACACCATAAAAATAACCTTGAGAGGTATATAATTTAATTATGGAGTTATGGAACAAAAAAGGGTATTTTTTTTGTTGCTAACATGGATAACAGTTATTGATTAATTAATGTATAATAATATTTTAATTAATTCATAATTAGTCATCATTAAAAAAAAAAAAATGAGACTGCAATAAAAGTAATACAATTTTTAAACATGCACTTATATATCTGCCTTACTGCTCATTCATGTACATTGTTTTTGGAATTATTAGTTAACAATAATATAAAAATGGGGTTAGAAGACTTTAAAAAAAGATGTACATTTTACTAAGCACTTACATATATGGACTTTATTCAATCAAGAATTAATGGAATACAATGATCAAAAATTATTTTCATGTTATTACACAGATTACTTATCTCTGCACCTGACTGAAAACAGAGAGTGAATTAGAAAGGATTTTTACACAAAGAACAGCAAGTTCACAGGTATATGATTTTAGCATGCCCTTATGGTTTGGGATTGATGACACTTAATGATTAATTCAGGAAAGTATATTTATATAATATATTTATTTAGGAACTCATTAATTTGCAATTTTAAAAATGTAATAGGGCTCGATATAACGACATAGCATATTATTTAAAATTAACATTTTAGTGAATGAACATCTATCCAAAACTAAGGTTTTAATTTAAAAAAAAGGCTATTTGCTTATATAGTTCCCGATAGCTTTGAACAACTTCCAAATGAACGAGGTTTTTAGGATTTCATGTTTCATTAAAAGAACAAAAAAAAAAAAAAGACGATGAATGTGGTTTTTAGAATTTAATTTGTCATTACAATAACAAAAGAATAAATAAATATTAAGATATATATATGCTTAACTAATTACCTTTTAATTTAATTAACTTTTTAGGTTTAACATTGATCTCAGTTTTTGATTAATTCAGTAACGTATATTTATTTAGTAATGACTTAAAAAAAATAAAAAAAAATATAAAAAATATATAATAATATATAATATGTTAATATATATATGTGCAGTCATTTGCTTTTTAATGTATGCCAATAAAACACTCAAACAATGTGTTAATTTATTGCAGAGAAAAAATAAAAATGATTCTCAAATCTTTGCATTCTTTAATTAATGATATTTACCTTTGGATTGAGACCAGCTCCAAAAAATATGTACAGAACAAAAAAACATTACATCTTACACCTGTATATACAATTACTGATTACAATGGCGGATAATGGAGAAGGCAACATTGAATGCAAAAAAAGATTGGCTAGGGATAGAAAGCAAAGGTGGAGAGATGCACAGTCACCTGAAACGTCACAATGCTTAATAGAAGAAAACGGACAGAGACTTTTAAATAAAAGAAAAATGAGTAAGAAAGCACAAAGTGAGTGTGCTGGAGCTTCAAAGAAACAAAAAAGTAAACAAAAACATGTCTGTGAACCATTGCCCAATGATACTATATTGCCTATTGACACCAATGTTCAGACACATGACACCAATGTAGATATAGAAAGTTAAAGTGATATCTATGTTGAGGAAGCTCAGGATAATGTGTTTAGTACAGAACTAACAGTAGACACTCATTATTGTGGATTACTCAATGTTGTTTGTCAGTTTTGTGGGGCCCATCATTTTCTAAAGGAAAGTTCAACTGATGGAGACTTCATTAGTTGTTGTCAGAAAGGAAAGGTAAGACTTCCACAAAGACACCCATTTCCAGATTACTTACAAAGTATCATGAGCGATCCAACATTTCCAAATTGTACCAATTTAAAAAAAAAAACATAAGGTCTTATAACAGTGCAATTTAATTTGCTTCAATGGGTGCCACATTAGCAGAAAATGTCCAAGGACATGGTCCTTACTGTTTTAGAGTTCAAGGACACCTTTACCACCAAACTTCACATTTACACCCACAAGAGGAGAGCAAAGGAAATTTGCACAGTTATATGTCTTAGATACAATGGAAGCTGTTGAACAAAGAATGACGCTTCCAGAAAATAAACAGTGTTTGCGCATAGTTTTTGAACAGTTGGATACAATTATGGCCAACAATCCATACAGTCAAGCATACAAACAATTAGCACAGGTTGAAAAAGAACAACAGGAACATGCTCAAAGACATGAATTGACAACGCCAAGAGTAAATATGGTGTTAAAAAGAGATCTTTAAAAATGAAGATGGTGAACCACCTTTTCAGCGGGATATTAGAATATATCCACGCAATGAAGAGCAACCTTTTATAAACATAAAAATGTTAAGTTGTAATTTGGATCCAATGACATATCCAATTTTCTTTCCAAATGGTGAACCTGGATGGGAACCAAATTTACAATTGCAAAGTTATTCGAATAGTAAAGTTTGTGTTAGATGCAATATTTCTATGCTGGAATATAAAGTGGCACAAACTGGTATTCGGGATTCTTTTAATCCAATTTTACTCACACAACAATTGATTATCGATTCCTATCTACAAATTGAAGCAAATAATCTAAATTTCATAAAATTTAAACAAAATAAGCTTCGAGTAGAACAGTATTGTGGATTGATGGATTTTGTCGCTGAATTGGCTGAAAGAGCAATCATTTTGCTATCCACTTTCCAAGGATCTCCTTGCAATATGCGAGAAAGATATAATGATGCCATGGCCATTGTCACAAAATTTGGAAAACCAGATTTATTCATTACATTCACATGTAATCCACAATGGTCAGAGATCAAGGAAAATGTTAATCTGGGACAAACTACTTCTGACCGACCAGATTTAGTGGCAAGAGTATTCAAAATCAAACTCAATTCATTAATACATGATATAACTAAAGCACAGTTATTTGGAAAATGTGTGGCTTTGTGATTGTGACACACAGAATGATTCATGAGCCATGTGAAGATATGAATCCAAATTCACCATGTATGGAAAATAAAAAATGTACAAAAATAATTCCTAAACAATTTCAAATGCAAACTCATGCTAATTGTGATGGATACCCTTTGTATAAAAGAAGACAAGGACAAACAGCTATTATCCATGGACAAAAGGTTAATAATAGATTTGTTGTTTGCCATACAAACCACATTTGCTCATGAAGTACAATCCACACATAAATATTGAAGCTTGCACTTCTATTAAATCTATCAAATATGTGTATAAATATATATACAAAGGATATGATGCAGCAACTGTTGTTGTGCAAGGTGCAGCAAACGAAAATCCAATTTTACATGACGAACTTTCAAATTATTTAGATGCTAGTTATGTCAGTGCTCTCGAAGCAATATGGCGGCTTCTGAAATTTGAGATTCACGATCGGTCACATGCTGTGTATCGATTAGCAGTATATTTGCCACAAAGTCAGTTTGTTTGCTTTACTGCAGGCAATGAAAGAACTGCCATAGCGCAAAGTGAACACAGAGATGCGATACTTACTGCATGGGTTAAATTAAACTGACAGGATACGCAGGGCAGACAATTTTTATACATTGAGATCCCATATCACTATGTATTTGTAAATGGTCTAAGGTTGACAACGAAAAAGAGATACGCATACAATTATGCCACAAATTTATACCGTCAGTCCAAGAGACATTGAATGTTTCAGTTTAAGATTACTTCTTTTACATGTACCCGGTGCACAAAGTTTTGAACATTTACGCACAGGGAATGACATAGTTTATGATACTTTCCTGTTAGCTGCAAGACATCAAAACTTCATAGCTGATGATACAGAATGGGAGAGGTGTCGTGAAGAAGCCGCAATGTCAAATGCCAAAGCAAATGAGAGAACAATTTGCGTTCATTTGCATCATTTGCAATGTATCTGATGCATTAACTTTGTGGGAAACATTTAAATTTAATATGTCCGAAGACTTCTTGAAATGTTACAATGAGCCAATAGCACTGTTAAAAACTTTAATGGAAATTCAAGAAATATTTTTTGCTCATGGATTAAATTGTGCAAGTTTTAATTTGTAGATGACAGCAACTTTGAGGATTATGACACTGAGCTACAAAAGCAAAAAAAAAAAGAAGAAAAACTTGCAACTTTAAATACTTTACAATTACAAGCATTTAATGCCATCACAAATGTTACAGATGATGAAATGGTCAAAAACGTTATTTCTATCTAGACGGCCCTGGTGGATCAGGAAAAACATTGGTACAATTGATTGATGAGTTACATTCGAGCACAGGGTCAGATAGCAATGCCATTTGCAACAACTGGAATTGCAGCACTTTTGTTAGGCAATGGTAGAACGGTGCTTAATGGCTTTAAACGGCCAGTTCCCATTTTAGAAACATCAGTGTCAGATATTCGACTGAATTCTTTACAAGCCAAAAAACAAAAAAAAAGTAAATTAATTATTATAGACGAGTCAACAATGATCTCATGTCATGCTTTTCAATGTATTGATAGATTCTTAAAAGAAGTGATGGATAATAATTTGCCATTTGGTGTAAAGGTGATGTTAGGAGGAGATTTTAGGCAAACATTACCTGTTGTGCCACATGGAAATAGAGCAGATATTATTGAAACATGTATCAAGGCAAGTAAACTGTGGAAAATATTTACACATCTCAAATTAGAATTAAATATGAGATCTGAAGGACAAAATGAATTCAATGATTGGCTCATTCAAATTGGAGAAGGAAAATATCCACAAATACATGACTTACCCAATGATACCATTGATATTCCATCACAAATTGTTTGCAAGGAATCACTCATATCAGCAATATTTCTAAACACTCTGAATAACGACGATTACTCAGACATTGCAAACAAAGTGATATTAACAACAAAAAATAGATGCCTTGAATCTAAATAACGAAATTTTAAAATTCAACGCACCACAAAATATTTATTACAGTGCAGATTCAGTTCTGGCTGATGATTAAGACAGTGAATCAAATTTTAGTAGCGAATTTATTAATTCTTTAACCCCATCTGGAATGCCACCACATGTTTTGCAAAAGGGGCAATTGTCATGCTATTGAGAAATATAAATCCAAAAAAGGACTTTGTAATGGGACCAGATTAATTGTGAATGATTTAAAAGATCATTTTATACATGCAAAAATTATGACTGGGACCCATAAAGGTGAACGAGTTTTTATACCAAGAATTGATTTAGTTCCAAGTGAGAGTGGTTTGCCTTTTGTCCTTCAAAGGAGACAATATCCAGTTATCATGGCATTTGCCATAACCATCAATAAATCCAAAGGACAAACTTTTAAGTCTGTGGGTATTTTTTACAAGAACCTCTTTTGCACATGGACAACTCTATGTTGCTTTTTCAAGGTGCACAAATCCAGATGAGATTAAAGTTTCAGTTGAAGACAACCCAAGCCAGGGTGATCTACTACACGATGGCTGTATTTTTACAAACAATATTGTGTACTACAAGGTTTTATAATCACAGAGAATAGTGGTTTCATTTGAAGGAAGAAATTTAAGGTCACTTGGCCTCTTTTTAGAGGAACACTATTTCAGTTACAAAAATATGTCGACAATTTCAGAAAAATACAGTAATAACCAACAAAAATGGAAGAATGGAAAAAAGAAAAAAAAGGGGGTTACATCCCATAGACACAAATAAAAGTCTGCTGTGCTCTTTGAAAGCGAACCACTTTCAAGGAAAAAAAACATGACTGGCCCCACAAAACAGTTAGCTTGCATTTTATTACCTTTACTGTTTACAATTTAATATGTTTCTTTCAGGTTTGTAAGCTTGAAAATCTGTTTGAAAAGGACTGATAAGTTGATGCATTCTTTGTAATTAAGGTTTAATGTTAGTAGCAGCATCATCATTTGTGGAAACATTTAAATGTTGCATGATATATAGATTATTGATCCAGGGACGAATTGCCAGTTAATGGAGTCAGGAAGGAATTATTTTTTGACAACACTTTAAACAAATTTACAAAGTTGAAATTACATTTTTTGACATTTGCCTTCCTCTGGATTCAATATTCAAGATCACTAAAGTTTGAAAAATTAATTTATTGCATGTTAAAAAAGATTTATGTAATTTGCAGCAGAAACATTCGTTAATATAATTAAATGTATAATTAAATAGAAAGTATTCATCCAGGGAGTAATCCGATCACCATTTAATGGGGTCCGGAAGGAATTAATTTTTCCCCTTTTGAGACAATTGGCTAAGTTGCAATGTTTTTTTGTACTGTTTGTTAAATACAAGGGCAACTCTGGATGTAGTCTTTTTGGATTTTGCAAAGGCTTTTGATACAGTGCCTCATGGAAGACTTTTAAGCAAACTAAGGGATACAAGAATTGCAGTAAATATCTGCTCATGGATCGAGAGCTGGCTAAAACACAGGAAGCAAAGGGTTGCTGCAAATAGAATATACTCAGATTGGACTAATGTGGTAAGTGGGGTTCCTCAAGGTTCAGTATTAGGTCCTCTCCTTTTTAACATATTTATTAATGACGTAGAAGTAGGACTCGAAAGTAGTGTCTCCATTTTTGCTGATGACACTAAATTGTGCAAGGTAATTAAATCAGATAATGATGTACTTTCCCTACAAAGGGATTTGCATAAATTAGAGAAATGGGTGGATAAATGGCAGATGAGATTTAATACAAATAAATGTAAGGTTATGCATTTGGGAAGGAAAAATAGCCATGCAATTTATAATCTTAATGGAGCAAATCTAGGGGTATCAGTTATTGAAAGGGATTTGGGATTACTAGTGGACAACCACCTAGGTAGCAGTGCTCAATGCCATGCAGCAGCTGCATATGCAAGTAAAATATTAGCATGTATTAGAAAGGTTATAGAAGCAAGGGAAGCAAATATAATTCTGCCACTATACAAATCTCTAGTACGCCCTCATTTGGAATATGGAGTACAATTTTGGGCACTACTTCATAAAAAGGACATTTTAGAAAAAAAGAAGAGAGAAGGGCAACGAAACTAATAAGGGGAATGGAGGGGCTAAGTTATACAGAAAGACTAACCGAATTAAACTTATTTTCACCAGAAAAAAGGCATCTACGAGGGGATATGATTACCTTATTTAAATACATCCAGGGTCAATATAAGGCTTTGTCAAGTGAACTTTTTATAGCAAGAGATTTTCAACTGACAAGAGGACGTACGTTGAGGTTAGAGGAAAAAATATTTCACCAAAGAAAAGGGTTCTTCACAGTTAGGGTGGTTAAACTGTGGAATTCTCTACCAAAGGAGGTGGTGACAGCGAATGTGATAGATAACTTCAAAAATAGGTTAGATATATTTTTGAATAAAGATGGCATTCAAGGTTATCCTAGATAACTAGCAAAGGAATATTGATCCAGGGAGAAATGTGATCGCCAGTTTCTGGGGTCAGGAAGACATTTTTCTTTTTTTCCCCCTTATGAGACAATTGACAAAGTTTCAATGTTTTTTTTTCTGTTTGCCTTCCTCTGGATCAATTAACAATTAATGTCAAATAGTCCACATATTAAAAAGATCAAGAGAGAACTAAAAAGGTTGAACTTGATGGACTAAAAGGCTTTATTCAACCTCAAATACTATACTATTATTTATTAATTAACAACTAATTAATTAATAACTAATCCGCATATTGCAGATCAAAGGAGATTTTAAAAGCTTGAACTTGATGGACTGAAAGTCTTTTTTCAACCTTAATTACTATGTAACTATGTAACTAAGTTGTATGTTAAAAATAATTCTGTCATGGTTGAAGAGACTCATTTACAAAAAGTTCAATGATTTCATGTTAGTATTGTTAAAAAAAAAATTGTTACCCACTGTTTACAATATAAGTTGAATATTAGAAACTTTCATGTAATGGTTCACAATATGTATTCTGAGAAATGTGATGGATTGTTATATTATTATTCGATACATGACAATTACAAAGATTGATATGGTTTAATAGTACATTGTTAAAAAAAAAAAAAAATATATATATATATATATATATATATAAATATATATATTTTTTTTTTTTGTACTTTGTAGATAAGAAAAAGATTCATAGTGTTAGAGAATCACATTGTGTCACAAACAGCATTTCCATCTTTAAAATTCTATGGACCGTCATTTTTTGCCGGGCAAGTCGCTAGTTCCTATATATTCTTATAACCAGGAGCTGACGTGGTTATCTTGTGTGACTGACGTACAAGCAGCAGACAGCAATAATTATATATTGCAGACCATGGTACTTAAAGGGACATTTACCTCACTGTAAGTGCTCTTCATGGTATAAAAGAGCACAAGATTGTCTGTTAAATGTTTTTTTTTTTATTATTACATAACAAAGTTTAGCCTGCCTACGGACAATTTCATGATTAATAACAGACAGCCACGTGTATAGTGAGAATTCTCATTTTGCAGGTTTTTCCTGAACTCAAGAATTCAGTGAACACTTAACCTATAACTGACCTATATAGGGGATTCCAGCATCCCATACTCTCCACAGATAGAAGTGGTGAGGGTTAACCTCTGTTCTCCTTTTTCTCACTACTCGGAGCTGCAGTGTGTGTCTGGCTGGAGGCAGTCAGTGACTCATGTAAGCACAGTTTTAATTTATTTGATTTCTTAGTAAATAATGCATGTATTTCAAAAATGTAAAAAAATTATTCATTGCGCTTTTAGGAGCTCTTTAATGTGATTTGGTCCAAATTGTACTGAACTAAGTGGCCCTTTAAATGAATGAGGAAGCACTTATTCTGCCTGATTGAGCTGCGCTCATACATAGTTCTATTCAGCTCAGCATAACTACAAGATAGAGACTTGGGAACATGGATATAAATGTTTGTGTTCATAAAACTTGTTAAAATAAGCATGGCTTCTAAATTTATAAAATCTAAAATTAGAATGTTAGGCAGAAGTGCCCATCAAAAATATGCCTGACAAAATGCAGTTGTTCACAATGCTGTATTATGGTATGCCATCTAAAAAAAGACTATTGAAAGCAAAATACGCCTGCCATATCCTGCCATTCCAAAGCTGGGCTCAGCTGATAAAAACATGTAAAAGCAAAGCTAACAAAAAGCTTTTTTACTCAAGCAATTTTGATTTTTTAAGGGATACTGTTTGTGCAATATGTTTGCAGCCTGGATAAAATAATTTTAGTAAAGTGGTTTCTAATGATTATAGTCTTGTGATGGTGTCTTGAAAATAATTTGCACTTCAGACAAATCCTTCCATAATAATGTTGGTGTTGCAGTTTTGGCTAATATAACTATAGATTTGATTGCAGAGAAGAACCATATGCTTGTCATAAAATGCAGTGCTGTCATGTAACATTGCCGCAGCTTTAGGGATATATGCTCCACAGCTAGAAAGAGATGAGACTAAAGATCAGCTAGTGTAAAATTTCAAATTATCAACTTATATTGACCTTTACTAGTTAAAGATACGAAAGCTGAACCATTACCATAGGCCTCTAATAAACATACAGCCATCAGAGAACTGCTTCTTTATTTGTATGCATTAAATCAGTTATTGCATTAAAATAAAATCGAGGCAAAAAAGAATAATTAAACCATGAACTATTTTAAGGAAGTCTAAAGCAGAGCATGGATTCAAATAAATGTAATACAATATGGGGGATCTATCCCGTTATGTATGCGCTTGAAATTGCCAGCACTGACAGCTACAGTGCCAGCAAATATCAGCTAGATGGCGCCGTCATGTTTCAGGGAAGGCCTAAAATTATTCCCACCTCCGACATGGTGCAACTTGACGGCGCAGAATCGACAACGTGTCCATTGCTATGTGCGGTGCAGGCACCCAGCCCTTGAGGGCCTAGTGCACGTCTCTCATAGCTCAAGGCCTCTCCTGTCGGCGTGCCATATATGCAATGTGCAGCAGTATTCCGAAAATCGGCAGCGCCATCTAGCGGCTGGTGGCGGCACTGCAGCTGCAAATGTTTTGCGTAAGGGAAGAGGGAAAGGACCCAATGTGGGTAATTTACTAAGCATATCACATGTATTTCTTTGGTTACTGTTCACTATTTCCTATGAAGAAAAACTGAGACGACAGCCCTTCTCACCTCATCTCAGGGGAGAAGAAGTGTAGTAAACACGTAATAACAAATACTTTAACAATTAAACACGTTTGTATGTTTTATCTGTTTAGCATTTACAATCCATGCATTAAGCATTTTCAATATTTGTTCTGCAGTGTAATGATTAGTAATAATTACTAATTGCTTTCTGCAAAAACTAAAAACTAATAACAGAAAAAAAACTGGGTAATTTCTTTATTACCTACAATTAAAATTATACCATAATTAGAACATGAGCTATGTCCCTTCAATATATAGAATATAGTTTAATGGATAGAGGGGTGACATGACAGTAAAATTACAATGTACTAAAGCTCAGAAGAGTGACATTATTTAGATAAAATGGAATATTAGGACAAGACTTTCACAATTTAAAGATAGAGGTTGTATGATTCAAGAATTATTTTCAGTTGTATTATAGTAACAAAAGTGACAACGGAATGTGGAAAGGAAAAAAAAAAGACAAACTGTTCTGGTACTGCTGGATCCTGGTGCCTTCTGGGTTATTCTCTCACTTCTGCTCTTACCCTTACCAACACTATGACAGAGGTCAGATGAGGAAACTGGTGCAGCAATTAGGTTTCACATTATGTTAAACTTGCAGTGTTTCTCGACTCCAGTCCTCAGGGCCCACCAACAGTTCACATTTTAGATATATCCCTGCTTGTGCACAGGCGAGCTAATCAGAGGCTCAGCAGGTGGTTAAACAGAAGTACTGAGCCTCTGATTAGCTCACTTGTGCTCAAGCAGGGACATACCTAAACTGTGAACTGTTGGAGGGCCCTGAGGACTGGAGTTGACAAACACTGTGTTAAAGAATCTTAAAAAGTGATGGCAAGCAAAAAATGTGTTAAAACAGTAGAGATGGAAAATATAAAGTGACAATGTGGAAATTTTTGTGGCATTGCATGATATTACATCCGTCCTCGCTACCCTTCATCACTGGAGATGTTTAAGAAAAGAACAAAGATTTAGGAATTTGTATAAAGGGGTCATGTGATGATTAAATATTTTTAATACCAAATGACTTCAAAACAGACACGTAAAACTGAATATTCATGGACACATTCCTAGTGTATCACCTTAAATTGCCATGCTGTAACTTGATTGAAAGGTTGTGTCCACACTTCAGTAGGAAGTTTGAAATATTCATTGAAATATAAAAAAAGAGGCACACAATGGCCCTCATTCAATTGCGATTTGGCCAATTGAATAGTGCTCTAAATAAGCACATAACATATTTTTTTTAAATAAGTTTTTAGTTAGTGAAAACCTTGCTTTTGGATAGATGTTTACTAAGTAAAAAATTATTTAAAAAAAATATGTTATGTGCTTATTTAGACCCCTATTCAATTGGCCAAATTGCAATTGAATGAGGGCCATTGTATTTTTTTTGGGTCACCAATATGACATGCCTGCCTTAAATAATGTATTAGTTAATTGAGCAAAGGTGGTTGTGTGAGATACTATTTCACTATTGCACTTATGCAGTCATTAGATAGATTGACTAAAATATATATCACATTTCTGTAACATCATTGGTGTTATTCCGTTCACCTGTAGCATAGGATGCTTATTTACCTACATTCACCTTGTGCCAGAATGTGTGGAGATGGAAGGTGCATGATATTTTTTATATTAAGGCTGCTCATCAGTTGGACATTTTCAGCCAGTAAGCAAGCTGTTTCCTGGCTCCTAAACCTGCATCACAGTGCTATACTGACAGCACAATGTGTGACAAACTGACCAGTAGAGGCACTGCTGGATACAAATAGACCAAACCCCATAGGTCCTGCTCTGTGAGCTGCATCCCCTACTTATGACTACTGCTTTGTTTAGGGTTGGATTGGTATACACTTGCCATGCGAGCATCCACATGGAGGTGGTTTCGTTATAAATACAGGAACATATTCTCCAGTGAACAACTGCAGAACTTTACAGACAGCATCCATATTCTGCTGATGGAGCTAAGCAAGACATTGCAGGAGTCCTCACAATCCTGTCGCCAGTGCTGGAGGAGGTAATACAGAACCAACTGGTAACTGATAATGAGGGGTGTGCTAGTTAAAGGACTGAATTTAAAGACCTAGGGAATTGTTTATTCTTTATTTCTATAACAAGGACATTTGGTGATTAGACCTTTAAAACATTATTGCTTTTTCTTAATGTAAAAACACTTTTAATTAATATATAAACATTTTCCATTTTGCTTGCCAGATAGCAACTGACAACAATGTGTGCAACTGAGGATTGAGCACACCAGGAAGTGACATCAAAGGCCTTCTGTAGGGTCCATTCTCAAACAAACGTACAGACGGCTTCCATGCAACATTTAGACTGAATGGAGGATCTCATACGGGCACCACATCATCTGCAGAGAAACATTAGTAATTTGGAGAGTGTATGGAAGATATTATATAAGCTATCCATTTAATGCAGTGATAAAAAATCATAACATGGAGAAAGAAAAACATTTCATTATTTTTTTTTACATTTGTATACGGTATCTTATATGTTCATATTCATTTTTTGAATGTTGCAAAAGAGCACAAGGTGAGAGGGTGTTGGAGAAAATAAAAATATGGTGTACTGTAGGTTGCGGGATATTTATTGAATAGGTAAGGGTTATGAAAGAAAGCAATAGAATAGACTAGATGTTGCAATTGGTGCAAGATAGAGTATAGAGGGCATGCGCGTGCAGGACTGAATAGATAGAGTAAAAAGATACAAGATAGAGTAAAAGGGGCAGAAGACAGCATGTCAGTGTGGCAAAAGATGGCAGGATAGCATAGAGGAGTCAGGATAGGGTAGAAATAAACATAGGTAAACATAATAGAAATAGGTAGGACAGGATGGTATAGGATAGTAACAAAAAAAGGGAAGCTAAATGGATAGATAGGCACAGTAAAATACAAGTCAAGTGTAGAAGACAAGCCATACTACAAAAGTACAGGTACAATAGAGATGGGAGCAGAACTTGGCCTTGTACATGATAGTGGATTAGCAGAGAAGGTAGGTCATGTATTGGAGAGTGGCAGCAGCAGACCACTATACACACAGTTGGTGGCCATTATTAACAGGTAAGTAGTAAATACAGGGAGATGTAGCAGAGGCAATATCATTTGTAAAGGGAAGGTGTGGGCATCATAGGCAAATTTAATGATTACCACTGCAAAACTATCAATTAAAAATAAAATAAAACAAATTTGGAGGTGGGAGCAAACCTTACTACTCCAAAATGATGCAGCCTTAGGCCTGGATCTTGCTGACATTTGCTTAAACACACCACTGGGTTTAGTTAAACTGAACACAATTTCAAATCAATCATTTAGTAACAATGAACTTCTGTGTAATGTGTAATGTACCTGACAGGAAAAAAGCCCCCCTGAAACTGATATCTATATGATTCAAGCACTACTTATGAACAACTGGCTTATAATCCAATTAAAGTATTCATAGATGTATATTTTGTTTAGATGATGGGAAGGGATATAGTGTACTGAGTGATTTAAGTTTAAATAAAAGTAATGTTACACAAATGTATTATTGTGAACTCACGAGATCCAGGGCTTTGGTTATTGACTCAATTTTCAGTGATTGTTTTTGTTTTAGTGAAAGTACAGAGTAGCAAATCAACTTATTTTATGTTTGCTTATTTACTAGCTTAATTTTATTCTTTCACATTTAACATGTATACAAAATAACACTCATACCAGTAGAAACCCCCCAACATAGTATTCAATATGAATATGCAAGCAAACTGACTGGCACTGCGTGGAAACAAAGGCATATTAAAATGTTGCAAAAAAAGAATATATATATATATATATATATATATTTGATGACTTTTAGAAGAATATGACCATTGCTTTTTTTTATTTTCAGACATATTGAGCATTAGTGCTCAAAATATTAATGTTAGGTTTGACACAAAACTGTTCTGTTCATCCAGTGCAATAACGCCACAATCCTACCCCTGACTAGGAGTTAATAGGTTAGTGATTGGGGGAAGCTTGTTCGCAAAAACATGGAGCCTGAAGCGCTATGGCAAGCACAGGGTCTCTCAACTGGTTACCCCTGTGTGTAAGACGACCTACAATTTTGGAGTTTACAATTTAGGTAAAAAGTATAGTCTTATACACAGAAAAATATGGTATATATAAAAAAAACATTTTTTATATTCAAATTGACTTAAGGCAGTAGTTAATATATAACATACATTTGCCAGAAACCTTTACTTCAACATATTCTATATCACATATTGGAAATCAAGTATTAATTTCTTCCTCCTATATTTAAAAAAATCAATGCGTTTGTGTTTCTTGATTGAAAATGTAAATCAATTAAAATTATCTAGATCATTATTTACATCATGTAGCTGTTTCAGCATATTTCAATATGTATCACAAAACCAATTAAAATAATACAATAATATAATCTATATTAATAAAAGAAAGCACATCATTATTAACTTGTTTGTAATAATTGCACTAGAGATGATTCTCAAATATGTAACTTGTGTCTATGTTTGATTTACATTATTTGACGTTAGTATGATAAAGTTGTCTTCCCCAACCCAAAGTACCTCAACTCAGAAGAATATAAGGGTTTGATTACATTGCTCCGATAGGAAATCTTACGAGTCAATATCCCACATAGGCTCCAATGTAGTTATTCCATGCTGCACAAGGTCCAGGAAGGTCAGAACCATTTTTTATCGTATGGGAGGTATGCCAAAAAGTCAAAAAGTTAACCCCAATGTGATCATGTGGTTAGCTCCCCTGCCTCACCCTCATCTCCCCAGAGAAATTATGTCAGATAATTATGTCCTACTGCTGTTTACACAAGTAGCTGTACAGGCATATTGTCTGAGAGACATACGGCCACATTAAATTCCAAGCCCGCAGCGGCCCTAGTACACCCACAAAGCCTGCAGGCTTGAAACTTGGCAGAGTTACAGAGCGTTAAAATTAGTCAAGCCCGCAACAGACATGGCCGACATCCAAATCCGTAAACCATGCTTGTGCACGTTGCATGTGTAGCCGTGAACATGATCAACTAGTCAAACCCATAGTTATGGGTTTAGATGGAGCCAATAGTAAAAGAGATTGTCATCATTACATCACTGAAACATGGAGGTTAAATTTCAATCACTTACAGGTTTAAAGTACACGTTTCAATTGGACCCGCATTCCAGAAATAATTCAATATTAAAAAATTAATGAATATATTATTCTAGTCCATTGCGAGTTCTAATTACAGGCAAATGAAACATAAAATAAAATAGTTTTTATTGCAAATTTGCGAGCTTGAGAATGTTGTGCTATTAATTTGAATACCTCACATCACTTTCCCTTTAATTTAAAATAAAGTATTGTATTTATATTTGCATTTACAGTGCTATGGACAGGACTTTAACCCCTGTAGGGTTTTGGGCTCCTTGGGGATTCGTAGCAATTTAATAGCAATTTGCGATTGTAACATTTACGGGCTTGACAGATCAAAGGCTTAGCTGAGAAGGAGTTCCAGTTTTGACACCCCGTAGCTGCGGGTAGCTGAAAGAGGCCAATTAAATAGCCGTAAGTCTTGTGGGCTACGTTGCAGGCTACAAATTCTTCAGTTGGAGCAATTTAATGGGGCTGATAGAGGATCCTCAGGATGAGAAGCCTCAAGATGCAGAATCTGTCCCTACTGAGGGTAGAAAAGATGTAACTCACTAAATTAACTTGAAATTGAAGGGGCTCACACCTACATTTTCTTTATACATGCAGAATTATCATGATGACACAGTAGAAAAAAAATCAGCTGATATGGACTATGGCTCTTGAAAGAAAATACATTACAGGGGCCGAATCTAGAAATGCTGCTTTCAGCTATAAAGGAATGTCCCTGGGTGTTGAAATAAAATTCACATGTGATGCCTTGTTATCATGTAAATCCTATATGTATCCATCCTAAACTCAAAGTAACACTTTAATTGTCCAATAAAAGGCTCCCTAAACAATAGTTAGCTTTGACATCATCGGAAAAACTAAATATATTAAGCTAATACTGAGCATTAAAACAATGATTTTGTATTTTTCACTTATGGCCCAAGGCTGTTTAAGCTTCAGATCTCTACACCCCTAATGAAGTATTGTGTCTGGAATGGAGTCACCCAGGGAGGAGAGATATGTCAACTGCAGGATGATAGACACACTGAGGAATCATTGAAAAATAGTAATGGTTTGTTTAAATGTCCATGAATAGTTGAAGTTTGTAATAATTTATAATCAAGCCCTGGTATCACATATAATAGTTGTGGTAATAGAGGGTTTGTTGGTAACGCTAGACAAACTCGCAATTACTACAACTATAACTTGCAAGTTGAAAGTTGCGAATGCGCAAAGAGCGGCGTAAGCTTACACGTGCATTCCTCTGTGAGTTACGCGATGTGCCGGGGGGTGCGCATGCGCAATGCGATGGCACACATGCTGGGAGCAGGAGCGGGGGGGGGGGGGGGCGGGGGGGGGTCTGAAGGAGACACAGGGGAGGGGGAAGAGAAAGGAGACTCAGGGGAGAAAGACAAGGAGAAACACAGGGGGACAAAGGGGAGGGAGAGGGGGAAAGAGTGGGGGGGGAGACACAGGGGAGGGAGAGGGGGGAAAGAGACATAGGGAAGGAGGGGGGAAAGACACACAGGGGAGGGAGTGGGGGAAAGAGACATAGGGGAGGGGGAAAGGAGACACAGGGGATGGAGATGGGGGAAGAAGACACAGAGAAGGGAGAGTGGGGAAGAAGAGAATAAGGGGAGGGAGATGGTGGAAGGAGACACGGGAGGGAGAGGGAGGAAAGAGACACAGGGAAGGGAGAGAAGGGAAGAGACACAGGGGAGGGAGAGGATGGTCGAAGAGACACATGGGAAGAAGAGGGGGGTGGAAGAGGCACGGGGGGGGGGTGGGCAAGTCACTAGTTGTATAATAATTTATATTCAAGCCCTGGTATTGCAGCACATCATCCTATTTTTAAACTTGTGGAAATGTTTAATAAAGGTTCTTGTTTGGACATCTTTTGTTATTTTCAAATGTCAACAGCTTATCTTCGATCAATATTGGCAACCATGACTCGGTTTCAGATTATTCTGATATCTGTTAAAAAAGATCAGTATCAGTAAGTAAACCTTTGAACTAATATTACACTCTTCATTTGTTAACATCTGCCTGCTGACCTGTACCCCTGTTCTCCTCTACTTGGCCTCATTGAAATAATGTTTCAAACTTTACTTACTGACCCCTATTCTAGTGCTAATATGTAACCCTTCCCATCTGCGCTCTACCCATTTGGGTATCTGATCTACCTGACCTGTGATACCTGAACACACATTTACCTCTAATATATTAGTAACCAAACTGCATCCATAACAGTATGATATATTATTTTTATTGTGACCTACTTCTGTGTTGCTGTGTATTCATCAAGTACTGAGTGCTAACAGCTGCTTATGCACCTGCTTATGCAACTGCAGGATTGTTTGCTATGTACTTATTATTTTCTGCAGGGATTGGGGTGGAATGTGCTGCAGATACTGAGGTGGAATAAACTTCAGCGTGAATGTGAGAGTTGAAAAGAGCTGTAGATTTGAGGTGGAAAGTGCTGCAGAGAGAGAGAGACTCTTATATGAAAATACATAGCACCTTCTTATATGATGAATATGTGCCAGTCTACAAATCCCATGATGCTTTGCTGCAGATACAGGATACTTTGCTACAATGTTGCAGTCGCCTCTGATTGGCCAAAACAAAATATTATTTTTATGCTAATTTAGCCTAGGTCTTTAGGGGGTGTTTGCTCTAGAATTCAACTGGCAGATAATAGAAGACATTTTGCTAACTTTTAATTTTAATTATTCTTGTTTTTTTTTACTTTTATTTGGGTATTTTTTCATGCACAAAATAATTAACTGACACTACAGTGCCTTCCAAAAGTATTCACCCCCTTGACTTTTCATCTATTTTGTTACATTACAGCCTTAAATTTTGATGAATCAGAACACAATAGTCTAAGTGTAATGAGAAAAATATATACATAAAACTATTTTTTAGAAATAGAAAACAGAAGATTGGCATGTGGGTATGTATTCACCCCCTTTGTTATGAAGTCCATAAAAAGCTCTGGTGCAACCAATTACCTTCAGAGGTCACATAATTAGTGATATTATGTCCACCTGTGTGCAATGCAAGTGTCACATGATCTGTCATTACATATACACACCTTTTTTGAAAGACCCCAGAGGCTGCAACACCTAAGTAAGAGGCACCACTAACCAAACACTATGAAGACCAAGGAACTCTTCAAACAAGTAAGGGACAATGTTGTTGAGAAGTACAAGTCAGGGTTAGGTTATAGAAAAATATACAAATCCCCAGGAGCACCATCAAATCTATCATAACCAAATGGAAAGAACATGGCACAACAGCAAACCTGCCAGGAGACAGCCGCCCACCAAAACTCACGGACCGGGCAAGGAGGGCATTAATCAGTGAGGCAGCACATCACATCATCCAAAGAACACCATCCCCAGTAAAACATGGTGGTGGCAGCATCACGCTGTGGGGATGTTTTTCAGCAGCCGGGACTGGGAAACTGGTCAGAGTTGAGGGAGAGATGGATGGTGCTAAATACAGGGATATTCTTGAGCAAAATCTGTACCACTCTGTGTGTGATTTGAGGCTAGCACGGAGGTTCACCTTCCATCAGGACAATGACCCCAAACACACTGCTAAAGCAACACTTGAGTGGTTTAAGGGGTAACATGTAAATTTGTTTGAATGGCCTTGTCAAAGCCCAGACCTCAATCCAATAGAAAATCTGTGGTCAGACTTAAAGATTGCTGTTCACAAGTGCAAATCATCCAACTTGAAGGAGCTGGAGCAGTTTTGCAAGTTGGAATGGGCAAAAATCCCAGTGGTAATATGTGGCAAGCTCATAGAGACTTATCCAAAGTGACTTGGAGCTGTGATTGCCACAAAAGGTGGCTCTACTAAGTATCGACTTTCTGTTATTTTGTCCTATTTGTTGTTTGCTTCACAACAATAAAAAAAAACATCTTCAAAGTTGTGGGTATGTTCTGTAAATTAAATGATTAAAATCCTTAAACAATCCATGTTAATTCCAGGATGTGAGGCAATAAAACTCGAAAAATGCCAAGGGGGCTGAATACTTTTGCAAGGCATTATATATTAAATTGTTTTCATACACTACTGATTCTCCTCTAACCTATGAAATGTAAATATGCCTTTAAGCACTGAAATCAAACAAGTAAATCTAGTATAGATTTTTTAACAATTGCCAAATATGTGTAACACAAAAAAAGCTTCAATAATTTTGAAATGTGACAAACATTTGCAAACTTTAATCAAAAGAAAGTATCAGTTTGATACAAAATGAAAGTTACTCAGTAACATTCTTTCTCGCGCTTTCTCCCTCTTTGATTAAATCTAATCTTGATCAGACACAATGTTCTTGCCCTATCTCAATATTTTCTGGCCCTTATATTCTTTTTTCACATTTTCTTACCATTATTTCCTTTTCTTTGATATCCTACTAGAACTATCTTGTAAATAGTTTTGCATAAAAGCATTATTTATTTGTGATTGCTTTCTAAAGGGCAGAGTTCTCCCACACTTTTGTTTAAGAGGTGTATATATATATATATATAGGCCCTCATTCAATTGCAATTTGGCCAATTGAATACGGCTCTAAATAAGCACATAACATATTTTTTTTAAGAAGTTTTTAGTTAGTAAGCGTCTATCCAAAAGCAAGGATTTTACTAACTTAAAACTTCTTTAAAAAAATATGCTATGTGCTTATTTAGAGCCCTATTCAATTGGCCAAATCGCAATTGAATGAGGGCTATATTGTTTAGTTGTTCAGTCATGTCTGACTCTTGGTGACCCCATGGTCTGCAGCATGTCAGGCACATCTTATGACTGGTTGTGCCAATGCATAAAGTTTTTATGGCAAAAATACTTGAGAGGGTTGCCAGTTCCTTCTCCAGTTGATTTATCTGACCTCTCTGCTATCACCTGCCCATCTTGGGTAACCCGAGCTTGAAGGTCGCAGGCACAGACCAATACATTCATATAGAAAGAAGGCACATTAATCTTAATGGAGCAAATCTAGGTGTATCGGATATTGAAAGGGATTTGGGAGTGCTTGTGGACAACCACCTAGGTAACAGTGCTCAAAGCCAAGCAGCAGCTTTAAAGGCAAATAAAATATTAGCATGTATTAAGAAGGGTATAGAAGCCAGTGTAGCAAATATAATTCTGCCACTATACAAATCTCTAGTACGCCCTCATTTGGAATATGGAGTACAGTTTTGGGCACCACTTCATAAAAAGGACATTTTAGAGCTGGAAAAGGTACACAGGAGGGCAACAAAACTAATAAGGGGAATGGAGGGGCTAAGTTATGAAGAAAGACTAACCAAATTAAACTTATTTTCTCTAGAAAAAAGGCGCCTAAGAGGAGATATGATTACCTTATATAAATACATCCAGGGTCAGTATAAAGATTTGTCTGGGAGCTTTTTGTGCCAAGAGGTTTTCAACTGACAAGAGGACATCCCTTGAGGTTAGAAGTAATAATATTCCACCTTAAAGAAAGAAAAGGGTTCTTAACAGTAAGGGTGGTTAATCTGTGGAATTCTCTACCAGAGGAGGTGGTGACAGCAGATTCGATAGATAACTTTAAAAGGGGACTGGATTTATTTCTAATTAAAAAGGGAATTCAGGGTTATCATGGATAATTAGAGAGGCAGTATTGATCCAGGGAGAAGTCCAGTCACCAGTGTCTGGGATCAGGAGGGAATTGATTATTTATTTATTTTTTATTTTTATATACAACTAATTAATTAATAGTTAATCCGCATATTGCAGATCAGAGGAGATCTTAAAAGGTTGAACTTGATGGACTGAAAGTCTTTTTTCAACCTCAAATACTATGTAACTATGTAACTATGTATTTGTGTGCCCTGCTCAGTGAATGTATTCAGGTTTGTCTAATGTCATCATCAATGACATCACACAGTCATGTAACCATTGTGCTCACATACCTACACAGCTCTTGCTCTTTGAAGGCTTCATAGTAGTAACACGTCTCTATAGTAGCAGGATGCTTCCCTTCTTACTGCCATGTTGACCTCTCTCCTTCCTTAAATGCCGAGTGGACCAATGGGAAGTTGCTTGTTCTGTGTTTGAATTAGAACATGCAATATAGAAATTGTTGGAGTGAAATTAAAAATATATATATACACTATAAGTCTAAGTGTATATATATATATATATATATATATATATATAAATTACATAATATTTGTTACCTTTGTAGCACTTTAGTATTTAACTGCGAATGAGTTAATTATGATAATCCTCAGCTCAGCATTTTTTTCTAAGCAATAACAACTTTCCTAAGTCAAAGCAAAATGTCCTAGACAAAATGTAAAGGTTATAACAAGGCTGAAAAATAGCTAGCTGCCTGCACATTATTAGCAGAAATAAGATGATGTGCACAGTGATTTCATTTAATATTCATGTTTGATTCCTAATTGGCTTATAAGTGTAATTATTTTTTTCATTGGCTTTGCAGAGGGTGGTGTTGATATGACCATTATGTGTTGTAAACCAATATAAAAGGAAATGTGTATTGTATATTTTGAGACTACAGCAGACATTTTGAATGCTTTCTATTCATTTTCTCAAGCTTGTATAATAAATTAAAAATAACAAAGAAGTTTGTTTTTTCGTGTTCTATCTGGATCGTGGTTATCTTTTTCTACAACAAAATTCAGAGGGGTCTCACAAGTGTGTTAATTTAATTTCACTTTGATGCAGCCAAATCATAATAGCTCAAATGTTTTGACTTCTCTGTTTGCACTAGTACATTAACAGATTTGACTTCCCATACAATTATTCAATACACAGTTTTTATGCTGCAGCTCAGATTTCTGGGTACTGACAGAATGAGTCTCACAGTGGTTTAGCCTCACTAATCTTTGTTTTGAAGGACTGCTATAGTTAGTGGCTGCAGTCTTCACGATATCCACTGACTGCTGAATTATATGTTAAGCTTTCTCAAAGTCACCATATGTGCTTTGCAACATTAGATAGATTGTTGAAAATCATGTGGAAGCCCTGCCATAAGAATCTTCTTAGATAATAAGGTTGGAATCTGTAACTGACACATTCTATTTTGGGTATATTAAATGTTAGACTTTTTTTTTATTCTAAGACATAGCATGGTGCTATATTTAAGTAACTGGTCATTGGAAAGGCATTGGTTTAAATCCCATGTCTACCACTTTGTTTTGTTTAACTAATGTATGTCTTTATTTATTTACATAGTTACATAGTAATTAAGGTTGAAAAAAGACTTTCAGTTCATCAAGTTCAACCTTTTAAGATCTGATCTGCAATATGAGGATTAATTATTAATTAATTAGTTGTTAATGAATTGTTAATTATTAATCAACAATGTATTTATTTATTTTAATTAATAATTTATTGTTCCAGAGGAAGGCTTCTATACCCTTCTTAATACATGCTAATATTGTATTTGACTTTGCAGCTGCTGCTTGGCATTGAGCTCTGTTACCTAGGCAGTTGTCAACAAGTACTCCCAAATCCCTTTCAATATCTGATATCCCTAGATTTGCTCCATTAAGATTATAAATTGCATGGCTATTTTTCCTTCCCAGATCCATAACTTTACATTTATTCATATTAAATCTCATCTGCCATTTAGATGCCCATCCCTCAATTTTATGTAAATCCCTTTGGAGAGAAAGCACATTATTATCTGATTTAATTTCCTTGCACAACTTTGTGTCATCAGCAAAAATAGAGACACTACTTTCCAGTCCCATCTCTAAGTCATTAATAAATATGTTAAAAAGGAAAGGACCTAATACTGAACCCTGAGGAACCCCACTTACCATATTAGTCCAATTGGAGTAGGTTCCATTAATAACACCCCTTTGCTTCCTGTTTTTTAGCCAGCTCTCAATCCATATTTACTGCAATTCCTCTATCTCTTAGTTTGCACAATAGTCTCCCATGTGGTACTGTATCAAAAGCCTTTGCAAAATCCAAAAAGACTACATCCACCGAGTTGCCTTGATCCAGGTTCCTACTAACCTCCTCATAGAAACTAATTAGATTTATTTGATATGACCTATCCCTCATAAATCCATGTTGACTCCTACTTATAATCCTGTTCAAATATAAATATTCTTGTATGTTATCCCTTATTAACCCTTCTAAAAGCTACCCCACTACAGAAGTGAGGCTTACTGGTCTATAATTCCCCGGATTTGCTCTTGCTACCTTTGTAAATATAGGTATCACCTCTGCTTTTCTCCAATAATCTGGTAGAGACCCTAGTTAACCAAAGAAGTGGAAGGTAAGGGATCTGAACTAATGACAAATTACTTTAAGATAGCACACTTACCACTACACCAATCCCTTAGGAAAAAATGTTTATATACTTAAAATATATATGGTGTATATATAAAGTGATATGGAAATCAATTCAGTTTTTCATTCATTTAAACAAGCATAGTTTACACATTACAATATAAGTGCTTACCATGCATGAAAATAAAGTAAGTACAAACTTTATAAATTGTGTTGAAGCTAATAGGGAAAGTACAGAGCATAAATAACTTTGTAGATTTCATTTTCAGATCAATACAATTATGTAACTGCTCACTGGCTGATAGAGGCAAGCCACGAGATTTGGAAACACACAGTGGTACACTATCAAATGCCTTCTTGCAGATGTAACAAAGGAAAACATTACTTCATTGTCATTTTAACTTAATCAAGTATTTAAAGGTCTAGTGTAAGTGTTTGTAATGTTAAATGTAGTTTTAGTTCACCATTTACTAACAAACACATGTGCCAAGATCAGCAAAGCAAATCTTTTGCCAGAAAATGTCATTTTAAAACAGTTTACCTCATTAATTGCCACTGCCATACCCCTCCTCAACATTTTAATTGAGATAACCTTAATTAGGCTTAATTATGGTTATTAATGATAAACTAAAAAATAGAATTAAGTGCTTAAATTTCCACTTGGCCCTTTAAATATGACATAGCCACTGCCAGATTCAAAGACTTTAAACTTAGTTCTTATTCATATTTATTATCAATATCCTTTGAAAGTGATTCATTGCAAAAGTAACATATGAAAGCCCTGACTTCTGTGGATCTCAAAAAGGAAAACACCATTTCTACATGTTTTTATCACCTCTATCTAATGGTGCAGAGCATATATGGTAGCTTTGGGGGGAACTTTAATCTTTTATTTGACTACTTGAACAGGAAATGTTAAATGTCAATACAAGTAGGAAATGAACCATAAATGAATTTGATTATAGTCTGTATAGTCCGTAGAGTCTGTATATTGTCACATTTCATAATACAAATCACCCATAAATACATATTACCTAATTAAATTATCCACACCCCATTTATATTATTCTTAGCTTAACATGTTGGATAGAGAATGTAATAAGCATTTTCAGATGATTGTTATTAACATACATAGCAAATATGCATCTACTGTTAGACATAATTAGGGGAATAGTTGTGTTGCCATCATCATGCTACAGTTGAATAGCAAGTTGGTTGTCATCTCATGTAAAGAAAAAAGTTAAAGGACCACTTTATAATAAAAACAGATTTATATATTTGAAATATTTGAGCAAACTTAACTAGGAAAATATTATAAAAGCCAAGTTTTATTTAGAAATGAAAAAAGGGAAAGCTGATTACTCTGCAGGACCTGATGACATCTATTTTTTATGTAGGTTGCATGTATGAGAGGGTTTTACATTTCTTCAGGAGTAGCCTTGCAGTCATAATTTCAGGCTACCTGGTTTGAACATGTGAGGGGAGGTGTTAAATTCTAAAACATAATTTTTTTTCTCTCGCCTCCATTCCCCCACTCCACCAACTACTGATGAATTAAAAAACACCAAGCTAAGGCAGGTAAGCTCTATTGACACAAAATGGAAACTTTCTATGTACAAATAGAAATTAAGACTTTCTCTAAACATATTTTTTGTTCCTGGCATACTTGACGGCTGAAGATGTTATATACTTTATAGAAATGCAATGTTTTTCCTAAAATACAGTGGTCCTTTAAGTAAAGACCATGAAGGTAATGGTGGCAGGTATCTTATCTACTCACCTATATAGCCTCATTCAATTGCTGCGACTTTGAGATCCGGGGTCGCAAAGAGATGTTGCAAGCTGCTTTGCTATTCAATTGCCTTCCTTTTGCAGGCTCCAATCGAATTATGGGCTTTGAGCTGCGATTTCTAGCAATTTGTCAAATCACAAGTTACTTCCCTCAAACCCTTTGATCTTTCACGGCCGCAAGAGTTGCGATCGCAAAAATTGAAAATCGCTATTTAATTGCTCCGATACTCTCTCGTTAACCACTCTGCCAAGCCCGCAAATGGCTAAACTCGAACCACAGGTTACTGGTACCAAGGAGGTCTCACAATGGGCTTACTGACAAATCGGAGCACTTTAAAAGCAAATAAAAATGCCATTCTGTACTTTTATTAAAAGAGAAAGTGATGTTAGGTCTTAGAATTAATAGCACAACATTCTCAAGCTAGGAAATCAGCATAAATAATCACTTTATTTCATGTTCAGTTTTCATCGAAAGCACTATGGGCTTCAACCTCCAAGCCCGTAGGACTTTCGAATCCAACCTCCATATTTCATTGAAGTCTTACGGGCTTGAATAACGAGTTACGGGCTTAGAGGTCATTCAAGTCCGTAGGACTTTGGTTGCAAATTAAACATGAAATAAAGAGAATGTTGTTTGAGAATGTTGTGCTTTTAATTGTAATGACACCCATTGTGTTCTTCATAATTTAAAGTGCTCCGATTTGTCGGGCTTGAACCACGAGTTACGGGTTTGCATCCTTGATCATGTTCAAGCCCGCAAATGGTACTGTGGAGACCATGGTTTCCTCTTCTCGAGACTGGCGCCTAACTTATGGGCCCGGCCAATTGAATATCACCTTAAATCGGGCCAACAGCAGGCTTGCAAACGTAAGTCCTACTTTTTGAACTTACAATCCTCAATTGAATGAGGCTACTATTGTGTTAGTGAATGGTATGGTGAAAAAGCTAGCAATGGATCACAACAATAATGGGAAATACAGCTAAGGAGTCTGTCAAATAGTTGTGATGCCTTTTTTTGCTGCCAGTGAACCTTAGTAAATCTAGCCCAAGATGTTGCCTTTTCACTTCTATCTACTTTAAGCATGTGTCCCTTTAGCCTATATTTGTTGACTTCATGTAGCAGGGGTGGGCCACACACACAGGCCTGGATTTGACAGATCCCTTTCTGTGCACAGTTTCAATCAGGGTGACTGAAGAAGCGATAATACACAGTAGGGATATCCTCAAATCCAGGCCTGTGTGTGACCTTCCAGCAGATCCAATATAATACAATTAACAACATTTAAAATAATGTTCTATCTAATTTATGAGTTAGATCCCTATTTTTGTTTTACCAATTACTTTTTCAAAATAATAATTTTGTACATTTAAAGGAGCTGTGCCAATTACCCTCTTAAAAATAATTATAAAATTAGGTACACATCATCTCTATTACTTTCCAATGCCACAAAGTTTTTTGCAGGAGCTATGAATCAGATCACTCCAATGGCTATAACCCTATAGTGAAATGTGCGCATTCATCCTACTATAAAGCTTATTAGTTGTAAAATGTTCTCTATATCCTATGAATCCAGTTTACAGTGGGCCAGATAAAATGGAGGACACAGGTATGGCGATTGGATATATTGCCATAGCAGCAGATGCCAATTAAAACTTTGACTGTAGAAATATATAGTTATGAGATTTGAGGAACAATCATTTAGCCATCCTGACCATGCTGCAACACTGATTTAATAATCAGTCTCAGGGACACATCTATTTAAATCAAAAATAGTTTGCTGTACAAATACAAAAAAGCCAACATGTAACTTGAACTGCAATGTGTAAATTGATTCAGATAAATAAAACACAATACTGCATTCTGCACTAGGGTCCCTTGCAATTAATACTAAAAGAGCTGGGCAATTCTGCACAGATTAGTCCATCAGGGAGCAGGTGGATATCCTACTAGCACATGCTTGAGCCTTTGGTAATGACTTGGTAAGTGGTTCTGTAAAAGAGATCCTGGGGTATATAGTTAAAATGCAAAGAGCAGGCTTTTATAAAAATCTAAATACCAAATAAATGTTTATTCTCACTCTGTTCAATTTGTATCATCTGCTGCTTGTGTTAATGCTCACAGATCTATTTTATGTTGTTGGTATAATTATACTAAACATATAAATGATTCAGTGTTCAGTGATGATATTTCAGTGTCCTATGAAGAAATAAAAATTATGTTTAAATATTTTTTTTAATTAGTGTTAAGTTCCCACAAATTCCAACGTTTTTTTCCAAAATAAAACTAATTCATTCTATCTATCTATCTATCTATCTATCTATCTATCTATCTATCTATCTATCTATCTATCTATCTATCTATCTATCTATCTATCTATCCATCTATCTTTATATATGTATATCTATCTATCTATCTATCTATATATATATATATATATATATATATATATATATATATATATCTATATATATATATATATATATATATATATATATATATATATATATATATATATATATATTGAAGGAGGAAACACTACTTTATAAAAAAAAGTAGTAGAATGTAGCAAATATGATAGAGTAAGGTAGATTAAGTGGTAGAGTAAAGAATTCAAACATACCTGGGAAAATGAATTAACCTAAAACTTTAGGTAGATAGAATGGGCACAGTTGATTATTATTTTGATTTTTATTTGCTATTAAACATATGTTTCTATCTTTAATTTCATATATTGTGTTAATCATATGATTTTACTTTTTTATAGATATGGCAAAAACATTAACACTTAAAATTCCACTTATGTGGGAAAATGTTTTGTAAAAATGAATGAAATTTATTAAATAATATCTGCAATTATGTTTACTCTGGGGAACATAAACTTGTTTAAACTGCCCTAATGAGATGCATTCCTTGTGGGGTACATGGGTGTAGGAAGGGGGGGGGGAGAAATCCCCCCCCCCCCCCCCCACAGATTTTTCTCTGTTTGCATGTATGTATAAAATAGCTATTTTACCACCTGTGTATACAATGAGCTGTAATATCTCCCCCAGAATTATTCTGGCTCCTACACCCCTGGTGGGGTAATTATGTTGTCATTAGTCTTACTGAAAGCATGGACCCTTACTCACATTTCAGTTGAAGCATAAGCCATAATCTAAAACAAATCGGGGGCTACCAAAACATATAAATTGAACATAATAGTTAATAAATTCAAATAATACATTTTCTTTCTAAAAACATTGTGTGCCTTATTATAAAAATGTTATACAAAGAAGCATATTAAAAATATGGAACTAAAGCAACCCCTTAATATAATACCATTCACACAAATGCTTCAAATAAATAGGAATATTTCACACCTCTTTTTATCATTATGTAGTGTAGATAACTGGAGTAAAAAAAAAAAAAACTAAAACAACAATTGACAGAAATATATCAAAGACAGCAAAGCATCAGAGATTGCATGTGAGATAGACAGCTGGAGCCAGATTAAAAAAGCACACAGGGGAATTAAAAAAGAAAAGGAATTTGTGCAGCAAACGAAAAGTCAATAAAAATACAGTATAATGGTCAAAAACAATCATGAGTTGGTTGTATATATATATATATATATAGAGAGAGAGAGAGAGAAAATAATTATCTGCAGTCTAATATTATGATGGGCACAAAGATTGCACAGATGAAGCATGTCAATCAGCTGCACCCACCAAGAATATTATGTAAGTATATATATATATATATATATATATATATATATATATATATATATATATATATATATTTATTATGAGGGGATGGAGAAAATGCAGCCTTAATAATCCTGTAAATATTACCTTTGCATGAATACAGTTTAAGTGTTGTGTGCCTGACACAAATATGATGACACTAATATTGATGCTGTTCTGTGTGTGAAAGGGTTAACAAGCTATAGCCACAAGAAGGAGCTGGAGAACTATTTTTATTCAGAGCCTATTGCAGGTGCTAGTGGGACTATTTGGATGATCAGAGGCAGTGATGTTGGTGCACAGTACTCCCAGAACTCAGACACCTGTACAGGAGCAGGGATATGGATCAAGACACAAACAGGATTTACTCAGCTCTGTGTGACAAATGGGATCTGCAGCACACACAGCTCCATGGGACAAGGACAGCCACCAAATAACAGGACACACTCTCTGCACCCTGGCAAGCAATGAATAGACAAGAGAATAACTTCAAGAGTCAATTTCATTCTGAAATCATCACGGACATCGAATGCCTATTAACATGCAGTGGAGAATGGGTTTAAATCATGTTAAAATGTGTATTTATTAATGGGGAAAGCAGGATCTGTTTTATTGTCTGCGCGTAAAACCAAATCATGCAGGCGCAGGACAAATCATAGACTGTCAATGAGTTTCTTCAGCAGTGATATCAGTGTTTCCCCCTTATCAGCTACAAATAATAATGCTGAGCACTAGAGGCTTGGATTGAAGACAGTGTCCACTGGATACTGCTCCTGTGATGTTAGGGGACCAGGCAGTCTCTGCTTTGTCATGTGCAGAGCTTTTGCTGCTTCTTATACATCAGTGCTTGTTCCTTATAGGGATCAATATCTTGCCACCCACCTCATGGAAAACCTCTCTGTCTACAATGTAACAATCCACGTGTTACAAACAGATCTGGATGTGGCAAACACGGATCTGAGCCTGAGAGCCCTGACTGGGCTGTTGCTATCCCTGCTGATCCTGTCTACCCTCTTGGGGAACACCCTGGTGTGTCTAGCAGTCATCAAGTTTAGGCACCTGAGGTCCAAGGTAACCAACTTCTTTGTGATTTCCCTGGCTGTGTCAGATTTGTTTGTGGCTCTGCTGGTGATGCCATGGAAAGCTGTCACTGAGGTGGCTGGGTATTGGATCTTTGGCCAGTTCTGTGACACCTGGATTGCCTTTGACATTATGTGCTCCACAGCTTCCATACTCAACCTGTGCATCATCAGCCTGGACCGGTATTGGGCCATAGCAAGCCCATTCAGGTATGAAAGAAAAATGACTCAGAGGGTGGCTTTTATCATGATTGGGGTAGCATGGACTTTATCAATACTCATATCGTTCATACCTGTTCAGCTTAGTTGGCATAAGTCCCAAGAGGCTGATGATGAGTTCAGTTCCACTAACCAGACTGAGAACTGTGACTCCAGCCTGAACAGGACTTATGCTATATCCTCATCTCTTATCAGCTTCTATATCCCTGTTGTGATCATGATAGGGACATATACTCGTATTTATAGAATTGCACAGACTCAGATCAGGAGGATTTCTTCATTGGAGAGGGCAGTGGAGCATGCACAGAGCTGCCATCCTGACTGCCCTCATGAGAACTCTCTGAAGACCTCTTTCAGGAAGGAGACCAAAGTTCTCAAGACTTTGTCCATCATTATGGGGGTATTTGTCTTCTGCTGGCTTCCATTCTTTGTCTTAAACTGCATGGTTCCTTTCTGTCATATAAGTCTTCCTGGGGAAAACGAACCAGAGCCCCCATGTGTTAGTGAAACCACCTTCAACATATTTGTGTGGTTTGGTTGGGCTAACTCATCTGTGAACCCTGTGATTTATGCTTTCAATGCTGACTTCAGGAAAGCATTCACAACAATCCTGGGATGCAATAGGTTTTGTTCTAGTAGCAATGTAGAGGCTGTAAACTTCAGCAATGAACTTGTGTCCTACCACCATGACACCACCTTCCAGAAGGATGTCCCTGCAACATTCAACAGCCCCCAAATCCCCAATGTAGTTGCCCAAGAGCAGGATGACTTGGAAGGAGCTTGCTTTGATAAAGTTTCAGTTATATCTAACTCACATGGGACCAGATGCCACAAGAGCTTACTTCTCCCTGCTGGTGTCCAGTTTGAATGTGAAGCTGAGATTTCACTAGATACCATTACAACATTCACTGCCACTGGCCCCCTTGAATGTCATCCCCATGTAGTGACTGATGATGACAGACAATACACTACAAAATTATACTAGTCAGATAAAATAATAATAGTTGCTTACTGCTCATAGTTATATAGTAATTAAGGTTAAAAAAAGACTTTCAGTCCATCAAGTTCAACCTGTTAAGATCTCCTCTGATCTGCAATATGCAGATTACATATTAATTAATTAGTTGTTAATTAATTATTAATCAATTATTTAATTATTTATTTTATTTTTAATTATTAGTGTATTCTAATCGATCTTCATCTTCTATTAAAGGGTCACTGGAGTCATTACAACTGCTCTGTGGCATCATGTAGAACAGTTAAAATCAAGCAACAAATGCATAAAACATTAGCTTATAATGTATCATAAGTCTTAGCAGCTAACAAGTTTATAGAGACATTCAGTCAGCTCCTGAAATAACCATAAATTAGTAGCCCTCTATAAATACTTATATTTCTAATCTACTGCAGTCATAAATTCCACATGCATTTCCCTTTGAGATTGCAATATTGAAAAACTCAAATGTTCTTTCGTGATAACAAGCATTTGAGTGACTTATTATTTGTGAAATATACATCAATTTGGGAAATTCAAAACAATTTTCACTTGATTTTCAATGCTCTGTTTGATGATGTAGAGCAGTATTGATGAATTCTAGGTCCCTTTAAATATAATTCAATTCATTACTAAATGGCACATTTATAGGTCATCACAGTAAGATTAAATCATACGATGAATGTATCTGAGAAGGAATAAAGGCAGTTATACTGTTTAATACCTTAGCTGTGTTTTGTCTTTGTTCAGGGCTTTTTGCAATAATAACACTGGGTAGGGTAGCTGTGATAACCTCTTGGGGCCTCATTCAAATGCGATTTGGCCAATTGAATAGGGCTCTATATAGGCACATAGCATATTTTTTTTACAGAAGTTTTTAGTTAGTGAACATCTATCCAAAAGCAAAGATTTCACTAACTAAAAACTTCTGTAAAAAAATATGCTGAGCTTATATAGAGCCCTATTCAATTGTCCAAATCACATTTTAATGAGGCCCTTGGTTAGATATGAAACTCAGGGATTGAATTTTCTCTATTCCGATCTTGTTTGTTTTTCACTTATTTATTGTAAGTATTTACAGCCCTATTCTATTGCCCAATTCGTAAATTTATACACAAATATTACTTATTGGCACTAATGAATTCTTAAGTCAATAGAATGCATATAAACATTTATTAAATAAAACACTCGAAGCCAAGTTTATGAGTTCAAGGCATTTGCAAGTGGCTAATAGAATATGGCCCTTATTGTTTAAACTTCTTCTATAAGGATTAAGCAGCAGAAAGAAAACTGAATTGACCCAGTGGGTGGCTCATCATTCAAGTAGTTGTGTTTCATTGTTAATGGAAGAAATCAGAAAAGCATTTTCAAGTGACTCAGCAAAGGTCCCATTAAATTAATACATTGAAAGTACACCTCAACATAAATATAACTTAAATTGGTTGTAATTAAAAATCAAAGTGAAAGTGCCTTAAAGTTCATATAGAAAGTATTTTAGATAAATTGACTGAAAACCCCACACCAGAGCTAATAGTTATCAACAACAATTAATCAAGAATAGAAGTGGGGTGATAAAGCAGATAAGCATGTCCAGTGGGATAAATGTATAAGTTTAATTTTAAGGCACTTCCACATACAATTTTTAATTACAACCAACTGAAATTATATATATTTTTTATGAGTTCTATTTATATGTACTCGTTAAATAAAATAATAATAATTGGTTACTGCTCATAATGTGTTCGAATAGATCTTTTAACTGGGATGTTTTCTGTATGACTTTAAAGGACCATTGTAATTCTCCAGTATTGCAGTCTATAGTTAAATAAACAACTTTGCAATATATTTTGTTTTATAAATGTATTTCTTTAGTCAGATTCTCCAACCTATAGTTCTACAGTTGAATGTGGCTCTTTGCAGTCCAATACATGCCTATTTTGTCTAGACCCATGTATCTGAACAATAAACAGTGTTCAGAGCAGCACTTTTAGCCAGCATATAATTATAACTTAAATCCTATGCTAGCATTAAGCAACACGTAATAATGTCAATGCACAAAATACATAATAACAGTAAACTACATATTTCAGTTATACAAACTGTGTATCTTATATACTGGCTTGTTGTCGATCTCTTGCCTGAAGTTTGCTGTAATTTGGCTCTTTAATTATATCATATTTTTCTACTACTGAGAAGCCATCAAACCCGTCTCCGACATAATAGCAGTTAGCAAGATATCTGCATATATCATTATTGGTACATTGTTATCAAACTCCTGAAGGAAAGTATTACCTATTAGTTGATACACAATGGAACTAGTTGATACAAAATAGATATTTTTTTAAAATGTTGTAATTGTACAGTCTCCTGTTTTTAAATTCCTTAGGAACTGCTAATAGTAGTGCTAAGTGATAAGTCACCTCTTGGGTTAGTCATATTAATTTGCTAATTAACTCCAAGGCATTTTTATGGGTTTGTACTTACAACCTGATGCCAGTTTCATACTCTACAAGGAGATAATGAGATCTGATCAGAAGGGAAAAATTCAGACTTTTGCATTTTTTAAATACAAATGTATATGTCTTACTGTTGGTTGATTGTACAATACACTTTTTTATATACCTATAAATCAGTAAATCCTCAGTAAACATATACAAGACGAGTCATTTAACTGTATATTCAGGCATAGTTTTGTTAACCATTTTGTTTTTCTTAAATAATTGTAAATATTAATTATAAATTGCAATATAATAAAAGCTAAATTCAATACCAATTAGAAAATCAAACTTTTTCAATCAATGCATTTTTATATTTAGTATTTATTGAAGTAAATACTTTTATTAATGCCTTATACACTTGATTGTAATTTTGATTAGCAGTTGTGTTCTTTTAAAAGGACTGGTTATATATTATACTAATCATTTTTAGGCTACATAATCTTGTTGTTTCTCTGAAGGTTCACAGTATGCTAGTTTATGTCATAATATGCTAAATATTTGTGATATTAGAGTAGGCAAGGAAATCTACTAATGCACGTAACTGCTATATGGTTTCTGGGTGGGCAAAATGATTTACCCCTGTTTTCATTCACAAAACTGGAGTTAAAGGAACACATAATTCAGCACAATTTGGACCACAACAAAGAAAAGATCTCTTAAAAACATGTTGAAATACTTTTTGAATTTTTTAAATATGTTTTTTTTCACATAGAAATATATAAATTAAAGACTCTGACATGCCCCTGTACACACTCGCAGCAACTGCTCCTTATCTTGAGTACAAGCAGACAGAGTGTGAACACTTCACACATTCTTCTGTGCAGGGAAATGACTGCTGGAATCTATTAAAAATGACAGTTAGAGGTTAACTTGTTCTGCTGCATTCCTTAAGTTCAGTGAAAAACTATAAATCGTTCTGTCCACAGGGAGCTTCACCGCTGGTGCAGCAAATGTTGTAAATCATGGAATAGTAAGGAGTCTGTTTGTAAACAGACAGAAGACTATGTTTTTTAGGTGTTATTAGTGTAATTAGAAAAAACAATGGATCATTTTTAAAATAGCATATTGTGCTCTTTCACTCCATGAAGAGCACTTATAGTGAGATAAATGCCCCTTTAATACATTTTTCCACCCAGAAACCAAGTAACACATAATGCTGCTAATTGCAATATTGTGCCTCTCATCTTATTTAATGATGATTTGATGACATCAACAGAAGAGGAAAGGGGTTTGGGACTTATTTTACTGGATGATTTAAAAGACGCAAACAATGCAACAAATATGCAGGAAATTTTAGTAAGATGACTGGCTGCATTGTAAGAGGTGCTAATTCTACTCTATAAATATCTATATAGACCTTATCTAGAATACTTTATCCAGTTCTGGATACATTATCTTCAAATGGATATTAAAGTCACACAGCAGAAGATTCAAATACGGTATAATTTAAAACTACAGATAATAAACAAGTACTTTAATTGATAGATTTTTAAATTGTGTACGGTAAATTAACATTGCAGTTGCCCCTTTTTTGAGCTGTCAGTCAGCCCTTCTGATCCACCCTCAAACAGAGATTATAATATTTTGTTAATGAGAGATCATAGCTATTAGTGACTTATTAGCCCATGAGGAACTAGGTGCACAAGAGACTCTGGATAGGATATCCACAAGTGTTCTTCAACTCTTCTCCTTTTAGTACATATGGCCCATTGTAGATAGGTTTTATAGAGATTCATTCCAGAATGAAAACCACTTTGCAACTGGTGTTGACTGCAAAACATGTACATTTAATGACTGCTGGTGGCATTTAAAAAAAACAACAACATTTGTTTGTGTGTTCCGTGAAATGACAAATTGGTCTTTATGTTAAAAAATGATAAATGAGTCATGCTTTTGTTTGGCTTTTTGATTAGTCTGTCGCATACTATATTTAGGAAGCTTTTAAACCATCCCTAAGAATCCAGACATGGTGCGATGCTCTATTCATGTAATTAATATAGATGTATTAGATCAACTGGTAACTGATGCTTTGACCTTTACTTAATCAGACACCATTTTATCTTGCATAAATACAGAAGTATTTGTCTTTATGGACAGTATATTAGTCTGTTTTAAGTTACTGAGTTATACATAAAACAGGGAAAAAGGGAAGTCAAAGAAGATTTATTTTGGCTTGTTGTTATTCAGTTGTGTCTGACTCCCTGTGACCTGACACCAGGAGCATCTATCATTATATTTCTAGTTTTGCTTATCCATACGGTTTTCTTGGCTAAGATTCTGGAGTGGGTTGCCAGATATTTCTCCAGTGGACCATGATTTATCTGACCTCTCTGTCCTGCCCACATTGGTTGACTCTACATGGTATAGGTCACAGCTACATTGTGGTACACAAGCTCCATCACTATGACAAGGTAGCGACCCAGAAAGGGTATGTCAGCTTAAATGGGCTTAAAAGGAAAAAAATATTGGTTCCTATATATTATTTTAATCACATTTATTAAACAATGATAAATCTGATTCTATACAAAAAAGAATATCAAAGGACCACTGTACTGCCCAGACAATAGGAGCTAGCATTACAAAAAATGGTCACTTGAATAGAAATAACTATGGCTGAAATATTAAATGAAAAAACAAAAATGGAGGCATAGGTATAATAGCATTCTTGTGTATCCTCTCATAACAAAAAATGGGAAATCATTTTAATACATACCTTGCGTATGGTAAAAAATGTAGAAAATAATATGGTTAATGATTAATTCACATATATAGTTGTAACCTTAAACAATTGACTTTATTTTGTGATGTCATGTATATTAAAGTTTAAACTTCACTTAAATGCATATCCCTGTTTTTAACTTTTTTTGGAACCTGCTTATGTCAGCAACATTTTACATTGAGTCATTCTATACAGACAGGTTAATTTTATTAAAAAAAGAAAAATGTTTACCACACCCCCAGAGCTGCTTATATAGGCACTTTGTCGTAACCAAAACAAACACTGTATTCAAGTATTTTTTTAACCCTGTGCTAACCTTCAATCCAACAGCAGAAACAATACAGAAAGGTACTACAGCACGGGTGAGTTGCATCATTCAAGGGAGGAGAGATAGGTGTGTGGTTTTGGAAACTAAGCCTACAAATCCCATGATGCTTTGATGCAGAGACTGTTGTACCTGTCTCTGACCAAAACGAATTACGAATGTTATGCTAATTTTAGTAGGGATTTTCAGGGGAGTTAACTCTCAAAATCAACTCAAGCAATTTAGCCAACTTTAGGGAAAGTTTAATCATGTTTATTTTGAATTTTTTTCATACACTACTGATTCTCCTCTATCAGATGCACTCATAATCCATAAAACATAATTATGCCTTTCAATTAGTAAGAATCCTTTCTTGATAACTAAAATATTTCAAACTAGGATTCATTGAAATATGCAACAATATAACCTGATACATTTTCACTTTTCAGAAACTTCCTGGAAGATTCAGCTGCTACTGGTCTCTGTTCTCTATATAATGGGGTGGGGGTGTGGGGGGGTCAGGGTGGCTTTTTCTGCCAGGCAAAGCTAAATTTTCAGACAAAAGATAGTTTTCACCGACTACAGAGTTTCTGTGTTAAAGTGACAGCTGGGGTTTGAAAATATGGTAGAATTTAAATTTATAGGTAATAACAAGTATTTATCAATGCAATGCTATTTAAAAGAACCTACAGTAAACTAACATTGAAATCTGAATTATTTAGCTGTTAGTCTGACTTTATATATAATTGCCTTAATTACTTGATTAGGTCCCAAGGCACTATTCTTAAGCCATTTAGTGCTACTGTAAATTCCAATATCTGCATCCAGAGTTCATCACAGGAGATAACACTGCCCCCCCCCATACTGCATAATTGAATATATACAATATTTAGACTATATTTATATATTTTTACTTAAAATGTCACAGAGGAAGATGGTGGTGGTGGTGGTGGTGGTGGTGGTGGTGTGTGTGTGTGTGGGGGGGGGGGTCCGTGACAAAAACAGGCGTAAAGGATTAGAGAAGTGGTAGAATCCTTTATATGCTGCCCCCACGGTAAAATAACATAGCAGATAAATGTATAACATGGTATAATTTAAAATAACTATATGATTACCCTGCCAGGTGAGAAATCAAGGGAGCAAATAAAGCAATGGTCAAAATGATAAAGACTAGCTGCATATAGCAGTTAACTTACAAACTACAATTATTTATTTTTTACTTAAAATATATATGTTATTATCAAGACTAGTTATTAAAAAGATCATAATATTAATATTAATACTACTACTACTGCTAATAATAATAATCTATATTTATAAAGCACCAACATACAGGGAAAAGATGTAGAATCCAGTAAGATAGACATAACAGTGCAGTTTTATAAATTGCTGGCGAAAGGATTAGAAGGCCATGCTCTTGAGAGTTTATATTTTAAAGAAAATGGTTAGGTAAGTGATACAAAAGTGAGTTCCTTTAGAATTGGGGTATGTCAATTAAATCAAAAATCTTTTGGACTTCATAATGAAGTAAAGTGTTTTACAGTGTTGACTTCCCTTTACATATTAGGCTTACTTTGTCTTCTTTCTTACTTAAATGTGTTCATATTAATTTATTGCATGTCTTTCTAAAAAGGGCTAACTTTATCCTTAATATTTATTCATCTGATAATGAAAAAGAGTCCTGTTTATTAATAACCTACTCCACGTGCCTATCTGTAGCACTCATCCAATTGCACTCACTGACGCTAATTTCTGTGTCAATATATCTGTCCTACTAATAAAAACATATTGATTTTCTTTCTCTGGTGTATTCCTGTTCTGCAGAAGTAAAATAAATTGCCCTGTACAGCCCTGAACGTGATGATGACTAAACAGAGTCCCATTCATCGTAAAGGAAAACTGTATTCTAGGGCATACTGTCTTTTAATAGAATATATTGGCCACAACCACAAACTTGTGTTTATTGAAAACCAATTTCAGGACAAGAAACAGAGGATGACGTCTTAAAGTTGAATTACACAGCTCACAAGTAAAATTACTGTATATCACATTATGCAGGTAGCTTGAAATAAGTAAAGCAATGGCAGATCATTGGAGCACTTGGAGAAAGTAGCGTTAAGTACATTTGAGCTTCAAATAGATATCGATATTGAAAGACAGACATCTTACCTTCATCCCCACTCCCCCTTTCTATTTCCTTTTAGTGGCACTTTACGTACAATTTACACAGCACTGGGATAGCATCTAAGATATTTTGACTAGAGTGTTATAAAAGGGCATTGAGACCCTTATTGGGTATTTCTCCAACAATTTATTAAAGCTGCATATTATTGGTCTTGGTTTCATGCTCACATCAGAGACATTGAGCAAACATTACTAAACTTATACCCATCCAAAACTCCATTTAAGTGGTATAGGGCTGATAAGAGGGAGATCACACGTTGTTTGTCTATCTATTCATCTATTTATCTTTGGCTCTAATGCTAATTATACTGCAGGTTAACACTGTAGCAATTCAGCAAGAATTGCTAAACCTGCCCCCTTCACACTCTGTTTATATCCAATATGAACGATAATAGTCACAACAAGAAGGTAAATCGTTGGGTCTGACATCAGACATTATATTTATTTTTTCTTAATTGCAAACTTTGGGCCCTATGCTAATCTCTGAAAAAGCACTTACAGGTGCTTTAACTGCAGAGTAAATCCTACATAGCTATGTTAATCACCCATCCATAAAACATTGCGAGAGAACTCCTACGGGTCACTGTTGTGAGTGAACATCACGACACAGCCCAAAATCAAGGCATAAATCTCTAATGAATTTTGTACTGAAATAAATAATGAGCTACTAATAAGATTTTACGGATCACCCGCAAATAATTGCATTGCCGTAAATGCAAAAAGCTGAAGAAAGATTTACAAGTACCAAACAACTCGCAATTGGTTGTCAAACCTTTGCGGTGTCCCCCAGAAGCATTTTGAATTGACAGTATAGCACAAAAAGCACTACAAAATTATTAGATTTTAACATTATTTGGCACTTAACAATTGGGACTTGACAACATATGTGTAATTACATTATGACATGTTATTATTAAGCCCATTTTATGGTATAAAATCCAGGGTAACACCCAACCCAGTACTCAAGGGGTTAATACACATCACAAAACCATGTTGACTAGGAACAAAAGCTCTGATACATTGTCCATAACTATATGATATTTTAACACACAATAAATAAATGTTTACTGATTGAAGCTATAAATACAATTGTCACATCATTTTCATATCAACATCAAGTTTTTATTAAAAAACAATTACTTCATATTTATATCTCTGTTCCCTTGAAGCAGCTAGTCACGGGCAGGTGTAACTGCACTTCCCACTCATATAAGATTTATGAAGTCCCCATTTCCTATTGACTCCTAGGGCCCTGTCTCATCCGTAAAGTTTGGCTTAGCTGCTCCCTGCGCACAAATCTAAGGAAGGATTTATGGCTGTGCATTGAGTGCCCTAACCTGGGGGAGCAAAATCTTTACATTGGTGTATAAGTTAGGGAAAAAAATCTCATGCAGGCGATTTACATCAGTGCTCTAAATTAGAGCACCTGGTTTACATAGGGCACTTATTTAGACTTCAAATACTGCAAAAACATGAGCCTTTTCTGTGTTCCCTTTTAAACATGATTTTATACAAAATTCTCTTTAGTAAAAAAGTCTGGCAAGATTACCAAGGAGAGATAGAGTCACCTACTAAAATCACCTACTACTACTAACTGCAAAAACAATCACATTGTATTCAGTGAATAAACTAGAATCTAAAAAAGATCAAAAATAAATTTGACCGTAATTGATAGATTAAAATATATTTATAATATCTATATCTTATTTGACTACTTCACTACAATCTGTTTTGACAATTTCCAGAAACTCATCATTAAAACCTCATCATGTAATGCAACACCTCTATTGGAACACTGTACCCAAACAACTTTTCCATGTGTCTATAATTTCCTTATTGCACAAAAAAGCCTTGTTACTTTCTTAATTCTTGATTAAAATTATTAATTTTCTGATAATTAAGACTCATCTTTGTAATAGGAAAAGGCTATAAAAGGTACCTGTGTCCAAATATACATATTTGGACATTTTAACTTTATCTTATATTAGAAAGTATGCGAAACATTTTTTGGAGGTGAGTTACTAAATCACTGGTTTTATAAATAGGTCCGCAATGAGTCGAGGTAACGCCCCATGCACCGCAGTGTATCCATCCCTTTACACATCTTGATTGGAGTAGCGCATGTATGTTACAGGGGTCAGGCATGCTTAGTGATGTCCATTCATCCCAGAGACATATTGATTGGTACACCTGCAATGGGTGCCATCAATAATGAAGGATAACAACAACAAACCTGGAGAAATAATATTATGTAAATGTATGGTCAGTTGCACTACATAGTAATTCTATGGATTCTTAAAGATTGTCCTGTTAGTATGCTCCTTTTTTGAGATACAGGATGTTGACTCGACCAATGTAGACATCTTTTGGTGGCCATATTTTTGCAATGAATAGTAGTACTGATGTTACCATTCTGATCCTTACCAATAGTTATGTCAAGAAATACTATTTTATTTTATATAGTATTAACCACATTGGGGTCCCCTATAGGGGCACCTACAAACCCCCCATGGTATATTATGCTAGTACCATGGTCTCCCATGGCACCTAACATAAACCCCCTATCTTGGAGATCATTATGAACCCCATGGCACCTAAACGACTACTATAGGGGTCATTATGGACTCCCATGAACCCTAAAACCTCAATTACATAAATAAAATAATGAAGTAAAAAATTACTTAAAAAAATACATGAATATTAGAAAAATTTACATGAGAATAAAAAATATGAATAGAACAATAAAATTAAAATAAAAAATCAAATCTACAGAAAATAAAAAAGGTAAGCCTGTAGGGTAGAAGATTATACTTACCCACCCTTTCATGACTCTCCAGCAATGATCCTCAATGCCCTTACCCTCAATCTTTGTTTCTCGATAAACAGGTACATCCACGTTGATAGCAGTTTCGGTCCTCTTCAATTCCTCATCTTCGGCCCATGGAAAGGCCTCCACATAGAAAAAGCTGCCACTCTTTAAAAACATTAATTAACTTAAATAAGGAGGTTTCTACAAGGAAAGGTCTCCCACCGAATAATGGCTGACAGAGTCCTCATCTTATATTCTATTTGTATAGCTTCTGTTTGGTGCAAATATGTATTCATCACATATCTATGAATCAGATTCAAGTATTTGAATTGCTCCCTCCCATTTCTGGTTGTTTAAAAGTCTAATCATTTAGAATGCATGGATTAAAATCTGTGCATTCCGATTGATTAGTTTTAGTGGGCTATATTTTACCCTATTCTGACAGGAGGTTGCCTCATTAGAAGTCGTTATCTGCAGTGTGGCACATAAGAAGTCTTTTCAGGACAGCCTCCTGAACTTAAGCTCTCCACCGCCTAGACACCTGATAGGGGTTGAGAAAAGCAAACATATGTTTTAAATGGTATATTTAATATTTTTCATTTTTATTTCTTTATTTTTTTGGTATTTAGTTATTATATAAACAAATGAAAACATGTTATATGAGTGTTTTTAAGCAACATCCAGCTCCAAAAAATCAATAATCCCAAAATACACACAATTAGTCTTTCTAGAAAGGTTTATACACTGAAATACTTGAATACACCCAAACAATGAAGCTTTCTCCTCTCTCATTTAATATTTTTCAATTACTATAAGCAATTTGCTTTTTCTGTACTCTAGTCTGTACTTATGATGAACCATTTAAGTTCACACAACTTGAAAATGATATTATACACTTATAATTTTTTTTTACATCATACTGTCTATACAACATACCTAATACAGATATTTTGGAAAGTAGCAGTAGCGTTTCTGAAGGACCATGTACAATGAAAAATATTTGAACACCTTGAGTCTAACTAGGAGCATAATTAATAAGGAAAAATCATACAGATAGTTTTTGGGTAGAAAAATACATTTTAATGTCTCTGCTTGGAATCCATCATACATAGGTTGAAGTTGTGTGTTTACATTTCTGGAGAGATATGGTTGCATTTCCTGAAGTAAGGACTCTGCTTTTGAACCATTGAGGGGAATGGGATGTGGTGTAAATGTCAATCTAATACAATTAACTTAACAGAGGTTCTCTGTTCCTTCCTTCCCCACACACTCTCGACTTATAGCCAAAACACACACCTTAATGATTCAGCTCTGAGGAAATGATGTGACAAACAGAAAATGGATTCCTGTACCCATAAGCAAAGTCTTCAAATATTCAAAATTTCCAAAAAAACAGTTTTATGCCCATGTCTTACACAGCAGCTAATATTGTTAGTTCGGTACCTATTTTACAAACAAGTGTTATTTTCAGTGGCAGAGCTAGTGCATAGGGGGCCTGGTACAATTTTTATTTTGCACTTCCCTAACCCCCTCCAACATAAATGGGCCATATGGTTTGCAGGGGGTGTCTGTGGGGGGCCACAGTGGGTTACCATGGAGCCACCGGGCATCCATGGGGGCAACAGAGGGCCTGCGGGGGGCCACAGAATATCTGCAGGGTCCAGTGGAGCCTGGGGCCACAGAAGACCCACAGGGCCACCTTAGGGCCAAGGTGCCCCTGTGGGGGCCACAGTGGGCCCACGGGGGACCACAGGAGCCTGTGGCCACAGAAGATATCAAGGGCCACATTAGGCCACGGGGAGTCTGCAGGGGCCACGTGAGGGCCATGGGGGCCACAGAGGATCTGTGGGGGCCACAAGATGTCCTGGAGAGGTCCGCGGGGGCCCTTCAGAGGCCAGGGGCCTCGGTGCCTTGCACCGTCTGCACCAGCACTCGCTCCACCTCTGGCCTTTTTTTCTGAACTGTAGAGATCCTAGAAACCTTCTAGAAACCAACATGGTAAAAGAAAAATTTACTTTGAGTAAACAAATAATAAACCAACATAAGTTTTCAAGAATATTTTAGTCAAATCTTACTAATACACTAGAGGATCTGTGGGGGCCACAAGATGTCCTGGAGAGGTCCGCGTGGGCGCCCCAGAGGCCAGGGGCCTTGGTGCCTTGCACCGTCTGCACCAACTGTAGCTCTGCCTCTGGTCATTTTTCTTGAACTCCAGTATAAACCTTATATTTATACTGTAAATGTATTCATGTAAAAGTATCAGAGACAGTATACATTTCTCAGTTTCATATATGGCACTCAGACAGTAGGAAAACTGCATATTGATTTCTAAAAATGGAAGAATATATTTCTTAAAAATCCTTTCAAGTTAGTATAAATATCAAGAGGAAGGACAATCTCACATCTCTAACTTTAAGATGGGAGATAAATCTCAGAATAAGGACATTATTATCTCTAATTTAAAGCCAAACAAGTCTGACTCTCTGTAACTCAGTCGGCCAAATACAGTACTAAGGGGTGAAGTGTTCGACAAGTCTTACTGAATATGCCCATGGTTGGATTTCAACATAACAAGACAAGCCTAGGGGCTCATCTCTATGTATTATTGTATACATTTATATTTTTTTATTACACACTAGGAAATTGCCCATCAAAAATGACGGGAATAAAATTGTAAGGCTGGCATTGCTGTTTGACACACAATGTGAGGCTTTTGCTTCTCTGAGCACCTCCGTTGCTCATTGTGAGCCTCTCCCATCGTGTACCTCAACTTTCCTGCTTTGCAATGATCACCTTCTGTGCGCATCGCAAGCCTTTCCTTCCGCTCATTGCAGGGATCGTTAACCTTCACGTTTTGTGCTTGGGAATGCCATGTGTCTCTTTCCACCATCTCCCCCCGTCCCTTCCCTGTGTGTTTATCCTCTGTGTGTCTGCTGAATGTTTGTGTTGCGTGCGCTGACTGGCGTTGTTTTTATTTTCACAGTCCTTCGTGCCTAGCGTTGTTCGTGTAAGTCTTACTGTCTTCGGCGTCGTGTATTTTCTAAGTCCCATGTTCCTGGCATTGATCAGCCTTATTTTCATCATCCATTTTCTTCCTCACTTAGCCAATTTTCAATTAACGAAAAACGCCAAATATAGCTCAAATTCACTTGCAACCTCACTCCCAGGCTGCCTGGCTCTCCCTCTGTGCTGTGTGTGTTATTATTTTGTTCAAGTTATTTTGCATGTTCAAGTTTTTAGAGTTACGCGCTTGATACAATCTTGACCGTTAAATTAGCAAACTGCGTTCCTCGCAACCAGCTACAAAGTGCCACATTTTTCGCTGGCTATCACGTCCATCGACATGAGCCCCTTCTGTTCTCATGTCGATGGTGTTTTAAAGTCCTGTGTGCTCTGTGATGAACGCCTGCAGCGCTTATCACAAGCCCTGCAATGAGAGCCTTTGGCGCTCATTGCAGCCTAACTCCAAAGGAGCCTCACGATGAGCCCCTGTGGCGCTCATCATGAGCCCTGCAATGAGTGCCTTCGGTGCTCATTGCAGCCCAGCTCCTGCGGACTTGCTGCAAAAGTCCTGCGTGCCTCAGCTGCTAGCTTCGCGCGGCTTACAGTTTCCCCACGGACCTCGGGATGAGTGGCTGTGGCACTCATCCCGAGCCCTGCAATGAGCGTCTTCTGCAAAGTGCCACATTTTTCGACGGCTATTGCGTTCATCGACATGAGCGCCATCTGTGCTCATGTCTATGGTGTTTTAAAGTCCTGTGTGCCTCGCGATGAGCCCTTCGGTGCTCATTGCAGCCTAAGTCCCACGGGCCTTGTAGTAGTGTGCCTCAACGGCTCGCCTCACATTTCTGCCCAAGGGCCTCAAAAGCGTGACCAACATCGCAAACGCCCCCAACATTCGCAAGATCCACAACTATATATGTGCTTGCCTAGGTTGTCATTGCCAAATTATGAATTGCATGGATGGGAGGTATGGGAAAAATGATTACAACAACTGATTTTTATCTTTTAAACAAATGAAATACTAATGACATAGGTGGACATAAAAACATTGCAGTGACATAACAATGATCGTATTGATCCACCTCTATACACAGTCGTACAGGGAGTGCAGAATTATTAGGCAAGTTGTATTTTTGAGGATTAATTTTATTATTGAACAACAACCATGTTCTCAATGAACCCAAAAAACTCATTAATATCAAAGCTGAATATTTTTGAAGTAATTTTTAGTTTGTTATTAGTTTTAGCTATTATAGGGGGGTATCTGTGTGTGCAGGTGACTATTACTGTGCATAATTATTAGGCAACTTAACAAAAAACAAATATATACCCATTTCAATTATTTATTTTTACCAGTGAAACCAATATAACATCTCAACATTCACAAATATACATTTCTGACATTCAAAAACAAAACAAAAACAAATCAGTGACCAATATAGCCAACTTTCTTTGCAAGGACACTCAAAAGCCTGCCATCCATGGATTCTGTCAGTGTTTTGATCTGTTCACCATCAACATTGCGTGCAGCAGCAACCACAGCCTCCCAGACACTGTTCAGAGAGGTGTACTGTTTTCCCTCCTTTTAAATCTCACATTTGATGATGGACCACAGGTTCTCAATGGGGTTCAGATCAGGTGAACAAGGAGGCCATGTCATTAGATTTTCTTCTTTTATACCCTTTCTTGCCAGCCACGCTGTGGAGTACTTGGACGCGTGTGATGGAGCATTGTCCTGCATGAAAATCATGTTTTTCTTGAAGGATGCAGACTTCTTCCTGTACCACTGCTTGAAGAAGGTGTCTTCCAGGAACTGGCAGTAGGACTGGGAGTTGAGCTTGACTCTATCCTCAACCCGAAAAGGCCCCACAAGCTCATCTTTGATGATACCTGCCCAAACCAGTACTCCACCTCCACCTTGCTGGCGTCTGAGTCGGACTGGAGCTCTCTGCCCTTTACCAATCCAGCCACAGGCCCATCCATCTGGCCCATCAAGACTCACTCTCATTTCATCAGTCCATAAAACCTTAGAAAAATCAGTCTTGAGATATTTCTTGGCCCAGTCTTGACGTTTCAGCTTGTGTGTCTTGTTCAGTGGTGGTCGTCCTTCAGCCTTTCTTACCTTGGCCATGTCTCTGAGTATTGCACACCTTGTGCTTTTGGGCACTCCAGTGATGTTGCAGCTCTGAAATATGGCCAAACTGGTGGCAAGTGGCATCGTGGCAGCTGCACGCTTGACTTTTCTCAGTTCATGGGCAGTTATTTTGTGCCTTGGTTTTTCCACACGCTTCTTGCGACCCTGTTGACTATTTTGAATAAAACGCTTGATTGTTCGATGATCACGCTTCAGAAGCTTTGCAATTTTAAGAGTGCTGCATCCCTCTGCAAGATATCTCACTATTTTTGACTTTTCTGAGCCTGTCAAGTCCTTCTTTGGACCCATTTTGCCAAAGGAAAGGAAGTTGCCTAATAATTATGCACACCTGATATAGGGTGTTGATGTCATTAGACCACACCCCTTCTCATTACAGAGATGCACATCACCTAATATGCTTAATTGGTAGTAGGCTTTCGAGCCTATACAGCTTGGAGAAAGACAACATGCATAAAAAGGATGATGTGGTCAAAATACTCATTTGCCTAATAATTCTGCACTCCCTGTATATACAGGAGGTCCCTGTGTTACAAATGACATGACTTACAGACTACACATACTTAAGAATGGGCTCTCAAGGCTTTTTACCACACATGAGCCATTATAGTATTGTTATTATTATTATTATTCATCAGGATCCAAGTTATATACAAATCCAGTTTAAAGACATTCTCAGGAACATATCTCATTCTTAATTGGTGACCGCCTGTACAGATGTAAGTTTCCTCTCACCTCTGGCTAGCAGAGGCGTAGGAACTGGGGGGATGGGGGGACAAATCCCCCCAGATTATATGAATAGGGGACAGACAAAATGCTGCAATTTGAATTAGTTGTGCATGAATTGATTTGGCCACTAGATGTCGCCAAAGCTATGGAGCAGTATGAAAGAAAAGCTTTGACCCAGGAAAGCTTTTGACTCCAACCCCTTTTAACAACCCTTGGAAGATGCAATGAGCAGCCAGGATTCAGGTTACCCAGCAAGAGCAGCTGAAAGGGTATTTGCACAAAGGTACACACAACATTGGAATTAAAAATGGCTAGTATACTTTTTCAGGCATGTATTTTTGCACCAAAATACCTGATCTTTGTATTTTCTTTTGCAATATATTCAGTTTCTTCATATCTTTCCAACTCATTTCTACTCTTTGCTCTTTGTTCTGTTTTTTGCAGTCGTCACCATTTTTCCCATCCCACTTTTATCCTCCCCTCTCAGCCTTCTGCTTCTTGCTCTTCACTAATTTACCTTCCCTTACCCTTCTTTTCTCTCATCACCTATATCCCACCTACCCTCACACACACACACTACTTTACCCTGATAAAACATCATACAGCAATTCAAATTAGAGGGAAGCCAAGAGGGAGGACGCCTGTTTAATGACGTGATATGATGATGAGGAGAGAAGAAGCCCGTGTTATACAGTGATATGATAGTGAGGAGGGAGAAAGTCTGAGTTATGAGAAGAGGAAGCGACCTTGGATGGAACCTTGGTTTATGCCATCAGCCAGAGGGTAAGGTGAAGTAAATTAATGTTATTTTAATACACACATGAAAGATTGAACATACAAAACATAAAAACTGCATAAACATATCCACAATCTCTGACAGTACAAATAAAAGTTTTGTTAAGATACATAGACCTTATAGCCGCAAGGTATGTGATTAATCAAAGGTTATCTATGTAATACTAAAAACGTCAATCATCTGCAATAATAATACAATACAAAAATAGGTTCTGCATTTGTTTTATGCCAAATAATTGACTGTTTTAGTATTTAGCAGATACTAGTTTTGTATGTTTTGTATGTACAATATTTATGTATGCGCTAAAATAACCTAAACTTACCTCACCATATTTTTTATGTTTTTTTTTCCCCTTTTCTTCTCATTCCCCCAAATTCTTTTTCATCAAGCTGATTTACTCTGCAGGGAGATCTCTCAAAATCTTCAGGATAGCAGCTCATCATCCATCCATACTAGACTTGGACTGATACTTTAAGAACTGATGGAGAATCTGTATTGCCTCAGATCTACCATTGGTGGTGGATAGGTACTATTAGTTTGATATTCTAACATGTTTTGTTTATATTGAATAGAGGGTCACTACTGTATGTCGTCTTTTTGTCTCTTTAAACCTCATCCCTCCCAGATTATGTGGGGCTCCTACGCCCTGTCTGCCCAGCTCCACAGACAGACAAGAGTAGCTCCCCTTAAAGGATCACCATTCATTTCTTCTATTATGTAGTGAAATATTGCATACAGTATATATTCACTAGTATGTTTAAAAAAAATCTAGAAATGTTTTGCTTTCTTTCAATGTAAAACTCTTTTTTTCAGATTGCAATGGCCCTTTTAGCTTTCTGAGCTGATTGACAGGTAACATGCCTCTAAATGAATGCATGGTGCCTGACAATCTAGCCTCTCCCATCACTACTAGCACATAATTACATTTGAAAAACAACATTATTCAACAAATGAAGAACGTTAGCATATATCAATATACTCGTGCTTATGTATTTGTTTATATTATTTATATGTGGGTCTGCTAATTAAAGTTGTGGAATACTTATTAGTGTATTTGTATGTAACATATAAATATTTATGCATTTAATTAAAACTCACAGTTGGGGAGATTAGCTAGAAGAGCGTGTCAAATTGGTTGAATCACTATTATTTTCCTTATTCTGAACAATGATTTTGGCATGCTAATTAATAACCCAGGATAAAAGACAGTTATGAGAATGTTAAAAAGTGATTTTACGGAAAAATACCAATATTCATGGTCAATTATCTCATTTTTAAGTAACTATCAATTGTAAATACTGTTTTTCATTTAATTTCTACCATAAGTGTGTGTTAAAGTAGCACTGAGGTCCCAAATATACAGCATGTTCTTTTAAGAACTGGGCTTAATAATAAGCAAAATATTTTTAAAAAGTACAAGTACTTGAAAACATTATTTTATAACCCACTATACGTAGTTATTCTTTAATGTGGCCTTGTAAGAGTATTACATTTTTATTAGTCCTTTTGATAAGGCACTAAGGATTGGCACATTTCCCCAGAACGATCATAATCTTCTTCTGAATCATGCATGCAAGGTATCATCCCACATATACAAGCAGATAAATATAAATAGAATTGCTGGATCACTTTACAAATTAACTACCTATAATAGGTAATAAAAAAGGTCATACTTATAAAACTGTATATATGTACACTCACTAAATTAATGACAATAATGTATCTATTAAATACAACATTTTTGAAAATATTCTTCAATAATGTTCTTTTCATGTTCATATCTATCTATCTATCTATCAATCCATCCATCCTTCCATCCATAAGCTATTTTTAAGTGGAGCCTATTTTAAGCATAGATTGCATAACATGTAAATCACATTTTAAAAATAACTGAGCAATCACGTTTAAATAAAAAGAGTTTATGCTTTGCAAGTGTTTCCACCAAGAATTTCCCTGTTAAAAATGACCACAGCGAAAAAGTAAAACTGTTACTAGTCTTCATGCTAGTATTCAAAGTAATAGTTAGTTGCTTTACAGTGTCCTGAGTATCTGGTTAAGCTTATCAAGCACCAGAGTCTTTTCAAGTGAATCCTGCCGTCTGATGATATGGCCAAAATATTTGAGCTTCAGCCTCATGATCATACCTTCTAGTGAACAGTTTGTCTTGATTTCTCGAAGTATTGATTTATTGGATCTTCTTGCAGTCCAAGGGACTCTAAGCAGCCTTCTCTAATTCAAAGGCGTCAATTCTATGGTGCTCAGACTTCTTTATGGTCCAGCTTTCACATCCGTATGTTACTACTGGGAATACCATAGTTCGAACTATGCGGACCTTTGTTGATAGTTTAATGTCTTTACTTTTTACTATCATGACCAATGTTGCCATAGCTTTCCTCCCCAAAAGGAAACATCTTTTAATTTCATGTCTTCAGTCACCATTTGCAGAGATTTTGGATTCAATGAAAATAAAATCTATAACTGCCTCCACTTCTTCCCGGGTCTATTTGCCAGGAAGTGAGATTGCCGTTTGCCATGATCTTCGTCTTTTTAACGTTGAGCAGCAGGCCAACTTTTGCACTCTCTTCTTTACCCTCATCAATAGGTCCTTTAGTTCTTCCTCACTTCCATCCATCAGAGTACTATCATCCGCGTATCTGAGGTTGTTGATATTCCTTCCAGCAATATTGATTCCGGCTTTGGATTCATCCAGGCCAGCAATACGCATGATGTACTCTGCATATAAGTTGAATAAATAATGTGACAATATACAACCTTGTCAAATTGCTTTTTTGATCTTGCACCATTCTGTTGTCCCATGTTCGGTTCTGACCTTGGCTTCTTGGCTGACATCCAGATTCTTTAGGAGAAGGATGAAATGATCTGGTACTCACATCTCTTTAAGAACATGCTACATTTTGTTGTGATCCACACAGTCAAAGGCTTTAGAATAGTCTATGAAGCAGAAGTAAATGTTTTTTGGAACTCTCTTGCATTCTCTATTATACAGCAGTCATTGGCAATTTGATCTATTGTGCCTCTTCCCCTGCAGAACCTGGCTTGCACATCTGGTAGTTCCTGGTCCATATATTATTGGAGTTGGGCTTGTAGAATCTTAAGCATTATCTTGCTTGCCTGTGAAATTAGTGCAATTGTTTGATAATTGGAGCACTCTATGGCACTGCCTTTTTTGGGATTGGGATGTAGACTGACCTTTTCCAGTCTATTTGCCATTATTGAGTTTTCCAAATGTGTTGGCATAAGGTAAATATCACTTTCACAGCATTATCCTGTAGAATTTGGAATAGTTCAATTGGGATTCCATAATCTCCTGCAGCCTTATTATTAGCAAGACATCCAAGGGCCATCACACTTCGCTCACCAAAATGTCTGGCTCCAGCTTATTGGACAAACTATTGGGGTCATCCTGTTGAGATCGTTCCTATATAGAACTTCAGTGCATTCCTGCCACCTCTTCTTTATCTGATATTCTTCTATTAAGTCCCTACCATTTTTGTCTTTTATCATGCCCACTTTGGCATGAAAGGTGCTTTTTAAGTTTCCAATTTTCTTGAAGAGATCTCTTGACTCTCCCATTCTGTTATCTTCTTCAGTCTGTTTACATCGTTCATTCTATAAAGTCTCCTTGTCTCTTCTTACTATCCTCTAGAATTCTGCATTCAGTTGGACAAATCTTTTACCTTTCACTTTCATTCTTTCCTGGGCTACTTACAAAGCCTTATCAGACAGCCAGTTTGACATCTTACTTGTCTTTCTTTTAGGGATATTCTTTGATGCAGTTTCCTGGATTATGTTGCAAACTTCAGTCCAAAATTCTTCAGGCATTCTATCTTCCATGTCTAGTCCCTTAAATCTATTTTTTACTTCCACTGCATATTTACAAGGGATATTATTTATTTTGTATCTACTTGGTCTGATGGTTTTCCCTCTTTTCTTCAGTTTAATTTTAAACTTTGTAATAAGAAGCTCATGGTCTGAGCCACAGTCAGCTCCAGGTCTTGTTTTTTCTGACTGTATAGAGCTCCGCCATTTTTGGCTGCAAAGTATGTAGTCAATCTGATTTCTATGTTGTCCATCTGATGTTGTCCATGTGTAGAGTCTTCTCGGAGGCTGTTGGAAGAGGGTGTTTGCTACGACCAGAGAATTATCTTGACAAAATTCTACTAATCTCTGACCTGATCATTTTGTACTCTAAGGCCAGATTTGCCAGTTATTCCAGATGTCCTTTGGTTCCCTACTTTAGCATTCCAATCTCCTATGATGCTAGTAACATCTTTTCTTGGTGTTATATCTATGACGTGTAGAATGTCTTCATAGAACTTCAGCCTCTTCAGCATCAGTGGTTGGAGCATAGACTTGAATCACTGTGATATTAAATGGCTTGCCTTGAATTTTAGTTGAAATCATTCTGTCATTTATTGGGTTGTAAGCAAGCACTGCTTTGACTACTCTTTGATTGATTAGGATGGCTACTCCATTTTTTCTGCGGGATTTTTGACCACAGTAGAAGATCTGGTGGTTGTCTGATGTGAAATGTCCCATTCCAGTCCAGTTTACCAATTCTCAGGTTATCTATGTTTAGCCTTGACATTTCATTCTTGTCCACATCTAGTTTGCCTTGGATCATAGTTCTAATATTCCAGGTTTGTATTCTGAATTGGTCTTTTGCTGCAGCAGACTTTCCTTTCCTCTTCAGACACATCCGCAGCTGAGTATCCTTTCGGCTTTGACCCAACCATTTCATTAGATCTGGTGTTATTTGTACTTGCCCTCTGCTCTTCCTCTGTAATGTGGTAGGCACCTTCTTACCTGAGGGGCTCATCTTCTGGTGCCATATTGGTATGTCTCTGGTTGTTCCTGTCCATAAAGTATTCTTAGCAAAGATACTGGAGTAGGTTGCCAGTTCCTTATCCAGTGGACTGGGATTTGTCTGAACTCTCTGCCATGACCTGCCCATCTTGGCTAACCCTACATGGTATATCTCACAGCTTTATCGAAGTACACAAGTCCCTTCACCATGACAATGTAGCGATTCAGAAGGGGCTATATAATACAGTTGATAATTAGCATGAGCATTTCAAACAAGGCTCATGGAATCTAGGCCTTACTCAGATGACAATGTCCCTTTAAGCATCTTTCATTTAGTCCTAGGTTAATCTTTGCACAGGTCTTTCAAGATGCTTCTAAGATGCTAACAATAGCACATTATCTAATATCTAATTCTTGCTGGATTGATTGCTTATAAACTGCATCTCCCGTGTGCGTCACAAGGTGATAATGCATTAGCATGATAAAGAGCCTTCAACATACAAATAAGGCAATGTCTATAGCTACAACAAATCAGTAAATAATCAGTAATCACTAACCAAGACCTGACATAGCCAGAGATAGACACAGCAATCACTCATGTTTACATTCTTGCATTTTAATTGATTTCAGCGATTAAAGAAGCAAATGAAAGGTCTATAGATAACTCCTCTGCTTTAATTAACATACTAATTTACTTTGCCTGAAAAATGGTACAAAAAGTCAATAGATGGGCAAATTGATCCAATATTTTTTAGCAAAATAGATGCTATTCTTATGCTTTTTTAATTTTATGTGTATTTTGAAAATGTAGCAAAGATGAGAAACATAGTTACATTTCTAGCATTTGACATTTTATGACTAATTCTAATTTTATGCCAGTAAAGCTTGGACAATAAAGTTTAAAGTGATAAAATAAGGATCTAGAATTGGTTTTCAAAATGAAGTGTGTTGTTTATTATATTTTAACATGTATTCTTCATATTTTCACCATGGAGAGTTTAATAAGGAATCTGACCTTTAACACAGAATGTTCCTGTTAGAATTTGCAATATATTCCATAGGGAATATTTTATAAAAAAATAAGGACATGAAAAGATTGTTTACAATTTGTGTGTCTGCGTTGCTCAGTCGTGTCAGACTCTCCGTGACCTCATGGACCATAACACTATGCTGATCTACTTGGTAATCATGGCAGAGATACTGGAGTGGGTTGTCAGTTCCTTCTCCAGTGGGCCACAGCATACAGCTCCTGGTATTCCTAGGTGGTCTCCCATCCAAGTACTGACCAGGCCCAACTTGACTTCATGGTGTTGGGACCTGATTTCCTGACTAGAATCAAACTGAGGTCGTAGTGGTGAAAGCAACAAATCCTAACCACTGGACCACCAGGGAACCCATGTTAACAATTTGCTTGTGATTTACAGAGTTAATCCCCTTCTGGATCGCTTGTTGTGGTGAAGAGGCTTGTGTATATTAATCAAGCTGTGAGCTATACCATGTAGGGTCATCCAAGATGGGTAGGTCATAGCAGGGAGGTCAGACAAACCGGGTGCACTGGAGAAGGAATTGGCAACCCACTCCAGTCTCTTTGATAACATAACCCTATGGATAACCACAACTAGAGACATAAAGATAGATGTGCCTGGCGTGCTGTGGTCCATAGGATCACTAAGAGTTGGACATGACTGAACAACTAAACAACAGCAACAATAAAGTTATTAGAAAAATTTGCTATTTTTATAAACAAAATAATATTAGTAAAATATTTTCCTAGGTGCATTACACCAACTTACAATATACCAAATAGACAATTTACAGGAATATAGGGAACTTTAAAACTACATTTTTTCCAAGTTTATTATGAATTAGAATAGCACCGCTGTTAAAAAACAATCCGATATTAGAATATCACAAGGTACTAATCACTCTCCAATTCTTTTTAGCAAAATATTTCCCTCAGTCATATTCGTATTGTAACCGTTTGCCCCCCAGACGATGGTGCAAAGTAAAGTAGTGTAAAGAGTTCTTGACAGGAGTGACTGAGTTAAACTTCTAAAGAACTCCTAATTGTTGCAGGTGCAACTTCACTTTAAAGCCTGGAAAGCAGATATGGGGGAGTTGCTGATTAGGCTCTGGCCTGAGTGCTGTGAGGAGCTGCAGTCTATGGGAGAAGCTGCAGTCTATGGGAGAAGCTGCAGTCTATGGGAGAAGCTGCAGTCTATGGGAGAAGCTGCAGTCTATGGGAGAAGCTGCAGTCTATGGGAGAAGCTTTGAGGTGAGACAGTCAGGAAGACTGTATCCTGAGAGCTGAGCTGATCTAAGCTCTGAAGTAAGACAGTCAGGAAGACTGCTTATAATGCAGATTCAAGTACAGAGAGACACTGGCAAGTAAGTGGATTACCTGGACAATACAGCCAGCAGCCTAAGAAGAGGCACTGAGTGCTTCAGCGTGACCTGAGAGGAGAAAGAGACAGAGCTTCTGAACAGGACCTGGCAGCACTTCCAGAGCAGCTCAGGAAGTTGCCGGTAAGAGGGTCAGTCTGTGTGACTGCAACAATACTCACCTAAGAGACTGTCTACTGTAAAAGTAGAGGACCGACAAAGGATCCATTGCAGCTGAGAAGCTGAAAGAGACTGAACTTTAAGGCACCACCCCTCTGTGTGAACAGATGTTTCTTTTATGCTGAAGTTAAGCTATTGTTTGCTTTTGAAAGCCTTTATTAAAACAAAGCTAAAAGTATATCTGACTCTGTGGTTTATGGGAAAATCATCGAAGCAATCAGTAGCCTAAGGCCGGCCCTGTCACAGTATCTAGAATTTTTTTTATAGTGTGGAGAATAGATCTATGACCTTGTGGGTACTCCTACCTGGAAGGCTCCCTAGTTGAAGCCCCAGAACTTGCTAGACAATCTATTACTAGATAGGAGGGTAAAAAGAGGTGGCCCTTATATCAAAGAACCACTAATACCACAACTGATTGACCATTTTGTGGAGATGGAAGTTTTCTGCCTTTCCACAAATTAAAATATAGAGAGTGTTGTAGCCCTTAGTATAACTAAAAAGCTATGGACTGCAATATAAAAACAGATATAAAAATAACAACTTAATAGTCCCAGAAAGTTAGTAAGTGTGAACTGGATGGATCTAAAAAAAACATAGGCTGTAACAACTAACAAACACAATAGTATAGATGCCCTAATTAGGGAACCTCATGGCTGAATCCAGCTACTCATTACTAGGTCCAACCAACTATTCAAGAAACTGCCTTACAACCGTTTTGCCACCTAAGTGGCTTACTCATAGGCTTAGCTTATAGACTAAACCTATGAGTAAGCTACTTAGGTGGCAAAATGGCCGTAAGGCAGTCTCCTGCCTCTAACTAATTCTTACATTGTGGGACATCTCTATTCTTCCTGTTCTCTCTTGTGTAGCGAGCCATGTTCACAACTGCAACCTAAGGCCATATCCACAGGGGAGGGGTTTTAACTACCAGTTCAATGCTATTGCAAGCAGACACACAGCATGTCACTGTCCACTTGCAGCAGCATGAGACACTGGTAGTGTGAAGTTCCTGCCCTCATGGTTTGCCCTTAGGCCACAGCTATTAAACATGGCATTGTACATGAGAGAGAACAGGACAAAACAGTAAGGATCCAGTAGGTGAGAATATTTTAATTTGTTTTATTTTAGAAGTACCGTATTGGTCCGAATATAAGCCGCACCTTTTTTCCGATTTTTAAGCTTGCGAGTTACGGGTGCGGCTTATATTCGCGACCGTAAAAAAAATCATTGCCGATTTGCAAACTTTGCTTGTTAGGTGTGTGGCTTCTATTCGTGAACGCAAAATGACTGTCGATTTGCGAGTTAAGGGTGACGATTTTTGTGCTTGAGACTGCGGTATTGAATAGCGATTTACGATTTTAGTGATTCTAACATACTGTAAAGCCTGTAACCTGCAAAAAAGCTACAGTGCTAATTAGAAAGCCTGTTTCTTGCAATGGCTGATCACTTTGAGAGTCTTTTTCTCTCCAATTTTACGGGTGCGGCTTATATTTGAGTACTATCTTTTTTCTATTTTTTCCCCTTGAACTTTACAGGTGCGGCTTATATTCGGACCAATACGGTATGTGAAATGTACCTTTTTATGTCACACAATTATTAAGTCACCTAGTTAAGAACATCTATATAAAACTAAACAATGCCTAAAGAGTCCTTTCAGTACTTATGGCCAATAGTTTCTATATTTCTAAAATAAAACATTGGATGTTACTGAAGTACATATTTACTTTCTCTTGCCATGTGAATCACATTCTAATTAATGTTTAATATCTGTCCCCCCATGCATTTACCCATAATGCACTTTTAATAAAATATCATAAACAATATTTTTTGGCAACATTATTTTCCCATGTGTAGAAACACAATACCAGGGAACTCTGGAGAGACCAACATTACTGTGGTCTTAAGTTTCAAAAATACTATTTTGAAAGACTACACTACAAAATATGCAAATATGCTGCTGTAGGAGCTTTCATTTTGATTTCTGCTGATCCTCTTCCTGATGTGGGAGGTGACTGACAGTTTCTGTACGATGACAGTGTGCCAATGCTTTCAATAGGAGTAATATAAGGCTCATTAGTTTACAAGGATACTCTCTTGAGAATTAAACATATGGTGACATTTACTAAGCTTGTCAAGTGTCTGAGATGAGGTAAAAATGAATGTGATATAATTATCTCCTAAAGGAAATAGTACAAAATATCAACAGGAATTCACATCTATGCCAATTGAAAACTGATTCTGCAGTACGTTGGGTATAAAAGCCAAAAATGTAAAGGTTGTTTATATTTTATTTTTTTACTTTCTGAAATATTTTTTGCCCCTTATCAGGTTTTGTTTTACTCAAAAGACTATGTAGAAAAAGAAAAGCTCTTTAAGGAATTTACGTATGCCTAGGATAAATCTTCAGATTTAATTAAACAAAGCTTTTGGTCTAGATTAGCCTTTCGGTTATTTTCTGCTTGCATGTTTCTGTATTCACAGTCGCATAATTTATATTGACAATGTCTTTTGAAAAATAAATTAATATTCAAAATGTTTCTTGTTTGAACTTACCACAGAAAATCCCTCAATGGTTATGACTCCGTCCTTGCTTAGTTAATATCTCGCTATAACATTTATTCTTTTTTGTGTTTTCAATGTTTTTTTTGTATTTTTTTCTTGCTATTCATTTTCAGAAAATATTTGCTATACTTATGGTAATTTACTTCAATTATTTAACTATGAGTGTATAATATACAATTACAGTTTACACTGTGTACTAGCCAGCTGAACAATTTCCCTTGACATTTGGTTGCACCCTACATAATAATACAGTTTTAAAGAATACATAATTGTTCTCATTTTTCTGCATTAATCCGATATTCTCCTTGCTATGGAGTATTTCAAACTCAACAAGTTATTCGAATTTTGGAATAGATTGTATAGTGGTCAGTTGCCTAAAGTAATGAATTATTACTGGTGAGAAGACCACATTTTCAAAACATTAATAGTTCATTAAACAGGGACATAAAGGAGCTTCCTCTGTCTTAAGAGCAACCATGCTGTCTTTTGCCTAAATATGACAAGTGATAGTGTATGGTATCCTCAGAAGTGATATGCTTTTCCCTGCACAAGTCGCATGCTTATCTGCTTAAGATCACAACGTAGGTCACCTGTTGAGGGATTGAAGAAGGAATCTGATGCAGAAGATATTCAGGAGTTAGTGACCCATTGGGTGGCAGAGAAAGCTCAGAAAGCCATCAAGCATAATGCTGAGAATGAAAAGCTAAAAGCTTTTGCCCATGGAGTAAGATGATGATATAAAAGTGGCTGATGTTGTGTGCAAAGGTCAAAGAGTAAATGGCATTGTGTTGTCATTAACTGTTCGCAAAGCCAGCCTCAAAATGAAGGATATTAATCAAGATCCCTTAGATTGTAAGTTTGCAAGTTTTCAATTGTGTGTCCGTGTCTTGGAAGCAAGCACCATGTGCATTTGATTATATGCTCAAAAACAGGCCCCTCCATTCTTTATAAGGTGTTAAGTTTGTTTTTTGCCATGTACTTAACCCCTGTACAGCGCTACGGAATATGTTGGCGCGATATAAATAAAGATAATAATACTGGGGAACATTTGAACCCAAACAGATGGAAGAACCATATGGGTTAGAGCAATGTAAGGGCATCTATGAGAAACTTGGAAATAACCTACCACCTGTCCCCAGTGAAAGCTTCAGAGGCGGAGGATGATACTTTAGAAAACAAACACCTGACAAAGATCTGAGATAAAGGAGAAATCAAACAGATGATTGCAGCCAGTGCTCTTTCAGAGGAGGAATATCTCAAATTTGATGAGGAAACTGGAAGACTTTCTATAATGAAAGATGAGAAAGATGAGTATCTGGAACAGGTAGAAGAGGAATCGCTGTCCCTGACCGAGCATATGGAGCAGAGCGTGGACATGAGTCCCGTTAATAATGAGAAGTATTCTTTTTTTTTTCTTTTCACCGTGACTCCATCCAGGAAGGAAGTTCCTGAGGGCTAATGCGGGAGTCAGAGCGAACGCCAACCTCAGTGAACAGTGGAAGAGCAACAAATGGAGAAATGCGCCCAAGCTGTGCCTATCTGGAGAGAGAGTTTCTTCCCCACAACTACATGAATGGGCAGAATATTCGAGAGAGGGAGTGCTTGTCAAGACCGGAGGAACCCAAAAACCGTGACTGTGTACAAGGTGGCTGCCTCGCAGAGTGAGACTGCAAATGCAACAAAAGAGCTCTGCAGCTCTGCATGTCAAACAGTCGGTGGAGTTCCGGTGAAGAAAGTTTTTGCACTGCCCTAAGATTATAGTTGAGGCCCAAAGAAACATGGTGGGTGATTAGAGAGCTACCCAGGAAAACTACTTAGAAATATGGCAATAAAGTAATGCTTTAACGTAGAACTATAAATCATACTTCTCTGTGCAGCTGCTGGGAAATGCATCTCAATCCAGTAATGTTACAACATTATATCCTCCTGTAGAGTTGCTGGAAAAGTCTTCTAATATAGTAATGTTATAATGCAGCAACCAGGAGAATTATCTGCTGAGGCCTTTGCAGATGCACTATTATAGACATGCTGGTGAGGTTATACTCACCTGGTGAAGTGAGGAGTGCACATGTTCAGAGAACAGAACATGCTGCGAGGGTGTTGAACTATTGAGAATACAGAGTAGGACGCCTGAGAGACGCTCTGCACTGATACACTGCCTTCCTTTAAAAAGATTATTATAGTTTTCTATGCATGGAACTATAGTGCCGAAAAGCTTAATGTTTGCCTTTAAAACCTTAAAGTTGAGTATCAAGCTTTCACCATATTGGACAAGACTTAAACTCTTTTTCAAGACTTATTATCGGAGAGACTCTTTAAAAGAATGGAAGAGAGTATGAGACTTAACTCTGGTGAGATACACATTCCCCTAAAATCTATATCACTGTAAGGTGGGGCCAAAGGAGGGAGTGATGGGACAACCAGGAGATTTGTGGTGATAATGGGGTATTTCACTTAATTTATTTATGATTAGATTTTATTTATCTTATTTAACTCCTATTTTTCTTTACCAAGACACTATGTTTTTATTAGCACTTAAAAAGCTAATACTATATAGAATAGCTTTTCACTAATTAGATTAATTAATGTTACTTGTAAAATATAATAATATTCACTAGAATCTAATTTTGTTTTAGAATCTTGATTTCACTAAATGTATCTGTTTAAGTATCCCTCCATCCCCCTCTCCCCCTCCCTGGCCTCAAGCCTGGGCACAATCTCGAACTCTTGTGCTCTATTATATATCATATCTACTCCCTTTTTTGTTTTTTTATGTATTATTTACGGATGAGCTCTGGTATGTAAATTAAGCTTCTCTATTGAACATTTCTCTCCCTGAATATATAAAAGGGGAAGATATAGAGATAATGGAAGCTATTTTGTTAATTGGTTAAATAATAAAGTTGTGGGGTAATTGGCATTATTCGCTCTTTATGTAGATAAACTTTAACAACTAGATTATTTTCCTTTTTCATATGAAAGCCTATAAAGCTCTTCCAATAATAGAAAAAATGATTAAAATATACTAATACTGAGGTTCTTAGTTCATTCTAAGGTGCTGGTAAGTAGCCCCTCTTACTGGACCAGTCCTGATTCAGATAATGACCGTTAAAACTATAGTTTTTGGGGGGATATTTATGTGCCTCTGTATTTTTTTGAGAGAGAGATGTAATATGTTTGTTGTATATATGCTCAGACAAGTAAAGTGTGTTTTTTTCCCTGTGTGCAGTGATTTGGTACAGGTGAGAGTAGTGTTTTTACCTGGGTTAAAATTGATTATACGTTTGGGCCTTGGAATAGAAAAAGGGTCAAATTGTAGGATGGATATATATATTTTTTTTTTTTTGTAATTATGAGTCAGTCCAGTGGCGACCTCACTTAGTGTACATCCTGTCATATGTATGCAATACTGGAACAAATGATCCAGAGTCCATACCACTGTGAGAGGTGTGAGCATGTTGCCTCTCTGGAAGCTCAGATTGGAAAACTGGAGAGGAGAATTGCAGCACTTACTGATATTCCACTGGAAATGGAGTTGGTGCTCACAGACCACAGTTTAGCTGGGCCTAGCCTGGAGTGTGGAGCTGGTGCTAGTGAGGATGTTCAGTGAGGTAGCTGGGTTACTGTTAGAAGGGGAAGCAGGGGGAACAGGAGCATGAGCCAGGCCAATACTGAGTTGGCAAGCACCAATGGATTTGCCAGATTGAGTGAAACTGTTGGGGATGTCCATTCAGGAATGGCAATGCCAGATAGAGCTGTTCCATCTAACAGCCGAGAGAACAGTTCTACTGGAGGAGTGGGAGGGCAGTTTAGGCAAAGCAACAGACAGGTTTTGGTGGTAGGGGATTCTACTATTAGGAAGGTAGACAGGGTGATTTGCTGTCTCCCGGGTGCTCGGGTTCGGCATTTTGTGGATCGGGTAGATAAATTATTGGGAGGGTCTGGAAATGAACCAGCGGTCTTGATACATATTGTTACGAATGACAAAGTTAGGGTAAGATGGAGTGTCCTAAAGAAAGATTTTAGAGAATTAGGGAATAATCTTGAGGGAAGGACCTCCAAGGTAGTATTTTCTGTGATACTACCAGTGCCACGTGCTAACCCAGGGAGACAGAAGGAGCTTAGGGAGGTTAATGCGTGGCTAAAGATGTGGTGCACTAAGGAGGGGTTTGGGTTTATAGAGCACTGGGCTAACCTCTCTTCTCTGATGAGGGAGCTTTTGTGCTATGGGAAAGGATGGTAGAACGACTAGGAGGAGTTTTTAAACTAATAGGTGGGGGGAGGGACTAGATAGAAGTAATGGGGTGTAGAGTGGATAAGGGATGAATTAACTACTCATGGGGGAGGAGATGGGGATAGGGTTAGTATAGTCAATAGGGAGGTATTACTAAGCAATTCAAGTACAGAGGCAGGCACCTCAAAACTACAAACTCATAACATAAGATGTATGCTTACTTATGCCAGAAGCTTGCCAGGAAAAATGGAAGAGTTAGAATTATTGGCAATTAACGTAAAATGGGATTTAATAGGCATTACCAAAACATGGTGGGATGAATCTCCTGACTGAACTGTGAATCTGGATGGTTATAACCTATTTAGGAATGATAGGGGCAATAGTAATGGGGGAGGAGTGATTTATCTGTATGTTAAGCCTGAATTTAAGCCTATAGTCAGATAAGATATTTATGCTGGAACTAGGGGTAATGTTGAATGTTTGTGGGTAGATAAATAGCGGAGAAGCAAATTCCAAAAGAATATTGTTAGGAGTATGCTATAAACCCCCAAATATAATTGAAAGTGAGGAAATACAATTATTGTTACAGATTGGAAATGCAGCTAAGCATGAGCAAGTTCTAATAATGGGAGATTTTAACTACCCTAAAATACACTGGATGAATGAGACCAGCAGTAAGGGTAAAGGGAGCAGGTTCTTGAGTACACTCAGGGATCATTATCTGGCCCAGGTTAGAGCCCACTAGAAATGAGGCCATCTTGGATTTAGTCATCACAAATAATATTGATATTGATCAAATGTGAAATAGGGCAACCTTTTGGAAACAGTGATCACAACACAGTCTCATTTGAGATTGAATTAAAAAAACAAAACGCTTAATTTTAAAAGGGCAGATTTTAACAATCTAAGGGTAGCAATACAATGTATAGACTGGGACAGAGAACTGGCAGGTAAAAATACTGAACATAAATGGACAACATTTAAATCCCTACTAAATACACATCGGCATATACCAGGTGGGAATAAAAGTAAAAGTAAATTACATCCAACATGACTTAACAATCATTTAAAGATCAAGATACGGAGTAAAAAACAGGCATTTAAATTATACAAAAAAGAGGGGACAGAGACTGCTTTACGGGATTACAAGGCAATCAACAGGGCTTGCAAAAGGGCTATTAGACTGGCCAAAATAGAAAATGAAAAATGAGTTGCAAAAGAGAGTAAGACTAACCCTAAAATATTTTTTTAAGTATATAAATGGAAAGAGGGCCAGGATGGAAGCTATTGGAGAATTACAATGTGAAACAGGCTGTCTGACAATTAGTGACCAGGAAAAGGCAGGTGAGCTAAATGGGTTATTTTCTTCTGTATATACAAGGGAGGTACCAGTGGTTGGGACACTGCAACATAATAGGGCTACACTACCTTCACCAAATAACTGGTTAACGCAGGAAGAAATCCAAAAGAGGTTGGAAAAATTAAATGTCAATAAAGCCCTGAGTCCTGATGGAATACATCCAAGGGTACTGAGGGAACTGGGTTCTGTAATAGCCAAACCATTATATCTAATTTTTCAAGATTCACTCAGCACTGGGTCACTACCAGATGAATGGAGAAAAGTGGAGGTGACACTTCTATTTAAGAAGGGGGCAAGAGCAAATCTGGGGAATTGTAGATCTGTAAGCCTTCTTTAGTGGGAAAGCTTTTAGAAGGGTTAATATATACAAGAGTATGTCTATTCAAACAGCATTATAAACCATATTATAAGTAGGAGCCAACATGGATTTATGAGGGATAGGTTGTGTCAAACAAATCTAATTAGTTTCTATGAGGACGTTAATAGGAACCTGGATCAAGGCAACTCAGTGGATGTAGTTGTTTAGATTTTGCAAAGGCTTTTGATACAGTACCACATGGGAGACTATTGTGCAAACTAAGGGTACAGAAATTGTAGTAAATATATGAACATGGATTGAGAGCTGGCTAAAAAAGACAGGAAACAAAGGGTTGTTGCAAATGGAACATACTCGGATTGGACTAATGTGGTAAGTGGGGTTCCTCAGGGTTCAGATGTTAGAAGTGAGCTGGAAAGGCCCATGAGGCCGACCTCAATGGACTTGTGTATTCTGAGTTTAAAGATTTTCAAGGCCAGCTCAAAAACTTCTGACCAAAGTCCCCTCACCTCAGGACATACCCACCATATATGTAAAAATGTACCTGAATCTCTACAGTCTCTGAAGCACTTAGCGTCTTGGGTCAAACCCCACTTAAAGAGTTTAACTGGTGTGTGCTAAATGCTATGTAGGACCTTTATTGATGTCTCCAACACGCTATAGTTTAATGATCCTCTGGTAAGACTGCGCCAGCTCTGTTCCCAAATCGATTGGTCCAGAGTGTATCCCAGATCCTCTTCCCATAGTTGCATATATTTCATTTTTTGTGACCGTGGAGTTTCATTAAATGTATCATATAATAAGCTTATAATACTGCTCGACAGTGGAAGATCCCTACAAATTCTAGCTAGCCAATTGGTTTCTGGGGTTCCTAAAGAATTTATAGTGGAACATACAAAGTGTCGTAATCTGCAGTAGGTGTAGTGCTCTATTAAGGGTAAGTTATATTTGTCTCTCATATATTCAAAGGTAACCACTGCACCCTCTTGGTACCAGGCCCCAAAAGTCAATAACCTCCTGGAGTTCCACCAATGTTTAGATGTCGGGGTTAGCCGAATAGTTAGAAGTGGGTTAGGTATAATAGGGGATATGCTAGCTAACTTTGGGGCCAAATGATTATTGCGGGTCGCCCATGCCCATATCACCAATGAGTGCTTGATCATTGGGTTCTTTATTTTCCCTAGGATATTACTTGGCCTGGGAAGCCATATAATGGCGTCCCATGAGTATGGGAGTATTTGCAAGTTTTCCATAAAAACCCACAGAGGGTGGTGTTGAGAGGAGTGCACTAGGGGGATAAATGAGAGATGTGCCGCTTTATAATACAATTTAAAGTTGGGACATGAAAGCCCCTCTTTGGTTTTATTTTTGTACATGGTAGATTTGGGAATCCTCGAGGATTTGTAATTCCATATGAATTTAAAGATTTGATTTTAAAAACCTCTCGAGATCCCTATGAACAATTAGGATCGGAAATGTGCGGAATCAGTATAAAAGCCGGGGAAGAATATTCATTTTAACCGCATTTATCCTACCTAACAATGACATTCTACCTTTCGTCTATCTCTGTAAATCTAACATCAACTCCTTGTACAAGGGTAAATAATTAGTTTTATATAAATCTGCTAATTTACAATACTTAATATGTGATTTAGGCCAGGAAAAATCAAAGTTTTGCTTAAGATATTGAATCTCTGGCTGTGAGAGTGCAATACCTAATGCTTCCGTCTTAGCCACATTTATTTTGAGTCCAGAGAGGTTTCCAAACTGAGTGAGAATTTGCTTGAAATGATGGTGTCCAATCTGGATCCCCTGGATATCTGGATTAGATCATATAGATTGCGCTAGTGGCTCTATTGCTAAGGCGAAGAGCAAGGGTGAATGGGGGCATCCCTGTCTGGTGCCCCTTTGTACCTCAATTTGTGCCGTGGAATCGCCTGGTAACTTCAACCTTGCTTTGGGAGATCTATAGTATGTCTCAATCAGGTCCATAAATTTCCCCCAAAGCCAAATTTGAATAATACTTCTTTGAGATAAGACAATTCTAAGGTGTCAAAATCCTTTTCTATATATAGGACCAATAAACAGGTTGGGGTGCGGTTTTGGGACGCCCATGAAACCAAATTTAAAGTGCACTTAATGTTATCCCCTGTTTGTCTGTAAGGAACAAAGCCCACTTGGTCTTTATGAATGAGTCTTGGGAAAATTGAGAGATTCTATTGGCCATCAGTTTTGCTAAAATTTTGATATCTTTATTTAGGAGCGATATTGGGCGATAATTTTTAACTTCTAGGGGGTCTCGACCTTCCTTGGGGAAAAATATCATATACGCCTGGTTTAATTCCTGGGGCATTTGATGGCCTTCTAGAATTTGGTTAAAAAGATTTGTTAAATGGGGGACCAGAGTGTCAATATATTTCTTATAATATAAATTGGTGAATCCATCTGGCCCAGGGCCTTCCCACCTTTCAGGTTGATAAATATAGTCTTTCTAACCTCTGATTCCCTAACCCTCAAGCTAAGGAGCTCCCCTTCCTCCAGAGACAGAGTGGGCAAATCACAGGAATTTAGGAAGGCAAGTTTCTGTTGCTCTTGCTGATGCTGGTGCGGACAGGATGAATATATCTTATGGAAAAATTCCAGAAAGTTTTTTTGTATAATTTTTATAAGAGAGCCCCTTATAAAGGCCTTATGAGCCACGCAGGTCGATCCCATGTCTGACTCGGGGTGATATTGGTCGAGAAAAAAAGCTCAAGGTCATTAGCTATTTGTCTTCCCACAGATGGGTTTGACAACATTTTTTCATTAAGTCTCCAGCTATAGGGAGGTCTGCTTTTCTGGCCCATATCTACAGAAATGCTAACCTGGGAGTGGTCAGACCACGGGCAAGGATGGATATCTGCCTTATCTACACTATCTGAAAATGATGAGTCTATCAAAATGGTGTCTATTCGGGAATACGTGAGATGTACTGACGAATTAAATGTGTACCCCCTCTCACCCTGATGCAGCAATCTCCATGCGTCTAAAAGGTGCAGGTCATTAAGTAATGCGTTAATCTGCTTCAATTTGTTTGAGTATTTGCCACATCTATCCCGGCCTGATCTATCTAGATTAGGATCTATAACCAGATTAAGATCTCCCCCCAACACAATCCTCCCCAGATATGCTGACTTTAGGTATTTGAGAAGATTTATAAATGATTTATGTGGGGCAATAGTCGGGGAGTAAAATGATACCAGAGATAGTTTTGTACCCATCAGTTTACCTGTCAACCACAAAATTGCTGCCTGAATCTATTTTCCTATGCTCAATGATAAATGGAAAATGTTTATGTAGCAAAATAGCTACTCCCGCTTTTTTAGTAGGTTGGGTGGCAGCGACAAAAACCGGGTATCCATTATGTAAAAATTTGGGAAGTCTATTATGCGCAAAATGTGTTTCCTGTAGGAAAATCACATCTGGATGCAGGGGTTTATAGGACAAAAAGGCCTTGAGCCTCTTACACTGGGAGTTAAAACCCCGGACATTATGTGAAACAAAGACAAAAGAGGTGTCTGTCATGGTACCTCCATAGATATGAAGATGCTTTGCCAATCCCAGTTTTAAAGTCGCCCCATACCATATACTTGAGATCTGACGGCCGCTGGAGTTGGCCCTGAAGAAGGCGGAGGAATTTCCTCATGTAGCCTGGTATCTGGAACTACATCCAAGGACCTGACCCACATTTAGCCCTCTATCTAGAAGCCCATGTTCTAACCATTGGACCCAGCGATCACCTAGTTCAATTACTCATGTCTCTTGATCTTTGAACTATAATACAAACATCATATAGCATTATAATATGCTGCGTAGGGTACAAAGTATCCTGTCGGAGTGGTCTCACTGATCTATTTACAGTTCAATTTTACAAAATTTTTAGCCATGGCACATTGTCCCTTTAGCCATAAGTTCTCAGTTCCCATGCTGTAAATCCAAGGTTGTGTCCATGAGTTATAAGAGGTGTGGTCATGCTATAAAGTGTGTCAATCAGACCCATTGCACTAGTAAGCTCCAGTCCCCTACCCTGTAGTCACATTCCAAAACTTTACTTGGACATTCCACTTTGCCATATCCTCTCCATAGTCCCATAATGTCTGTCCAGTTTAAATCTTTGCTGAGGATCCTGGAGTAGTGGATTCTAAAACTTGATCCTGTTGTTTGCTTTGACGCCTGGACCGTTTGACTTCTGTCCATTGTCTTGCTGGTCTAGGAGGCAAACTTGTTCCTTGAGAAATTTCAAGAGTGTCCTCTCTGGGTATGAGATTTAAATCTGAAAGAACTGCATTGCACTCATCTAAGGTGTGAATGATATGATTAGTCGTCCCCACTTGGAATGATAGGCAGAAGGGGAACCCCCACCTGTACCTAATACCACTTTTAATCAAGATTAACAAGGACAGTTTTAATTGCTTTTCTTTTAGAATAGTGGAGGGAGCCAGGTCAGCAAAGATCTGTATCTGGGCGCCATCAAGGCCGGCAATGGACTGTGCCTTTCGAGATGTTGCAAGAATCAAGTCTCTTGTCCCATGAAGGAGAAATCGGGCTATGGCATCTTTTGGCTGCTGAGATGAACTTGGACCCCCCAGGGCCCTGTGCGCCCTCTCAATCTTCCAGGAGTCTTGAGGGAGGTGTGGTAGCATATTGTGAATAATCGCATTCAAGTATATTTTTCGATCTCCCACTGATTTTGGTATTCCTCTGAATCTTACATTATTGCGTCTGGACCTGTTTTCCAGGTCTTCAAATTTATTTTCTACTGCAGTAATATGGGCACAGTTCTGGGTTATATCCAAACGTTCCTTCTGCTGGGTATCCACAATCTGATCGGTTACTGTTTCTAGTAAATGTGTGCGATGCCCAAGATCTTGTAAATCCTGCCTGATTTCTTTAACAGCCTTGTCGAAATGAGATCTGAATAGGTTATTAAAATCTGATAAAGAAATGTCCGACAATTTTGTAGGCTGTTTTGTATTAGAAACATCCTCTTCTATATCTGAGCCTTCTGAAGAACCCATTATGGAAGTAGGCGGGGAGGCTTGGGTTTGTTCTTGTGCCTTAAAATGCTCCTGAATACTCCTTGAGGGCAGATTTTTCATTTTGATTTACCCATCCTTGCGTCCAAATTAGAAAGACAGTAATTTTAGAAATGTGAGCTAGAGATTTAAGTTCTCAGAAATGTTTCAATAATATCAAGTAGTCTTAGGTGGGAGTCCCCTCCAGTCTAAGCTTATCTGTTCACAGCATCAGAGGGCCTAATAGGTCGATCCCTGTGGCCAGTGTGGGGATTACTTCTTAGTGAGCCTCATTTGCAGGAATAAACCATCATATCTGGGCTGTGATCCTCATCATTTGACCTGCCAGGCACGTATACACGCTTATGTCACCACTGTGGTTGATGCTGCATAACAGTCCAGCAAATAACATTTCCCTATATCCAAGAAAGGTTGCAGTCTATGGTGGGCAAGCAGAGAGTAGCTGTGGTCCCATCCTATTCCTGCCAGCTACCTGAAGATTGCTAATCCGAAAAAGTTATTGTGTTGGCTTACATTTTAATGTCTTATAATGCTTTTGGCACAATGTTTGGGTGTACACCTCCACCTTGGTTAATTTTCAAGTTGAGACTATCAAATACCTCTGATGTCCACTGGGTAGCAGCCTGCTATCAATATCTGCATTTCCCAAAAATAACCTTCCAATATAATCTTAGTTTCTCTGGAACTATCTCTTCTTTAATAGTATTATCAATCGGTTAAAAGTGAGTCTCCCTATTACTTTAGTGTGCCTTGGAGGGTATTTTGATTGGCTTGGAGGTTGGTCTCAGCTTCCCTCCTGGGAGCTCCAAGCAAGCATGCCTGTCTCAGACTTTTATGGGGGATCGTGTGGTCTGCTGCCAGCCTTTCCTCTAACTTTTGCTGTGAGCGGCTGGAGTGATTGTGGGGTTCCCGGTGTGAATTGCTGCAATGTGATCTCCTTACTTCTCAGGAAGACCCAAGATGGCAACCGTAGTTTTGTCGGGAAGCCTTGCTAAGGGGAACTAGGATGATGGTGTGGTGTCTTGTGCTTTCCCCCCAGCCACAAGATGGCAGTTACAGCTTTTGGTCCTACAGGTTGTTGCCCACAAGGGGGGGCGGGGTGATTCTGACGCCTGGGGTATCTAGGATCCAAGGACTGCCAGATTGCGGGGCCTTCCCCTACCTCGTGGGGGAAGATGGCCGCCGTCACACCAGATCTCTGCCGTCCAAGCTCTCTCCTCCCTGATGGCTCTCTCACCCTTGGGCAGTAATGGGACTCCGAACCTGCTCCTCCGTTTATGTCCTGGTGGAAGCTGTAGAGCAAGATAGGTGGTATGCTCTCTTCTTGCTTACTGGAATTGAGCGTGGGATCTCAACCTCTATCTCTCCACGCTATTGATGGCCGAGCTGTGGATCTTCGCTCTCTGTGGGGTTCGAGCTGCTGGATTTAAGCCCTACACCGATGCGATGTTTGGCAGCTATCTTGCTGTTCCCCCAGCACAGGAGGGGGGGGGGGGGGGGGTTGTAGTGAGCCCTTATTTCGGGAGGCCTGATGGAGAGGGCCTGAACCATGTGCTGCCAATTTTTAGCTCCAGAGGAGAATCAAGGTAGTAATTAGATGTTCTCCACTTCTTGGGGTGTATTACAGTAGCTGTGTAAGGGTAAATACCCAAAAATTAATCTTTAAACCCTGTTTATAATATCAGGGTCACAGAGCTGCAGCCCAACACGTCTGCTCCCTTCAGTTTCAGAACACGCCCTCTCCAGGTCGTCTCCTTTTTAATATATTTATTAATGACTTAGAAGTAGGACTGGAAAGTAGTGTCTCCATTTTTGCTGATGACACAAAGTTGTGCAAGGTAATTAAATCAGAAAATGATGTACTTTCCCTCCAAAGGGATTTGCATAAATTAGAGAAATAAGCAATTAAATGGCAGATGAGATTTAATACGAATAAATGTAAGGCTTTGCATCTGGGAAGGAAAAATACCAATGCAATCTATAAACTTAATCAAGCAAATCTATGGTTTTCTGATATTGAAAGGGATTTGGGAGTGCTTGTGGACAACCACCTACGTAACAGTTCTCAATGCCAAGCAGCAGCTGCAAAGGCAAATAAACTATTAGCATGTATTAAGAAGGGTATAGAAGCAAGGGAGGCTGATATAATTCTACCACTATACAAATCCCTAGTACGCCCTCATTTGGAACAAGGAGTACAGTGTTGTCACCAATTCATAAAAAGGACATTTTAGAACTGTAAAAAGTACAGATAAGGGCTACAAAACTAATAAGGGGAATGGAGGGGCTAAGTTATGAAGAAAGACTTACCAAATTAAACTTATTTTCTCTAGAAAAAAGGCATCTAAGAGGGGATATGATTACCCTATATAAATACATCCAGGGTCTGTATAAAGATTTGTCAAGGGAGCTTTTTGTGCCAAGAGGGTTTCAATTGTCAAGAGGACATCCTTTGAGGTTAGAAGTAAAAAGATTCCACCTTAAATAAAGAAAAGGGTTCTTCACAGTAAGGTAGGTTAATCTGTGGAATTCTCTACCAAGGGAAGTGGTGACAGCAGATTCGATAGATAACTTTAAAAAGGGATTGGATATATATTTAATTTAAAAAGGGCATTCAGGGTTATCCTGGTTAATTAGAGAGGGAGTATTGAACCAAGGAGGAATCCGATCGCAAGTATCTGGGGTCAGGAAGGAACTCATTTTTTTCCCTTTTAAAACAATTGGCAAAGTTTCACTGTTTTTTTTGTTTTGTTTGCCTTCCTCTGGATCAATTAACAACTAATCCACATATTGCAGATCAGAGGAGATCTTAAAAAGGTTGAACTTGATGGTCTTAAAGTCTTTTTTCAACTTCAATTACTATGTAACTATGTATAAGTTGGATTTGGAGGGTGTTAGAGAAATGTCAAAGGTTTTAGTTTTCTTTTTAGCAATAAAGCATTTCCTGTTTAAATGGGGTGATGATGGGCTATCCAATGGAATATTGAGCCCTGTATATGATGTCTTCAGCAATTAAAATAATAACATATAACATGAAGTGCCTGAATACGCCCTTTAAGAGGCAGGAACTTCTTTTATAAAGAAGATGCTGATGTAATGTGTGTACGAGACACACTGATTGAAGGACTGGGAGCCGAGTGTGCCAAGCCACATTTTTTAAATGAAAGCTATGTCCAGTTTCAAGACAAAATCTAGAGGGGTCGCCATACTGTTTAATAAAAAATATTGCAATAACAGAGGAGCTTGTACAGGTTGACTCAGATGGCAGATTTGCCATATGGATAGGTACAATAAATAAAAATTTATTAAATAAACACTTAAGGAATACTCTTAACAAAATTAAAACCTTAGGCTGTGCACCGGCTGAGATGCTGGAAGCATCTATTATTACTATCCCTAAAGAAGGGAAAGATCCCTTTATTTGTACTAACTATAGACCAATATTTTTATTAAACACTAATGTAAAAATATATGCAAAAATCTTAGCGACTAGAATTAATACTTTGTTAAAAGATTTGATCAATTATGACCAATCTGGCTTTATAAAAGCCAGACAAGGGGCAGATTATACCCGTAAACTCATAGACTTATTTACCTATCATAAAGCTAATAGAATTCCTTTAGTAGTTTTGATGCTAGACGCTGAAATTTTTGATCAAGTAAACTGGGAATTCTTGTAACTAACCTTAAGGGAATTTGGTTTTGGCAGCTTCAGGCTCTAAGGCCATAATGGCATCATACACTAAAGTTTCAGCACACGTATCTGGATTGGGCTTTAACATGGATACATTTATAGTATGAAATGGCACTAGACAGGGCTGTCCACTCTCCCCATTGGTCTTTTCTCTTATTATTGAGCGTTTTGCAGAGAAAATTAGATGTGATAAAAACATTAATGGTTCGGTAATTGATAATCAAATATCTAAACTTACCATGTTTGCAGATGACGTGGCAGTAGCAATTACTGACCCTATAAAATCAATTAGAAATTTAATGAAATGTATTGATCTTTATAGTGATTTGTCATACAATAATTTAAATTTTTCTAAGACAGAGGTTATATCAATAAATATAGATAAAGAGACGAAAAGGAAACTTAAAGAACTTTATTCCTTTGAGTGGAGTAAAAATAGCCTTATACATGTGGGAATTGAATTTACCTCAAATCTTAAAACTCTGGTTAAAAATAATTTTGAAAAAGTGTATATTAAAGGACCGTCATAATTAGATAACTGGAAAAAAAACGGAATCTTTCCTGGTTGGGCAAAGTGGCAGCAGTTAAGATGTTTAATTTGCTTAAAGTTTTATATCTTCTTAGAAGTATTCCATTACAGACACCATATAAAATACTGAGGAATTTTCAAATAAGTATTGATCAATATATTAACAATGAGAGGAAATCTAGAATAAATAAGGAAGTTCTTAAGAGAAAGTTTGTTAAAGGGGGTTTATCCTACCCAAACATATATGAATATTCAGAGGCAGTGGCACTTCATCACTTCTTCCAAGAAATCCAGATGTGAAATGTTTACAGATTGAAAAAGCCCTTTCTCAAAATGTTAATGTAGAGAACTTATTTGATTCAAAACATTAGATATGAAAACTATTTCTGAATTACCACTGGTTGTTAAAATCTGTTTAAGAAACTGGCTTTGCTTTAATAAAAGATATAAATTAGTACCTTTTCCATCTCCTTTGATCCTGCGATCCTTGATTATGGATACAATACCATGGATACAACCGAATAGATGGGAAATTTGGAATTTGAGATATATTGTGGATTTATGTGAAAATGAGTCGTTTAGACCATTCGAAGAAGTGTTTAGAAACAATGGAATTCCTGTTGATCTCTGGTTGAATTGCAACTCTTTAAGAGCAGGTGTGGTTAAAATAGTTGTTAATACTACCCATGCAAGATCTAACTGACTTTGAAAAACTATGCAAAGATGAATCTTCTAATTTTAATATCTCTAACTGTAAGAAAATATTTGAATTTGGCACCTTATGCCATAAAATGCCCAGAATGAATAAATGGGAAAGAGAGCTAGGAACCCAAAGGGCAACTTAACGACTTGTATAGCTTGTAGAGCTTTAGAAATAACTAAAAACGATTTAATGTGTGTTTCTTTAAGATAAACCTATTTTAAAATAATTCAAATGTGGCATTTGGTGCTAGTTATACTAAATAAAATGGTTTCTAACAAATATACAGGTAATAGCTGGAGAGGCTGTAATCAGGTTGGTACACATATGCATATGTGATGGCAATGCCCTTTTATTCAAGATCTGTGGAACATATGTATGAATGAAATCTCCATTGTGTGTGGTATTAATCTGACGAAAACTTCAGAGTTGATTTTATTCCACGTGTTTCCAGCAGAAATGAAATACAAATTCAGAGGAATTAGTATACAGATTCTAATGATAGTCAACTGGCTATTTGTTTTTAAATGGAAAAAAGGCTCAATTCCTTTGTGGAGTGAGATCAAAACAATAATAGATAGGAACAGACAAATTTTAATAGATTACACCCATATCAGTTTTAATAATAAGAGTAAAAAAAATAAACTTAAATGGCAGACTTGGGATTGTTATCTTGACAAAATTAAGTAAATGTACAACACTTTTTCTAATTGTATTTCCTTTTTCTGTTTATGTAACTTGTGTTTATTTTATTTATAAGAATCTTTTTGTATGTACTGAAAAATAATAGTAAAAATATTATTTTCTCTTATAAAAATATAAGAGAAAATATTGAGAAGTGTCCTGAGGCAAGAGAGGCAAGAGGGGAAACAAACACAGCAAGAAGCAGAAATGAACCCCATCCCAATGGAACTGAAAAAAAGCCTGAGATTGAAAACAGGTAATTTTCTGCTAATATGAGGGGTGTCAGGATGATGCTACCTTATATTCCTGAGTGGTGGAGGCATGTGTATGGGGGAAACAATGCGACTTATGGACAGAAGACACAGATGTTTATCAGGGAGCAGAGGGAGAGTCCTCACATTTATAAGCTGAAAGAACAAGTTGTGCAAGAGCGGAAGCGCAATGACATACAGGAGAAAAATTAACAGCCATATTTACAGAATTACAGTTACATGTCCATCACCAAGACTTTGGAGACCTGCCTTCTGAAAAGAATGGAAAAGTTACTGAAAGAGCAACTACAAGATAGTCTCCCCAGTGTAGAGGAGAAAGGAATAATCCACAGAGATAGCAGAGTGAATGCAATGTACAACATACACTATCTCTTGGCTCAAGTTGCTCAAACTCATGGTGTTGAGCTGAGGAGGGGGATGTGTGATAGAGTCCTGCAAAGGCTTTGTGTTATCCACAAACTTTTCAAAGCTTTTCCCCCAGGAAGAGGTATGAAGACTTTAACACTCTGAAGCAGTTGTTCAGCAACACCTGGTAGAGCTAATTAAAAGACTAAGAGACTGAAGCTGAAACGTGGGTGGGTGTTTGAACTGCATGCTGTCAGTCTCTGTGTGAGGCTTCTGTATGAGGCTGTGCTTTATGGATTGCAGTCTGTGGGGCTGCTGGAATCGACTGAGTTCTCAGGTGGTCTGAGTTGAATAAGGTAAACAGACAGAAGTTTTTTTATAGAGTTTATTTGTGCTGAAGATAAGAGACACAAGGAGAAGTGTTTTGTATGGAGCTGAAAAAGAGAAACACAGAAGTGTGCAATTAGCCTGAGGAAGGAAAAAGACATAAAGACAGAGAGACAGCATCTTGGGAGTTGATAAGTGATCTTCAAGCAAAGGGAATATCTGGAGTTCTGAGGATTACAGGTTTGTGAACAAACTATTGAACTGTTTTTGCTCCACCCAGGGTTAGTTGGATGAGTAAAAGGTAGTGCTCCAGTGGGAGTTAGGCCTGTTATTGTCTTTTACTTGTTTTGTTTAATTATTGCTTTAACCCTGGCTGAGGATATAGTACAATTTAAAAAAAGTATTAAAGCCTCTTGTAGTTGTGTTCTTTCATAAAAGTGCCAGAAACACAGGTACAAATCCAAAGGGAGACTGGCATTTTGTCACTATGTGTATGCAAAAGTCACAGAAGCAAAAGTTACTATCTTCAGAGATCTTTGAAATCAGGGAAATAAAACTTGCCAAAGCCTCCACTCTTCCCCTATCTATCTGCCAGGAAATGAAACTGCCGTTTGCCATGATCTTGGTCTTTTTAGTACTTTCTTCTTTCACTCTTATCAAGAGGCCATTTCCTTCTCACTTTCAGCCATAAGAGTAGTATGATCTGCTTATCTGAAGTTGTTGTTGTATGGATTCCTGCTGTGGTTTATCGCAGCCCTGAATATGCCCAATGTTGTTGAAGAGATGTCATGACTTTCCCATTCTGTTATCTTCTTTTTACATCACTCTTTATTGAATGTCTCCTTGTCTCTACTTGCTATAATCTGGAATTCTGTATTCAGTGGGACAAATCTTATCCCATCTCCACTACCTTTCACTTTCCTTCTTTCCTGGGCTACTTTCAAAGCCTCTCAGACAGCCAGTTTGCCTGCTTAGTTTTTATTCTTTTAGGGATATTCTTTGTTGCTGTTTTCTGGATAATGTCACAAACTTCTTTCGAAAGTTTAAAAGACATTCTATCTACCATGTCTGGTCCCTTAAATCTGTCCTTTACCTCCACTGCATATTTACATTATTATTTATTACACATCTGCTTGGTCTGATGATTTCCCCTCTTTTCCTCAGTTTACTTCTGAACTTTGCATAAGAAGCTTATGATCTGAGCCGCAGTCAGCTCCTGATTTTGTTTTTGCTGACTATGAAGAGTGTTAAAGAAGATGATTTTAAATATTATTAACCTCCTAAAAGGGACATGTAATCACATATATAGTTCTCAGAAATACGGGTTGTTGCTAACGCTTGCGGGCTCGCATAGCGAGCAAACCGCAACTGTGGCCAAAGGCGCTCCATGCGCTGGTGGAGGTGAGCGCCATAGGCGCTCTTCCCTACAACCCCTACGACTTTTGGACCGCAAATTCTGCCCCTCACAAAGTGAGGGGCCGCATTTGCGGAGGTTCTATGGTGCCTCACTACCACTTACAAACGCTCAAACACGCAGGACTTTGAAAAAACACGCAATGACAAACTATGGACTTACACAAAAAATATACGAGCCGCAGGACTTAGAAAAAAAAATTGCGGTCTTACACAAAAAAAAATTACGACCCGTAAATCCATTACGGACTTGCAAAAATACGACCTTAACGGACAACCCGCTAGTAGTGGAAAACATTAAAAAAACACAAAATAAACACAAAAATAAAATAAAAACATTACACACAGCAAGGGGGGACACCCAGGACGTCTGGAAGTCAGGTTACACCTCGATTTCAGTACCATTTAAAAAGTTTACACACTCAAAAATCCACTGAGCAAGAGAAAAAATGGCCACCGAAAATACGAAAACGAGGCTAAGGACTTAAAATTACAACACGTACTCGCAAAACTGAACCAACACTCAAGAACACTTCATGCGGCACGTAACACACATTATGCGGGATGTACCACACACAAAATTGCCACCATTTCCCATGCAACAAGTAACTACTATCTGCAAAATGGCGGATGGAACGCAAATTGATGGCTGGAACGCAAATAGCGCATGAGTACTGCATTCTAACGGTTTCTACTTTAGCTCAAAGTTTATAAATACTGCACACTTTCCAGAAATTTCTCCTCAGGTGGTGAACAGTGTGACTGGACATTTCACTGGTGGCGTTACTTCTGAAGCAACTTCATTATCACTTTAGAAGTTTAAAATCTTAAATAGGTAAGCTATAATACATTAATTAATTAATAAATCCATAATTAAAAAAAAAAAAAAAAAACTTTGATTTAAAATATTGACAAAAACTACCGTATTCATGTATAGTAAGATTTCAAACACAGATATATGTGTATGTGCCCTAAAATAATCTCAATAATAAAAAAAAGGACAAATTAAAAAAATAACATAGCTTATAATCATATCTATTTTAAAACATAATTTAGCCTTTTAACAAAAAAATATAGACACATATATATTTATGCTGCATTTCAATATTTCACTTCTTTTTTCATTTTCAACAGACTGTCTCATCAGTAAAAATACAACAAAAATCCAATTTCTTTTTCTCTTTTTCACCAGACACTTACTGAAGACACTGCCTGTTGCAGGAAGATTGGCAGCAGGGGACCCTCTATCATTTATACACAACTAAGAATTCAACAAAGGAATAGTATAACAAGTAAAAAAAAAAAACTAAACTATCCTGTTTGCTGTGCGAAAACATAAAAATGAAAAACAAACAAAAAACAGAACCCCCCTAATGACAATGGCGCACACAAAAGAGGATACTCCAACAAATGTTGAAAACTCATATAAAATGCAACAATTAATCCTGTTTTCTCTGCACCAACCTCTAAGCCTAACCCATAACCTAAACCTATAATCCCAAAAGTGGATACAACAAATATTGTTAACACATACAAAAAGGAATTACAAATCAGGTTTGGTGTGCCCTAACCCTTTAAGCCTAGCACCATGAACTAAATATATCATGTCAACAGTGGCTTATACAAAACAGGATAGTACAACAAATATTGGTAATACATACCAAATTAAAGGATACATCCTGTTTTGTGTGCCCAAGCCTATAAGCCTAAACCCAGAACCTAAATTTCTAATAACAGTGGTGTACACAAAACAGGATAGTCCAAAAACATATTGTTAACACATATAAAAATGGAATTACAAATCAGGTGTGCTGTGCCCTAACCTATAAGCCTAACACCAGAACCTAAACATATCATGTCAACAGTGGCATACACAAAACAGGATAGTACAACAAATATTCTTAACACATACAAAATTGAAGAATAAATCCTGTTTTGTGTGCCCTAATCTATAAGCCTAAACCCAGAACCTAAACCTCTAATGACAAGTAATGTACACAAAACAGGATAGTACAACAAATATTGTTACAAGATACAAAATGCAATTAGAAATTATGTTTAATGTGCCCTAACCTATAAGCCCAACACCAGAACCTAAACATATCATGTCAACAGTGGTGTACACAAAATAGTATAGTACAACAAAGATTCAAAACACATACAAAATGGAAGAACAAATCCTGTTTTCTCTGCACCAACCTCTAAGCCTAACCCATAACCTAAACTTATAATGACAACAGTGGTGTACACAAAACAGGATAGTACTACAAATATTGTTAACTCATACAAAATTCAACAATAAATTGTGTTTTGTGTGCCCTAATCTATAAGCCCAAATTCAGAACCTAAACCTCTAATGACAACAGTGGTGTACACAAAACAGGATAGTCTGACAAACATTGTTAACACATACAACATAGAAGAATAAAGCATGTTTTCTGTGCCCTAACCTGTTTTCTGTGCCCTAACCTTTAAACCTAAACAGATATTATTATTATTATTTTATTATCATTTATTTGCAACGCGCCAACATATTCCGTAGCGCTATACATAAGTTAAGTTACAGGCAATGACAAGTTAAAGATTCACACATTGCAAAGAGTGGATGGCCCTGTCTTTGAGCTTGGAATCCAGTGTCCATTTCGCTTTCCCTAAAGCACCGCGCAGGATTGAAACTCACAGACTTAATGCCAACAGTGCTGCACACAAAACACAATACTACAACAAATGTTCTTAAAACATAACACATGCAACCATCTATCCTCTTAAATATGCACCACTCTCTAAGCCTAACCCCATAACCTAAACCTCGCTGAATACATACAAAATCAATCTATATATCCTGTTTTACATGCTCAATGTACAAAAAAAAAAAAAAGAGTTACATTTTCCTGCAACATTTGCATCTCTCTCTTTTAGTCTAAACAGCCACTGCCTGAAGACTCTCTGCATCGGTACAGCAATTTCCACACAACAGATTTCAAGGAAAGAAATAAAGTATTCCAGGTTATACAAAAAATAAAATACTGCTATTTAAACATATAAAATAGAAGGACCTATCCTGTTTTTTGTCTGACTTTATGGAAACATACTGCAATCCTAACTAACAATATAAGTGTAAAAAAAATACCCTAATGCCAACAGTGTTGCACACAAAATACAAAAACAAAAGGATGTTAACATATACACCATTTAAAGATATATACGCCTTTTCATGCACAAACATTTAAGTCCAACTCCATACCCTAAATCGTAATGACAACAGAAGCGCACAAAAAATAATATAAAACACATAGAAAATACAAGGAGCTATCATTTTTCGTGTGCCACTTTCACAAAATACACTGCAACCTAACTATGGGTCTCATTCAATTGCAATTCGGCCAATTGAATAGAGATTTATGTAAGCACATAGCATATTTATTTTACAGAACTTTGTAGTTACTAAGCTTCTATCCAAAAGTAAGGTCTTCACCAGCTAAAAGCTTCATGAAAAAATATATACTCGCTGCTTATATAGATCCTTATTTAATTGCAAAAATTGCTATTGAATGAGGTCCTACGTTGCTAACTCAAACCTCATAAAGCTAACCTCATAACGGAAACAGTGCTGCACACAAAACAGGATAGTAGAAAAAAAAAATATGCAGTTCAAAAAATAAATAAAATAAGGAGAAAAAATACTAATATAATATTTTTATTTACAGATTATCGTGGCAGATACTGACAAGAAACAGGAAAAGAAAAGACGTCAAACTAGAGAACGTCAAAAAACATGGGCAGAGCATCAGACGCTGGAACAGAAGGAAATTCTTCGACAAAAAGAACGCAAGAGACTTGCAAGCAAAAAACTCAACTGACAAACTAAAATCCAACCCCAAGAAGGCAACTAAAAGACAAAAGCATTTAGAAATGTTCCTGAACATTGAGATAAGAATTCAAATGATGATTTACACACTCACATTGATATATCTTCTCACAATTGTTCTTTACTTAAATCTTTAACAATAGAGGTTCATAATTGTGGTATTATGAATATTCTCTGTCAGTTTTGTAGGGCTTATCATTTCAAATAGGAAAGACCCAGAGATGGCGAGTTTGTTAGTTGCTGTCAAAAAGGCAAAGTAAGACTTCCACAAAGACAACAATTCCCAACATATTTACAAAGCATTATGACTGAGCGTACTTTCCCCAACTACAAAAACAAAAAACCATAAGATCCTACAATAGTGCCATATTCTTTGCATCTATGTGTGCAACATTAGCTGCTAATGTGCCAGGACATGGCCCTTACTGCTTTAAAGTACAAGGACAAATTTACCATCGTACTTCTCATTTACATCCAGAGGAAGGAGGGCAAAGAAAATGTGCTCAACTATATGTCCTAGATACAATGGAATCTGTTGAACAACGTATGCAGCTTCAAGAAAATAAAAAATTCTTACCCAGTGTTTTTATAGAGCTTGATAAATTTATGGCTCAAAACCCATACTCTCAAGCCTATAAAAAATTGGCAGAAGTAGAAAAGGAACAACACATTAATGCAGAAATATATCAGCTGCCAATCCCAAAAGTCATTAAAGAGATCGCCATACTGATAAAACGTCATTATAACTTGCCAACATCAAATGAGGTTGCAATGGCCTTTCAAAATGACGAAGGAGAAACACCATTTCAGAGAGATATTAGAATACTGTATATCCCAGAAATGAGGCGCAAACTTTCAATAATATAAATATCTTAAGTACCAATTTAGATCCAATGACATATCTCATATTTTCCACATGGGGAAGCAGGTTGGCAACCCAAATTAACCCTTCAGAGTTACCCAAATTCAAGAGTACATGTGAGAAATAATATTTCCATGCTTTAATTTAAAGTGGCTCAAATTGCCATTCGAGATGGATTCAATTCCATTTTATGTGGCGGAAAACTGACACAACAATGGATCATTGATTCATATTTGCAAGTTGAGGCAAATAATTTAAACTTCATCAAATATCAACAAGATAAACTACGTGTAGAACAGTATTGTGGATTGATGGATTATGTCGCTGAGGGTGCTACAACCAGAGAGCTGCCAGCTGGCAAAGCCATAATTTTACCATCTTCTTTCCAAGGATCCCCGCGCAATATGCGAGAAAGGTACAATGATTCCATGGCTATTGTAACTAAATTTGGAAAACCCGATTTATTTATTACATTTACATGTAATCCACATTGGCTAGAGATTACACACAATCTGTTAATTGGACAAACTGCTTCCGATAGACCAGTTTTGTGGCAAGAGTCTTTAAAATCAAATTAACTGAATTAATATGTGACATAACCATAACTCAGTTATTTGGCTAATGTTTGATTATGTTTGTACCATCGAATTTCAAAAAAGAGGCCTTCCACATGCACATATTCTTATAATCCTTCAAGAGAAAGATAAATTGGATACTGGTGACAAAGTGGATTCAGTAATTATTGCAGAACTACCAGATCCAGAAATACATGGTAGACTATATGATATTGTAACTCATTGTATGATTAATGGAATTTGTGGAGATATTAATCCACAGTCACCATGTATGGAAAATAAGAAATGTACTAAAGAATTTCCAAAAGATTATAGAGACAAAACTTATGCTAATTGTGATGGCTATCCATTATATAGAAGAAGAGAAGGCCAACATGCCATTAGTCATGGAAAAAAGGTAGATAACAGATATGTGGCACCATACCATTAATGTGGAAGCTTGCACTTCTATAAAATCCATTAAATATGTCTACAAATATATTTACAAAGGCTATGATGAAGCTACTGTAGTGGTCAAAAGTGCTGAAAATAACAAACAAAGTGAGTTAGTACATGATGAACTTACATTTCATGTAGATGCTCGCTATGTAAGTGCGTCAGAAGCAATGTGGCGTCTTCTAACATTTGAAATGCCTGCAGTATATCGCTCACATGCAGTATATACTGCTCACATCCAGTATATCGATTAGCTGTACATTTTCCAGAAAGACATTTAGTGTATTTCCATGGTGGAAATGAAACAAATGCTTTGGCACAAAGTGAGCATCGCCAAACTTCACTAACTGCGTGATTTCAATTAAATTGTACTGACTTGGAGGCAAGGGAATTGTTGTATATTGACATTCCATACCATTATGTTTTCGTTAATGGATTTTGGCGAAAACAAAAAAGTTGTGGAAATAAAATAATCCCAAGAATTTACACTGTAAGTCCAAGAGACCTTGAACATTTCTGCTTACGATTACTACTTCTAAATGTTCCTGGTGCACAAAGTTTGGAACAGTTATGAACTGTTAATGACTTGGTTTATGAATCAATTCATTTAGCTGCGCAACACAGAAACTTCCTAGCTGATGATACAGAATGGGAAAGATGTCTAGAAGAAGCAGCACTATGTCAGATTCCACGGCAGATGATGGAACAATTTGCATTAATTTGTATCTTCTCAAATGCTCCAAATGCATTAGCTTTGTGGGACAAATTTAAAACAAATATGTCTGAAGACTTCTTGCAATGATACAATGAGACTATTGCACAATTAAAAGCATTAATTGAAATCCAAGAGGTCTTTGTAACTCATGAATTAAGTTGCGCAAGTTTTAATCTGACAGATCCAGGTCTCATAGACATAAACTTTGAAGACTATGACACTCAGCTTCAAACAGAAAGAACAGAAGAAAGACTTTCAACTTTAAATACATTACAATTGCAAGCATTTAAAGCAATCAAAAATGCCCTATATGATGACATGCTCAAAGAGTGTTATTTCTATCTAGATGGACCTGGATCAGGAAAAACTTATCTATATAATTTATTGATGAATTTTGTTCGAACACAAGGTCAAATAGCACAGTCAAGTACACTATGGAGACTATTTATCCATTTTCAATTACAACAAAAAAATGAGATCAGAAGGAGAAAATTAGTTCAATGATTGGCTGATTAAAATTGCAGAAGGAAAAACAGAGCGAATCCAAAATTGCCCGATGATACCGTGCACATCCCAGCTCATATGATTTGCGAACAGGATCTCATATCAGTTATATTCCAAAATACAATAATGAGGACTTTGCAGAGCTTGCCAACAAAGTAATACTAACATGCAAAAATAAGGATGCATTACTCCTCAATAATGAAATATTAAAAAAAATGCACCACAAAAATAATTACCACAGTAATGATTCTGTACTTGGTGATGACAAAGAAAGTCAGACAAACTTTTCAACTGAATTCATTAACTCATTAACTCCCTCTGGAATGCCACCACATACATGCTGAAATCCTAACAAGTACCCATAAAGGAGAGATAGTTTTCACACCAAGAATAGATTTGGCACCAAGTGAAAGTAGCCTCCCTTTTGAACTCCAAAGGAGACAATTTCCCATCATCATGGCATTTGCCATGACCATTAATAAATCACAAAGATAAACTTTCAAATCTGTGGGTATCTTTTTAGAAGAACCATTTTTTTGCACATGGCAAGCTGTATGTTGCATTCTCAAGATGCAAGAAGCCAGAGGCTATTAAAGTTTACATTGAAAACAAGTCAAGGTGATTTATTAGATGATGGCCGAATTTTTACAAAAAACATTGTCTACTATGAGGTACTATAACTTTAATTCCACAAAATATAATAATACAAGACATGGTACAGAACAAAAAAAAATAATCACCTCAACGACAATTTCAAAATAAAAAACTAAAAAAAAAAAAAAAAAATAGAGCACAGTGGTTTGATTTCGAGGACAAACTTTTAAGTCACTCAAGCTCTTTTTAGAGGACCACTATTTCAATAAGAAACTCCATAAAATGACACAAAACATTAAGAACAGTGGTTTTAAAAAAATTAGATATCTCTGAGAGTCTTTTACGAGGACCGCTATTTCTCATAGGAAACCTTATGTCCCATTTCCAACAATAATTTAATCTCAAGAACAAATGTACAAAAAAAAAAAAAAATAGAGAACCGTGGTTTGATTTCCAGGATGACATTTTATGTCACTCAGATTCTGTTTAGAGCACCGCTATTTTCATAAGAAACTCTATAAAATGGCAAAAACCATAGAGAACAGTGGTTACACCCCGTGGACAAACTTTTATGTCGGGCATTCTCTTTTTAGAGAACCACTATTTCACATAGGAAACTCTATGTGCCATTTTCACAAATTACAACAATAACAACAAAATGTCAACCATCAAAAAACAACAACAACAAAATAATATATTCTAATTTTATGGAAGAAGCCTTTTACAAAACACCTTGCTTGCATTTTATAAGAATTATGGTTTAAATGTTACTTCATTAAGTTAATGTTTATAATGATACTATTTTTGGAAAAAAAGTGTACAAAGTTGTTTCATTGCATATATTTCAAAGTTCATGTTAAGAGGAGGAGGAGCTTTTGTTGTACAATTTCAATGTATATTTCAATAAAGAATATTAATCCAGGGAGTAATACCATCACCAGTTAATTGGGTCAGGAAGGAATTAATTTGTTTCCCCCTTTGATACAATTGGCTAAGTTTCAATGGGGGTTTTTACTGTTTGCCTTCCTCTGGATTAAATACATATTTCGTTTCCAGTTGGTAAGCTACAAGTGGCATGTTACATTATGTCATGTGTACAATACTCATTAATACAATGTTGACCTGCTCTTACATTAAAAATGTTACTACTCTTAAAAAAAAGATGATTTACCAGTTGGTCACCATACAAGTTGCATGTTAAAAAAATAAACATGTTTCATATAATAATTGTACTTTTTTATAGATAAGAAAAAGGATAAAAGTGTCAACTGCGCAAATTACGTGCAGAACAGAATTCAAAACATACACATTTAATTGCCGTAATTTTTTGACGGGCAAGTCGATCGTTTCTCAATATTGCTCAGTACCATCAAGCAAAATATTAAAATCCAAGTGAAAAAAAAAGTTTTACATTTTAAATTTGATGCATATTTTACTGTTTTATATATAACCCAGTAGAGCTTCACAAACTCTGCAAGTTCTCAAGGGACCAAAATTTCCAAGCACACTCAAATGGCAAACCAGTCTATTCATTGAGATTTTCTAACCCTAAAGGGGGAAATGTGAAATTTATTGTGGAAGTGAAGAGAATATATAAGCATTTAGATGACCTTGAAATGTATCGCCTCTTTGGCATCTGAGAGCTCATCTTCATAAGCTCACTATACGGTGCTGTGCAGTTGGACTCCTTCTAAGACTCAAGCTAAATAAACAGTCTGAGAAATTCTCTAAAAGCTAAGACTGAACTATTTATTAACAATTACAAATAGTGAAAAAAGTTTATACCTTTACTACTTGATTCTGATCACTTTCAATTATGGTGCAGTACAGGTGCGTTGGATGAAGGTTGTGGACCACAAGAAATGGTGGTGTGCGTCTATAAAAAAATAATGTGTGCTGCTGAAATGTGCCGATATATTAACTTTACCCAATCCTTCAAGTAATTAGCATGTAATCCCTTACACGTCTTGCTTGTTCTTACTTAAGATAGTCCCTTCCTAGTTTATGCCACTTGTTCACTTGTTTGACATTAGTTGCTTTGACCTGCTATCTCCTCTCCAGCCCCTTGGGTCTTCTCCTCCTCTATAACATTCCGATACCTCTGCAGACCAGCAGACCAGATGCCGTCCCACTTATAAGTCTTTGTATAAAAAAAGGGTCCTGATATGCATTAAGATAAGGAGAGGTACTTCTCGAGATTTCTATGTATAAGGAGAGGTAGATCTCACTAAAGAGAAGATGAGAGTAGAGATAGAGAAGACAAGCCTAAGAGCACTGAAAAGACAAGGACATTGAGAGAGTGGGTGAGAAGGAGAGTAAAGAGAGGGTAAAGAAGAGAGAGAAATAGAGTAGAGAGGGGTAGGCAAGAGTAGAGGAGAAGAAATTGAGGGAAGAAAGGGAACAGAAAAAGGGGAAAAGGGAAAAGTAAAAAGAAAGAAATATAAGAGGGAAAGAGGAGAAAAGAAAAAGGGAGTAAAAAGAGGAAGGGAAAAAAAGCAAGAAACAGATTAGGATATAAAGATATCACAAGAGAGAATCAGATAAAAAGAGAGAACAATACAAGCAAAATAAAAAGATAATAGAAAGGAAAAATGCATGCAGGGAGAAAAAAAGAGAAAGTGAAATATAGGGAGAAAGAGAGCAAGAGAAGGGAAGAGAGGCAGAAGAGAGAAGGTGAGAGGGAGAAAAGAAAATTGAGAAAACAGAAGAGGACAAGCAGGAAAGGAACATAGATGCAGGAGAAAGAGAAAGAGTACAGGAAAGTAGAGGTAGAAATTTGGGGTGAGGAAGAAAAGGGAGGGAGAGACCATAGATGGAGAAAAAAGGAGAGAAAAACTGCCAAATGGATATAGCAAAAAGAGGAGGGAGAGAGATAAAAGAGGAGAGAGAAAGAGAATGAAATAAGACAGTAGAAAAAAAGTGTGGAAGAGAACAAGAGAACAGAAGGATGAGAAAAGGTGAATAGAAGTGAATGAGAAAAGAAGGCAAAAGGGAGAGAAGAAATATAAGAAAAAGAAAGGAGGGGAGAGAGACAGAGAAAAAAGAAAAGAGTTAGACTAAGGTGAAAGAGAGAGAAAGGGGACAGAAAGAGGATGGGAAGATAAAAGGATTGGAAGTGACAGACAGAGAAGAGAAAAAAAGACAGTGAGATACATGGGAGAAAAAAGAAACAGGTGGCAGGGAAGGATATAGAAAAGCAAAGAAGAGAGAGGGTTAACGTAGGATATAATGATGATAGTGACAAAAGACAGGAGAGAAGAGATTTGGAAAATAGTGACAGAGGGTGAGTTAATGATAAAGAGGGAGAAGGGGGAGATGGGGAAAGCAAGAGAGCTAGAGGTGCAAAAACAGAGAAGAGAATGTTTGGGAAGTGACAGATGTTGGGAGAGTGAGATAGAGACACTGAGAGACCTAGAGGCAGAGAGATGGGAGAGATGCCAATGGGGATGTGAGAGAAAGACAGAGTGTGCCAGGGGAAGAGCCGTAAAGGAAGAAAACAAAAATCGAGATAGGAGAGAGGTAGAGAGAAACAGAGGAGGGAAAGAAGGTTAGAGAGATAGGGGAAGGGTAAACAGAGGGTGGAGGGATATTGGGAAGGCTGAGGGGGTTAGGGATAGATGAGGAGGAAAGAGTGAAAGTTGGAAGAGGAGGTGGAATAGATAGAGGAAGGAGATTGGTGGAGACACAAAAGAGAGTGCAGACTTAGAGTAGAAAGGAGAGAGAGAGACAGATGGGGAAGAGGAGAAGAGTACAGTTATGAGAGATGCTGAGAAAGAGAGATAGGTATGGAACTGACAAAAGGGGACAGAAAGTGACACAAAGGAGAGGGGAAGCAGATGGAAGAGGATAGAAAAAAGGACAGATGTGAAAAGAAAGACAGAGGGGGTAAAAATAGATAAGAGGGAAATATAAGAAAGGAAGAGAAAGTCAGTGGGGGATTAGAGACAGGCAGGGGTGGAGAGAATGAGGTAGAGGGATTTAGAGACAGGAGGGTGCTGATAATAGGGAGAGAATGGGGAGGGGGCTGATAGAGGCGTAGAGAGAGAGACAGGAAAAGGGCTGACAGAGGGGAAAGAAAGAATGGAGGGGGCACTGATAGAGGGAAAAGAGAAACAGGATGGGGCTGATAGAGTGAAGAGAGAAGGAAAAGAAAGATGGGGATTAGAGACAGTCAGTGGTTGGGAGACAGGGTGACAAGGGCAGAGAATGAAGTAGAGAGGTTTAGAGATAGTAGGGAACTGATAAAGAGGAGAGAGAAAACGGAAGAAGGCCTAATGGAGGGGTAGAGAAGCAGGCGGGCGCTGACAGTGGTGGGAGAGAAGCAGGAGGAGGGACTGACAGAGGGAGGAGAGAAGCAGGAGGAGGGCCTGACAGAGGGAGGAGAGAAACAGGAGGGGGACAGACAGAGTGAAGCAGGAGGGGGGATGGCATAGGAGGAGAAAGTCAGGAGGGGGGACTGACAGGGGGAGAGAAACAGAAGGGGTACTGACAGAGAGAGGAGAAAAGCAGGAGGGAGGATTGACATAGGGGAGAGAGAAGCAGGAGGGGGGACTGAGAGGGGGAAGAGAAGCAGGAGGGGGGATATAGAGAAGGAGAAGAGAAGCAGGAGGGGGATAGACAGAGGGAGAAGAGAAGCAGGAGGGGGATGACAGAGGGAGGAGAGAAGCAGGAGGGGTTTGACAGAGGGAGGAGAGAAGCAGCAGGGGGGATAGAAGCAGGAGGGGGATTGACAGAAGGGAGAAACGCAGGAGGGGAAAAGAAGCAGGAGGGGGGACTAACAGATGGGAGAGAGAGGAGGTATGACAGACAGAGGGGGGAGAAAGTCTAAAAGGATGGGAGAATAACAGTGAAGAATACACCCACCCACGTAGCTCATGCAGCTCCTTGCAGGCTCCCTGTGATGACATCTTCATTGGGAAGAGAGAGAGGCTGGCAAAGTGGGAGAAACAGGGGAAGGAATGAGCAGAGACACAGTGTTTAAGAAAAATCTGACACGCAGAGGAGGGAGGTGGAAGGGGGACCTACCTCTTCTTTCCCTCTAGCTGTAAAATCTGGGGGGGGGGGGGGGGGGGGGAATCTATCCGTGACAATCCATGAATTCCGAGTTCATTTAACTTGAAAATTGAATGCTAAAAAATGTAGAAAGCATTTTTTAAATCAGTGCTTAGCAGCAACTTGTATAGGACTTATTTTCCATACAGCCAATGCCATAATGTTGTTGACAATTTATTTTAAGCAAGCATTTTAAATACATTGCCAAAACTTTTATTTCCACTTAACAATTTGGAAATTCCATTTAAGTTAGATCGGAGGTTATATACTTAAATACTGCACAGGTACTTTATATATATAAGAGAACATGCACTGATTATTTGTTATATCTGATTCAGCTCTCTGTCCAAGCCGTGCGAAACATTTCACATACTCCATTTACTTGTCATGAAAATAAATCAACCATGAGCAGTTTAAAAAAATATATGTAAAGGAAAGAAAACAATATGTTGATTACATTTGGAAATACATTAGCAAGTGACGCCCATGCTGTGCAAAGGTTCTTGAAAGATACATGATGTAAGGAAAGGGCAACACATTAGTCCATTTACCAAAACACTACCTGTAATTATCAATGAATTCACTGACTGCTAGTAGTTTACTGTAATGTGATTATTAGAACTTCTATGGAACCTGCATTGTACTCCATTTACTTTCTATTATATGTACTGTAAATTGCTATAATCATACATAACAATGCTCCTTTCTCAACGATTTGTAAAAAAATACTATTAAATTAATGTTTTGAAAACCTGCATTGTTTATTTACTTCTCTAGTTTGTTCTTGTTGATTTCTAAATTTAGAAGTCTCTGGATAACAAATGTGAAATAAAAATGACATTGAATTACTAGATTTTCTAAGCGAGATTTGTTTTGTTCATGAAAAGTTGGTAATCTAGAATTTGAAAAATGAATTTCCTGAAAAAATGCAACTTTGGAATTTTGGAACTGCCCCTCTGACATCACATAAAATGTGCACAAGCGTGGGGGGATTTAATTTCCATAATTTTGATTGAAACTGATTTGTCCAGTTTCTTTGTTTGTGCATAAACATAAGCAATAAACAAAAAAATAAAAACATTTGTGCAGGGCCAATCTAACGATGTGCACAAAGTGTCCCTGGTCCCATACCTTTGACCAGACTTCTGAATCACCATAAAGACATTTTTCCAGTATAACATGACTAGACCTCCCTTTGGAACATTTATTAAAACTACATACTGCAGGGCTACACACAGTTTGGTAAAAACCTTCAGCCTTATTAAATTGCGATTCAGTAAATTTAAAAGGGTTCTATTTAAGCACACAGCATATTTTTTTACAGAAGTTTTTAGTTAGTAAAACAAAAGCAAGGTCTTCACTAACTAAAAAACTTCTGTAAATAAAATATGCTGTGTGCTTAAATAGAGCTCTTTTAAATTTACTGAATCACAATTTAATAAGTCTGCTTATGTTGAAAAGCAGCCCTGCAGTAAATATTTTTCATATGGGCCATTCCATACAGATGAAGTCTGACCACATTACTGTTTAACATGGCAAATTATGGAAACCTTCAAAATGGAGAGATATTTTCAAAGTGTCTTATAATATTCAGCCTAGAGATAACTTACGTACTGGAGAAAAATCTCCATGACCTCTTACCTTAGTTAATGTAGAGAACAATGTTCAGCAAACAATTATCACTGCAAACCTTACGGCCCAATTCTATTAGAAGCCCGTAAATGCATAACATTTTTTTTTAAATAAATGTTTAGATGTATACTATTGACTCCAGCTTGCAAATTCCGTCCGCAAGGCTGAGCTCGTAAACCCTGCATTTAAGTAAGCCCGTAATTTACTACTTAGACACAGCCAATCGTAAATGAGACCGTCATCATGATGTCAGTAAAACATGGAAGTTACACGTAATATGCAATCAGAAGCTAATAATTAGTAAGTGCCAATAAGTAATATTTGCCCATCGGGCTCACAATCAACCAATCTATAAAGTGCATTAGATCATCTGTTCTAGTCCATTTTCATGATATATATTAACCCCCTTGAGTCCTGGGATCGATATTACTGAGAAATAACTTAAAAATAATATTTTTTATTTGCATATTTGTGGGTTTGAGACTGTTGTGCATCTGTGGCATTTTTAAGAGCAGTTTTGTGTCTATAAATTTACTAATTGACCAATAGAATTGGACACTTAGGGCCCAATTAAATTCCAGCCTCGTAAATAAGAGGCTTCTACTTAAATCCTACGTACTGCAAAAGTTCTCAAAGTTACAATGCGATTACACTCGCGCTGCTGCGAGCAACGTATGAGCTACGCAGCAGGGCCGTACGTATCAACACTGCGAAAATGTATATGAGGAGTGACAGCCTGCGAGATGATCTCGCAGGCTCCCGCACCTCAACAAGTAGTGCAGGGGTCCTAAATGGGACCTCCGCGGCAGTCCCCCACATAAGCCGTGTCGTGGGGGGTACTCCAATTCCCGATGGGGACCCTCAGCATAGAGGGGGGTTAATTTTTTTTTGCCGCGGCCAGGATTGGCTAATAATGTGCCGCGGGCCCCTTAAGGAGCTGCGGCGGGGAATTTAAAACTTTTAAATGCAGCGGGGGCCTGATCGGTGCCGATCGGGGACCCCCGCTGCAAGGGGTTAATGTGGGGGTGCTGCAGGGGTCCCGATAGAGACCCCTGCAGCATGGGGATGTGTATAGGGAGCAGGGGGGAGCCTTACACTGCTGTCTCGGGCTGCTCCGAGGCAGCACGTAGAGGTTTAGGATCCCTTGCAGGCACTTTTTGTGCCGTAGGGATTCTTCCTAGATGCGAGAATCGCTCGTAGATTTATGGCTGCGTGTGACTACTTAGCTTTGTCGGAGCCTATTCACGGCCATTTTTCGTAGTCATATCGCAAAACAGGTTGTGAGAGATTCGGTCCTCGCAAACAGCAAAAAAGTGCCTTTTGCGAGCACCGAGAGAACTACGAGGGAGATTTTAATGAGGCCTTTAGTCTGTATCTTGAAAGTCTCTTTACAATGTGTATGTTCAAAACAAAAAACAAACTATTGGCATTTTTTTTTATTTCCTGCAACTTTTTAAAGTATGTTAAAAAATAATTTTATGACTTGTGATTTCAAAAGATGGAGGTCCCTATCTTGCCTTCTACATGTTTTAAAACCGTTTAATGCAAAGATTTACTATACAATTCTATTCAATTATGGACAAACAGAGTAGATAAGGAAATATAAGTCATTTCAGTAACATGTATGGTGCTGCATGTCCAATATATAATGTAAGCTCTAAAATCTCTACACAATGTACTATTTATCTAGTTATACCAATTGTTATTTTAATTTTTTAGCATTTTTTTGCAGTTGTTACCAGGATCCAGGGGCCATTCTACACGGTTCAGCTGGCACAATGGCCCCTCTGGAGGGGGCCCTGTGCTGCCTACATTTCTTGTGCACATGCCCCCCCCCCCCTTCCTTCTTTCACCTCTCCCCTTCTTTCTCCCTCTCACTCTTTCTTCTCCCTGCCCCTTTTCCCCTCTTCCTTTTCCCTCTCCCCTCTTCCTTCTCGTCCTTTCCTCTTCCCCGCTCTCACCCTCCTACCCTTCTCCCCTCCTCTTACTATGTGTGTTGGGTATCCTTCCCCTGCGGCATGTCATCTGGCCTTTTCTGGGAATCCCGAGTGACGTGACACGCTCGTCACATCATTAGCAATTCTTGGCCATGGACAGATGACATGCCACATGAGAAGGATATCCAACACACATAGTAAGAGGAGGGGGGAAAGTGGAAAAGGGGAAATGGAGGAGGGCAATAGTTTTCTGCGGGGGCAGCGGGCTGGGCAGGGGAGGAATGGGCACTACACTACAGGAAAAGGAAATTAAAAAGTTTAAGTCTACAGTTTTATATATACAGTATCTCACAAAAGCGATTACACCTCACATTTTTGTAAATATTTTATTACCGTATATACTCGAGTATAAGCCGACACGAGTATAAGCTGAGGCACCTATTTTACCACAAAATACTGGGTAAAATGAGTGACTCAAGTATAAGCTGAGGGTGGGAAATGTGCTGCCTGTTGTGTCCCTTTTGTGCCTTGTGTCCCCCTCTCTCTCCCGTGTCTCTTCTCCCCTCTCCCTTCCCTGTGTCTCTTTCCCCCTCTTCCTTCCCTGTGTCTCTTCCCCCCCTCTCCATTCCCTGTGTCTCTTCCCCCCTCCTCATTCTCAAGCTCCCTCCTCAACCCCACTCCTCATCCTCAACCTCCCTCCTCATCATCCCTCCTCAACCACCCATCCTCATCCTCAACCCCCCCATCAACCTCAACCCCCCTCCTCATCCTCAACCCCCTCCTCATCCTCAACCCCCCTCCTCAACCTCCCTCCTCAACCTCAACCCCCCTCCTCATCCTCAACCTCCCTCCTCATCCTCAACCTCCCTCCTCATCATCCCTCCTCAACCCCTCATCCTCTTCCTCAACACCCCCAACAACCTCAACCCCCCTCCTCATCCTCAACCCCCCTCCTCAACCTCCCTCCTCATCCTCAACCTCCCTCCTCAACCTCAACCCCCTACTCAACCTCCCTCCTCAACCTCAACCCCCCCTTCCTCAACCCCCTCCTCAACCTTCCTCCTCAACCTCAACCCCCCTCCTCATCCTCAACCCCCCTCCTCATCCTCAACCCCCTCCTCAACCTCCCTCCTTAACCTCAACCTCCCTCCTCATCCTCAACCCCCCCTCCTCATCTTCAACCCCCCCTCCTCATCCTCAACCCCCTACTCAACCTCCCTCCTCAACCTCAACCCTCACTTACCTGCTCTGGCCTCCGCTCCTTCCGGGTCTTGATGTGGCGCGCATGTGACGTCACATGCGTGCCACGTCATTAGCATATACCGGGTGCCGGCACCCGGTATATGCCAATGACGTGGAGCGCATGTGACGTCACATGCGCGCCACATCATCTCTAACCCCCCGTGTCTCTTTCCCTCCCCCCTCCTCATCCTCAACCCCCCCTCTTTCTAACCCCCCCCCTCATACTACCCCTCCCTTCTCCCCTCACTTACCTGCTCCGGCCTCCGCTCCTTCCAGCTCGCACCACGTCATTAGCATATACCTGGTGCCGGCACCCGGTATATGCTAATGACGTGGCGTGCATGTGACACCACATGCGCGCCACATCAAGACCCGGAGCGGAGGCCGGAGCAGGTAAGTGAGGGGAGGGTAGTATGAGGGGGGGGGGTTAGTATGAGGGGGGGTTAAAATGAGGTTGGTTGAGGATGAGGAGGGGGAGGGAAAGAGACACTGGGGGTTAGAGAGACACGGGGGGGTAGAAAAATGGGGGGGTAGAGAGACACAAGGGGGGGGTAGAGAGACACGGGGGAGAGTGTCTCGAGTATAATCAGAGGGGGCTCTTTTTAGCCTAAAAAAAGGACTGAAAAACTCGGCTTATACTCGAGTATATATGGTATATCTTTTCATGTGACAACACTGAAGAAATGACACTCAGCTTTAATGTAATGTAGTAAGTGTACAGCCTGTATAACAGTGTAAATTTGCTGTCCCCTCAAAATAACTCAACACACAGCCATTAATCTCTAAATCGTTGGCAACAAAAGTGAGTACACCCCTAAGTGGAAATGTCCAAATTGGGCCCAAAGTGTCAATATGTTGTGTGGCCCCCATGAAAAGATAAAATAAAATATTTACAAAAATATGAGGGGTGTACTTATATAAATATACTTATCTATATATATCTTGTATAATATATGCAGAAGAAACTCATCTTATCAATCTCTTCAACTGGACCTTTTTATATTATATTGTTAATATCTGTTTATGATAACTATAGAGTCATTTTTCCTTCTCTTTTTGTATTGGTGTTATGTCATTTTACTGCTAATTCTAACTTCATTATTAATGATTATCATTATATATCTGTTAGTCAGAATAGACCTGTGTGTTTGTTTTTCTCTTTTTTATTGCCTCTACTGTCTGTTTTTAGGAGCATTTAAAAACACATACTGCCCTCTCAGTACTCACAATACCCCTCAACTGAAGCAATTCCCTCCCATCTCCTCTACCCACCCATGTTTACACTTAATTTATTAAGGCCTACTAATTATATGCACCGGTCCAATCAGTGACATCTGCTTATTACCCCTAACCACTCCTTTAAGAACACATAGTGTAACAATGTTTCCACTTACTTCCCTCTCCCTTATCTCCTTCCGGTTTCTCAGGCTCTCCTCACTTTCTCCAATTCATCCCTCTTCTTTGCTCCCACAAGCTCCTCTCCTTCCTCCAGTCACTATCTCCTCCCTCTTTTACGGTCAATAAGCAGGAGAGTTTCTGTAAGTCCTACTCTTACATCCTCTCTCTTTCATTGCTTATTTTATTGGCTGCTGGAGATATATCTCCTAACCCAGGCCCCTCATCCATTCCTACCTTTTATCAGTCAAGCTCAGCCCACAGGGCAACAAACACCAGAATCCCTCATAACTTAATTCCCATCATCTGTAACAAATCCTCCACTTTGCCCTTCTCATGTGCCCTCTGGAATGCTAGGTCGGTTTGCAACAAACTCACTTCCTATTCATCTCCAACTCCCTCAACCTTTTAGCTATCACTGAAACTTGTCTCTCTCCATCTGACACTGCCTCCCCTGCTGCACTATTTTATGGTGGCTTACATTTCAGTCACACACCTAGAACTGGGAATATCAAGGTGAGGGTGTGGGCATATTACTTTCCATCCGCTGCTCATTCAATTGCATTCCCCCAGTTCCCTCTCTCCAGTTCTCTTCTTTTGAAGTTCACACTATCCGTCTCTTTTCACCCATCTCTCTATGAGTAGCTGTCATCTATTACCTGCCTGGACCAGTGTCTCAATTTCTTGATTATTTTGCAGCCTGGCCCCCTCACTCTCTCCTCTAACATACCTTCACTCATTCTTGGTGAATTCAACATTGCCAGTGACACTCCCACTTCTCCCACAGCCACAAAACTACTTGCACTTACATCTTCCCTTGGCCTCTCACAATGGATATAATGCCCTACCCACCAGGATGGACACTCTCTTGATCTAATTTTCTCTAATCACTGCTCTATCTGCAATCTTATAATCTCCTGACCCCCTCTTTCTGACCACCATCTCCTAATCTACGGCTTCACAACCCCTTCCAATCTCTGCCCTTCATAACGCCAAACTACCAGAACCCACAGAAACCTGCAGACACTTAACTCACAACACCTTTTCAATTTACTACAACCCCTTATCAGTCCTCTCACTACCCTCACTTGCCCTGATATTGCTAACACACAATACAATTTGACTCTAAATTTCACCCTGGATTCTCAAACCCCCATAACCACAGGCAGTCACCCTCAAACTCATCTACACCCATGGCACACTACACGAAAACGCTACATCCAGAAATACTCTCGCATCGCTGAATGATTATGGAGGAAATCACGCTCCTCAGCGGATTTCCTTCATTAAAAAATGTATCCTATTCTCCTATCACTATGCCCTCAATCTTGCCAAACAGAGCTACTTCTCATCATTACTATCAAATTTGGCCTCCCACCACAAACATTTGTTCTCCACTTTTCAACACTTTCCTTTGCCCTACAGTTGACACAGTTGATCATCCTCTTCTTATCCAAATTCTCCACTATCTTGGCATCCGTGACACTGCTCTCTCTTGGTTCACATCTTAACTAGAAAACCAAACATTTACAGCCTTATTAAATTGCGATTCGGCAAATTTAAAAGGGCTCTATTTAAGCAAATAGCATATTTTTTGTTATTTATTTAGTTAGTGAAGACCTTGCTTTTGGATAGAAGTTCACTAACTAAAAACTTCTGTAAAAACAATATGCTCTTAAATAGAGCGCTTTTAAATTTACTGAATCACAATTTAATAAGGCTGTTAATGTCTCCTTCTCTGGTGCCTCTTCATCTCCTCGCCCTCTAACTGTCTGTGTACCCCAAGACTCAGTCCCAAGCCCCTCCTTTTCTCCATCTATATATCCTCCCTTGGTGCCCTTATAAAATCTTTTGGATTTCCGTATCATCTATATGCTGATGACACCCAAATCTACATCTGTGCACCTGAACTATCCCCCTCTCTGCTAGCACATGTTGCCAATTGCCTCTCGAGCATATCCTCATGGATATCTGCCCGTCAACTCAAACTCAACATGTCGAAGACTGAGCTACTTATCTTTCCACCATCTTCCTCAGCTCCCACTCCTCACTTCTCTCTCACTGTTGACAATGCGATCATCACTCCCTCCTGCCAGGCCAGCTGTCTTGTGGTCCTACTGGGCCCTTCCCTCTCTTTCATTCAATCACTCACAAAATCTTGTCACTTTCACCTAATAAACATATCCAAAATACGCCACTACCTTACACAAGACACAACTAAAATTCTTATTCACTCTCTCATCATAACTCGCTTCCATTACTGCAACTCTCTCCTTGCTCGCCTTCCTATCACCCGTCTGTCCCCACTCCAATCCATTTTGAAAGCATCCGCTAGACTCATCTACCATACTAAACAACCAGTGTCTGCAGCACCTCTCTGTCAGGCACTCTACTGGCTTCCCATAGTCTCTAGAATACAATTCAAAATCATGACCCTAACATATATAGCCTTCCACAATAGTGCACCCTCCTACATCTCTGCTCTCATCCCAAAATACACTCCCACCCTCCCTCTTCGCTCTGCTAATGACATCCTTCTCTCCTCCTCTCTCATCACCTCCTCTCACTCCCGTCTTCAAGACTTTTCTTGTGCTGCCCCAATTCATTGGAACTCCTTACCTCGCTCCAACAGACTACCTTCTTGCCTCAAATCCTTCAAAATCTCTTTAAAAACACATTTATTCAAAAAGGCCTATCGTCTTTAGCCTCTTCCTTCACTATGCATCTATCGCTCTCCTGTACCTCACCTACACCCTTTAGAATGTAAGTTTGCGAGTTTCAATCTTGTGAGGTGCTTTAGGGAATGCACTGTGTCTATCTAATTGAAAGCTCAATAACAGGGTCTTCCATTATTTTTCATTGTGGGGTTATTGTTTATACTTGTACCTAACCCCTGTATTGCGCTGCAGAATATGTTGGCACTTTTAAATAAAGGATAATAATAATAATAATAGTAAATATATAATATATATATATATATATACAGTGCCTTGAAAAAGTATTCCACCCCTTGGCATTTTCTATGTTTTGTTGCCTCACAACCAGGAATTAACATGGATTGTTAGAGGATTTGCATAATTTAATTTACATTTACATTTCACATGCCCACAACTTTGAAGATATGTTTTTTTTTTTTTATTGTGAAGCAAACAACAAATAGGAAAAAATAACAGAAAAAGTCAATGTGCATAACTATTCACCCCTGTAAAGTCAATACTTTGTAGAGACACCCTTTGTGGCAATCACAGCTCCAAGTCACTTTGGTTAAGTCTCTATGAGCTTGCCACATCTTACCACTGGGGTTTTGCCCATTCCTCCTTGCAAAACTGCTCCAGCTCCTTCAAATTGGATGGTTTGCGCTTGTGAACAGCAATCTTTAAGTCTGACCACAGATTTTCTATTGGTTTGAGGTCTGGGCTTTAACTAGGCCATGCCAACATATTTACATGTTTCCCCTTAAACCACTCAAGTGTTGCTTTAGCAGTGTGTTTGGGGTCATTGTCCTGCTGGGAGGTGAACCTCCATCCTAGCCTCAAATCACGCACAGAGTGGTACAGGTTTTACTCAAGAAAATCTCTGTATTTAGCACCATCCATCTTTCCCTCAACTCTTACCAGTTCCCCAGTCCCTGCTGCTGAAAAACATCCCCACAGCATTATGCTGCCACCACCATGTTTCACAGTGGGGATGGTGTTCTTTGGGTGATGTGATGTGTTGGGTTTGTGCGATACATAGTATTTTCTTTGATGGCTGAAAATTTAAATTTTAGTCTCATCAGACCAGAGCACCTTCCTCCATACATTTTGGGAGTCTCCCACATGCCTTTTCGCAAACTCAAAACGTGCCATTTTGTTTTTTGATTAAAGTAATGGCTTTCTTCTGGCCAGTTTGCCATAAAGCCCAACTCTATTGAGGGTATGGCTTTTTGTCGTCTTATGTACAGATACTCCAGTCTCTGCTGTGGAACTCTGCATCTCCTCCAGGGTTACTTTAGGTCTCTGTGCTGCCTCTCTGATTAATGCCCTCCTTGACCGAGTTTTGGTGGGCGGACGTCTCTTAGCAGGTTTGCTGTTGCTCCATGTTCTTTCCATTTGTCAAATAGCTTTCTCTTTAAAAAATAATTAAAAATACTTAAATGTATTGAACTTTTCAGGGTAAACCTCAAAATAATAGCTGTTATGATTCCTTCCTTTGTACTCAACATAATATGTAAATTTGCTAAAATACTTAGGGTTAGATAATATGGGCCTCATTCTATTAGCGGCCGCAGCCGTTGCGGGGCCGCAAGGACCGGCCGCAAGCTATTCTGCTATTCTATTCCCTTACGGCCGGAGGCTCCGGCAGGATTGCGGCCGGTGCCTTGCTATCTCTTGCGGCCGATCGCGCCAGAGGAAAGCCTTTGATCTAAAACGGCCGCAAGAGTTTTGCAATTCAATTCCTCCGGGAAACCTCTCTGCAAGGCTAAAAGCGAGCCGCAGCTTACTTTCAGGAAAGAGGTCTCGCTAGCACCAATTAAGCACATAAAATAGCTTAAATAAAGCCATCCTGCACTTTGAGAAGACTATAAAGGGATTTTAGGTGTTAGAAAAAATAGCACATAATTATCCTGTACTCAAATCCGTAAAATATTTTATTTTTAATATCCGTAAAATATCCATGTAAAAAGTCCAGAGTGCTTGGAGCACTTCAGACACACCCACGCCGCAGCCGGAAAATAAACAGTTAATTTGAACTCGGGTTTGGGCAGATGTGCAAGCTTGAGAGTGGGTTCCTTTTAATCCTCATGTCCCCCAATATGATCCCTAGCATTTACAGAGCTGTACAGTGCAGGCTTGAATTTATTTTTGAGTTTTTATATTTCACAGCTTACGGCCGGTTCCAAGATATGCGGCCGGCCGTAAAAGGAGATCCTTGCGGGGCCGCATAATAGAATCGCGAGTTAACTGAACCCCCGCAAGGAATCGCAGCCTTACGGCCGATTTACGGCCGATAATAGAATGAGGCCCCAAATAAGCAGCATTAATTCATACCAATGTATACCTTTAAAATTAATAGAAAAATAGTAGATTCAATGTGTAATTTTGCATTGTCGTAATAAGATGTTTACCATATTTCATAATCCCCATTTCATGCTTTATTCTAACAATTCAAATTTTTATGTATTCATAATCTTGTTTCAATGAATATATAATTCAAACAAATTATATATTGTAATATATAATGCACATTGTTAAAATGTAAGAATAATTCCTATAGCCATGTTTCTTCACAATATGAAATGTAATAAAGTCCAGTACAAAGGACATTTTAATACATTGCCAGCATTGATTCAGTAGCAGATATTTTACTTATGGTTTCAACGAAATGTGTTGAATATATGCAACATTAATTTAATCATTATTTAAACATGTTAATCTCTATGATGTTTGTTGTTCTGATGCATAGGGTATTTAAATTATTCTGCGTATAAAGAAATATTTAATACATAGTTATTTTCAATGTCCTGTTGAAAAAAATACAAATTGACTGACCAATATGGAAAGGGCAGAAGAAATATGCAGCTCACAAGAAAGAGCAACTAGTTCATATTTAGTTGTCGTAATTGGGAGTTTGTGTGTAATGCTTGCAAGTTATGGGCTTGCGCAGGCACACATGCCGCAGACTGCAATTAACGCCTTTCATTCTCATTGTGCGGCCCGTTAAAAGTTATGGGCTTGCACATGCGCTCTGCGCATGAGCAAACACGTAACTTTCGGGGCTGCAGTTACGGGCCTCGCGATGAGCGCCAAAGGCAGTCATCGTGAGGCCCGCAATAGGCCCACAAGGTAGAAGGGGGGGAGAGGCCCGTAATGAGTGCCAAAGGCGCTCATTGCCAGGCCCGTAATGGCTGCAGGAGATAACAGCAAATGGCTTTTGAGTTACGGCCTTGAAAATATTGCGACCTTTAAAACCATAACTTACAGCCTCCAGAATCCTTTGATCTATGTGTTTAATGGTCGCAATATTTTCAAGGCCATAACTCGGAAGCCCTTTGCGGGCTTGGGGGCATTGATCAATTTCCCCAAGCCTGCAAATGTTTTCACACCCGTAAATGGCAAAAGGAGCACAGGGGCGAGAGGGGGGGGGAAGAAGACACAGGGGAGGGAGTGGGGCGAAAGAAAGAGACACAGGGGAGCGAGTAGGGGAGGAGAGACACAGGAGAAGGAGAGGGGGAAAGAGACACAGGAGGGAGAGGGTGGAAAGAGACACAGGGGAGGGAGAGGAGGAAAGAGACAAAGGGGGAGAAATGGGGGAGAGGGGGGAAAGAGACACAGGGGTGAGGGGGGAGAGACAGGAAAGAGACACAGGGGTGAGGGGGGAAAGACACAGGGGAGGGAGAGCGGGGAAAGAGACACAGGGAAGGGAGTTGGGGGGAAAGACACAGGAGAGGTAGAGGGGGGCAAAGAGACACAAGGGGGGAAGAGACAAGGGAGGGGGGTGAGACAGGGGAGGGAGAGGGGGAAAGAGACACAAGGGTGAGAATTGGGGGAGAGGGGGAAAAGAGACATGGGAGGGAGTGTGAGGAAAGAGACATAGGGGTGAGAGACAGGGAGTAAAGAGACACAGGGGAGGGATAGCAGAGCAAAGAGACACAGGGGATAGAGGGGGGTGGAAGACACAGGGGATGGAGGGAATGGGGAAGAGACACAGGGGAGGGAGAGGTGGGAAAGAGACAAACAACAGATAGTACATAAACAGACAGAAAACACAATGTATAACACTATATCATGCAGTCATTTTTGATGGGCAAGTCGTTAGTTAAAATATATGGGAGATTCACTAAAAGTTGTGACAGGTTATTATGAGCTACTATCCATTGTAAACAAGTAGCCCTTAAAGTTTTAAGGATTATTTATGCATCTGATAGAGGAGAATCAGTAGTGTATGAAGACATGTTTTGCATAAAAAAATACCTAAAAAAAAAAAATTAAAATGTACTTTGAAGTTTTAAGCAAAATATCTTGTAATTTCTGAAAATTAGAGTTGACACCCCCTTCAAACTCTGGCTAAATTAGCATAAAATTCATATTTTTTTAAACCGATTTAGGAGCATGCAGAGGCAGTTGAAACATTTGTATAAATGAGCTTGGGATATGTTGTGTGGCAACATGTTAGAAGGTGCTTTCTGTTTTCATATAAGAGTCTCTCTGTGCAGCATATTCATACTTGATTACCCTCCCTGCACACAACCCATTCCCTTCCCTGCATCAACAACTACTGCTGCTCTCTCTCTCGTGCTCACTCACTCACTAGCCTCTCAATCTCTCTCCTTACTCACCTCTTACTCTCTCTGGTGAAAGCTGCAGCTCCCTCACAAACAGAACAGGCATAGTTACATAGTTACATAGTAATTAAGGTTGAAAAAAGACTTTCAGTCCATCAAGTTCAACCTGTTAAGATCTCCTCTGATCTGCAATATGCGGAATAGTTATTAATTAAATTATTGATTAAATAATTATTAATAGTATAGTATTGGAGAATGAATAAAGAGTTAGTCCATCAAGTTCAACCTTTTTAGATCTCTATTGATCTTTTTAATGTGGACTATTAATTATTATTTGTTAATTGTTATTTGATCCAGAGGAAGGCAAACAGAAAAAAAAAAAAACATTGAAACTTTGCCAATTGACTCATAAGGGGAAAAAAAAGCAAAATTCCTTCCTGACCCCAGAAACTGGCGATCAAATTTCTCCCTGGATCAATATTCCTTTGCTAGTTATCTAGGATAGCCTTGAATGCCCTCTTTATTCAAAAATATATCTAACCCCTTTTTGAAGATGTCTATCGATTTCACTGTCACCACCTCCTTTGGTAGAGAATTCCACAGTTTAACCACCCTAACTGTGAAGAACCCTTTTCTTTGTTTAAGGTGAAATCTTTTTTTCCTCTAACCTCAAAGGATGTCCTCTTGTCAGTTGAAAATCTCTTGCTACAAAAAGTTCACTTGACAAATCTTTATACTGACCCTGGATGTATTTATATAACGTAATCATATCTCCTCTTAGACACCTTTTTTCTAGCGAAAATAAGTTTAATTTTGTTAGTCTTTTTTCATAACTTAGCCCCTCCATTCCCCTTATTAGTTTTGTAGCCCTTCTCTGTACTTTTTCCAGCTCTAAAATGTCTTTTTTATGAGGCGTTGCCCAAAATTGTACTCCATATTCCAAATGAGGGCGTACTAGAGATTTGTATAGTGGCAGAATTATATCTTCTTCCCTGGCTTCTATACCCTTCTTAATACATGCTAATATTTTATTTGCCTTTGCAGCTGCTGTTTGGCTTTGAGCGCTGTTACCTAGGTGGTTGTCCACTAGTACTCCCAAATCCCTTTCAATATCTGATACCCCTAGATTTGCTCCATTAAGATTATAGATTGCTTGGCTATTGTTCCTTCCCAAATGCATAACATTTATTTGTATTAAATCTCATCTGCCATTTAGCTGCCCATTTCTCTAATTTATGCAAATCCTTTTGTAGGGAAAGTACATCATTATCTGATTTTATTACCTTGCACAACTTAGTGTCAGCAAAAATGGAGACACTACATTCAAGTCCTACTTCGATTTCATTAATAAATATGTTAAAAAGGAGAAGACCTAATACTGAACCTTGAGGAACCCCACTTATCACATTAGACCAATTGGAGTATGTTCCATTCACAACAACCCTTTGCTTCCTGTCTTTTAGCCAGCTCTCGATCCATGAGCAGATATTTACTGCAATTCCTGTATCCCTTAGTTTGCTCACTAGTCTTCCATGTGGCACTGTATCAAATGCCTTTGAAAAATCTAAAAAGACTACATCCACTGAGTTGCCCTGATCCAAGTTCCTACTAACCTCCTCATAAAAACTAATTAGATTGGTCTGACACGACCTATCCTTCATAAATCCGTGTTGACTGCTACCTATGATCCTGTTCAAATAGACATATTCTTGTATTCTGTCCCTTATTAACCCTTCTAAAAGCTTCCCAACTACAGAAGTGAGGCTCACTGGTCTATAATTCCCCGGATTTGCTCTAGATCCCTTCTTAAATAGAGGTATCACCTCTGCTTTTCTCCAGTCATCTGGTAGAGACCCTGTAGTGAGTGAGTCTTGAAAGATTATATATAATGGTTTGGCTATTACAGAACCCAGCTCCCTCAGTACCCTTGGATGTATTCCATCAGGACCTGGGGCTTTATTAACATTTATTTTCTCCAACCTCTTTTGTATTACTTCCTGCGTTAACTAATTATTTAGTAAAGGTAGTGTAGCCCCATTATGTTGCGTTGTCCCAACCACTGGTACCTCCCTTGTGTATACCGATGAAAAGAACCTATTTAGCTCATCTGCCTTTTCCTGGTCACTAATTATCAGATGGCCTGTGTCACATAGTAATGGTCCTATCGATTCCTTCCTGGCCTTCTTCCCATTAATATATTTAAAAAATATTTTAGGGTTAGTCTTACTTTCCATTGCAACTGACTTCTCATTTTCTATTTTAGCCAGTCTAATTGCCTTTTGCAAGACTTGTTGATTTCCTTATAGTCACATAAAGCTGCATCTGTTCCCTCCTTCTTGTATAATTTAAATGCATGTTTCTTTTTCCTCATCATGATCTTTAAGTCATTGTTAAGCCACATAGGATGTGATTTACTCCTATTCATTTTATTTCCACATGGTACAGTCCTTCTTTTGATCTCTGGTGAGAGGCAGCACAGCAGAGAGCAGAGAGCAGACACAGCAGAGAGCAGGAAACAGGCGGGCAGGTCTCATCCAAACAGTGACTTGGGGCTGACATCAGTGTTCTCCTATTGACTGAAGAAGACACAGCAGGTGAGTAATGGGTTAAAATTATTCAAATGCTCCATGCTGATTGGGGGGATCAGTTGCCTGTGTATACACCCCTGGGAGCATCAACATAATCATTAGAGGGATATTAATAAAAATAAAATGTTTTATGAAATGCGCTGCATATATAAATGATGCAGAAATGTAATAAACTAAGATATGCCTTTAATTAAGCTCTGACTTGTAGTAGCCACACAGTATATTGCAAGTTACCATGGCCCATGACAACAAGAATGTATTATCAATATTTTAATGGTGTATTAAGGGTGTGTTATATGTTAAACACTTGGGCCCTCATTCAAATGCAATTTAACCAATTGAATAGGGCTCTTTATAAGCACATAGCATTTTTTTTACAGAAGTTTTTAGTTAGGTAACTTCTATCCAAAAGCAAGGTCTTCGCTAACTATAAACTTCTGTAAAAACTTATGCTATGTGCTTATATAGAGCCCTATTCAATTGGCCAAATCACATTTGAATGAGGCCCTAGGTATGTTTCCCATACCTCCTCTGTCCCAAAGTTAGGAATATGTTTATTATTGATTTATATTAATTGCTATGTGAAACCTTGTTTAATAGAAGCTACATGGTTGAACTATTTAAATAAAACCTAAACATATTTAGAACTTTTTGGCAGACCTTGCCAAGAATAAAGTTAAGTAAATTTACTTTACATTGCGTCTGCACATGTGCAGTTGTAATCACTGTCGATGCGAAGATGAAAGTTGGGTGGAGATTTATTGAGGACTTTGTGGATTTAATTTGAATACATTAATGTTAGTGAATACCATGAATAGATCTGTCACAGCTCATCATCACTGTAATTAGTGAATCTACTGCAATAATACAATGTATTAGACATAATGAGACACAGAAGGTAAGGAGGAGTATTCTAGGGTACAGTTGTGTATTATTCACCAGTTTTGGAGAAGTACAATGGACTGTGTATTATTGAAGAGGGGCATGCTCTCCCACCACAGACAAGAGGCTTGAGCACATTGGCAGTATTTAAGGGTCTCAGATGCCCTCATGTTACCCACTCATAATCTGGAGCGATCTGGAGCGATCTGGAGTATAAGTGACGTGAAACACAAGTTTATTGCATTAGACATTTACACAAATAAATCTTCCAGTTGTTGTATCGGCTACACATTTAGTCCAATCAAAAGGTAAGAATGATTACTCAAGGACTACTGTAGCCCAGACATTTATATATTTCATTAGAAAGATCATATTTTAAGCATTTCAAAAGTATTTTTGCATGAAAAATAAGTGGTCTGTAGTTTAGACAAATTACATTAAATTGAGACACAATGTGAGTTTTTTCTCCTCCTCTGTCCCAAAATGTTACAGGAATCTGAAGGAGGTCTGTCTGGACTGCAACACATTGTGCATGTATTCCCATGTGATCAGCAAAGAAACAAAGTAAACAGGTTTTCTTAAAGGAAATTTACCTCTCTAGAAGTGCTCTTCATGGATTGAAAGAGCACACGATTCTATGTTAAAATGATAAACTGTTTTTTTTATTATACTAATAACAGCTAAAACTCTGCAGTGTTAGGTCTGTTTACAAATACACTCCTGACTGGTTTTCCTTGATTAACAACATATGCAGACACTGGCCCAGTGAGCATAAAGATTTATGTTTTTTTCTCTGAACATCAGGAATATAGCAGAAGATTTTAACCCCAAACTGTAATTTTTAGCTGAATCCTGCTGTCCTTTCCCTGCACAGGTGAATTTGTAAAGGGTTAACTCTTTCTGCTTAAGCGTAGGAATATCTGTGGGAGTCTCATGTAAACAGAGTTTTCATTAATACATTTCTCTGTGAAAAAAGAATGTATTTAAAAAATTCAAAAAGTATTTCAATATGGTATTATGAGAAGTTTACTGTGGTGGGCTCGAAGTTGTACTGAACTAACTGGCCCTTTATACTTCCACTGCATTTACTTATAATTTAAAGGGCAGCTAATATATAACTGGGAGCATCTGTTCCTTCGGAGCACCAGAGCCTGGTACCTGGAGTAGCATGTTATTTATGACTGGTATGCTAAAGGAATTTTATGTATACAGCAAGAAACTGAATCCCAAATAGATAAATGCACAGAACAACTACAGCAGGAATGTAAGCTTGAAATAATATGTAGGATGACATTCCAACTGTAAAACCTTAAATGAACTGTAGTTTTGTCACAATAAGTTTATAAACTAACAATAAATGTTCCACCGAAACATTTAGATTAAAAGTACAGTAACAATGAAATAAATGTTTATTTATCATGCTCTTGAAATAAAACGTCTACAATAGCCACTTCAGAGGGGTAGGCAGATGTAAAGTGTTATCAGTACAACAGATCAAGACCTAGGCAGATCCTCACTCACCCTGATAGTAGTGGAAAAACGCGTACCAGCTGAAATCTAAAACATTAACAGCCTTATTAAATTGCGATTCAGGGCTCTATTTAAGCACAGCGGGACTTAGCCAAACAAAATACGAGACGAAAAAAATAAAAGACTGAGAAACAAAAAGATACGAGATGCAGCACTTAGAAAAAAATTATACAATACGCAAAAAATTTGAAGATTAGCGGCGGAACCAAAAAACTGAAAAAAACACTAAATACACCTAAAAAAATTACAACAACATCACTAACAGCATGGGGCAACAGCCAGGACGTCTGTGAGTGAGGTGGAAAGCAAATTAAAGTCGATTTAGACAATTTTTGTAAATCGAAAATCGCCTAAGCGAGAGATAAAATGGGCGTCGAAAAAAATTAAAACAAGGCTACACGACCATGAAGCACGCAAAACACAGCCAGACACGTATGTGGTCGAAAAATACGAATAGGAAGGACGGAAAATAACCGTGGAACGCCATTTTACAACATGAACTTACACATTTACACATTAACATTGTGAAATGGCGGATTTCCCGGCTAAAAAAAAAATGTAGTTCTATTTCAATTATAACAAGTATTGATTAATTAATGTATATTAATATATTAATGAATGAATTAATAATTAGTAATCATACTAAAATAATAAACTTAGAATTTTTACAATATATTGATGAATATGCTTTTAGGTTTTGTATCTATGCCAATATACTGTATGTGTGTTGCTGGTGATTGACTGATAGGGATGAAGCAAAATATTAAAATGGATTTCATTCTTATTTCACAGTTTCATCGGATCGGAAGCTGAATCAACACAGAGAGTGACGGTTGCAGCCTTTGAACAACATAAAGATCACCTTGACAGGTATATCATTTAATTCCGGAGTTAGGGAACAAAAAAGCCTACATTAGATGTGGATAAAATGGATAACAGTTATTGAGTAATAAACATATAAAAATATTTTAATTACTAAATAATTAGTCATCTTGTAAAAAAAAAAAAAAATCTCTAAAAGTAAGAATAATTTTTTACATGCACTTTTATATCTGTTTTACAGCTGCTTTATGTAAATTTGTTTTGGAAAAAATAATTAATATTAACATCAAAAATAAGATGAGGTTAGCAGACTTTAGAAAAAAATGTACATTTCATAAGCACTTAAATATATGGAGTTCATTCAATCAAGAATGAATGGAATTCAAGGATTACAAATTATTTTAATGTTATTTGACTTATGTGATTGATTTTACCATGCCCTTATGGTTTGGGATTGATAACACTTAATGATTAATTAAGAAAAGTATATTAGTGATTCATAGGGAGCAATGTAACCACATAGCATATTATTTAAAATGAACATTTTACAGAATGAACTTCTATGAAAAATAAAGTTTCAATAAAAATAAAAATAAAAGGTGTTTAGATAGTGCCAGAATGATTGGAACAGAGGTTTTCAGAATTATTTTGGTCCTTACAATAAAACAAAAAAAATAAATATATATATATGCTTAAGTAATTACGTTTTAAAGAACAACAATTATACATCATAGCTACATCCATTGCATCTTTACAAAAATTTAACATTCTTTTAGAATACCGTATTTATCGGCGTATAACACGCACCTTTTCTCCCTGAAAATAGGGTGCAAATTATAGGTGCGTGTTATACGCCGATATTCCCTCCCCCCTCCTCATCCTCAACCTCCCCCTCACTTACCTGCTTCTGCTCCGGCCTCCGCTCCGCTCCTTGACCCGGCGCGCATGTGACGTCACATGCGCGCCACGGCATTAGCATATACCGGGTGTCGGCACCCGGTATATGCTAATAACGTGGTGCGCACGCGCCGGTTCAAGGAGCAGAGCGGAGGCCGGAGCAGAAGTAGGTAAGTGAGGGGGAGATATTCAGGGGGGTTTAGGATGAAGAGGGGGTTTAGGTTGAGGAGGGGGGTTAGAATGAAGAGGGGGGTTAGAATGCGGAGGGGGGTTTAGAATGAGGAGGGGGTTGAGGAGGGGGGTTGAGGTTGAGGAGGGGGGTTGAGGATAGGGGGGTTGAGGTTGTGGAGGGGGGTTGAGGAGGGGGTTGAGGATAGGGGGGTTGAGGAAGGAGGATGAGGATGGGGGGTTGAGGAGAGGGTTGAGGGGGTTTGAGGATGGGGGGTTGAGGAGAGGGTTTGAGGAGGGAGGTTGAGGAGGGGGTTGAGTATAGGGGGGTTGAGAAAGGAGGACGAGGATGGGGGGGTTGAAGAGGGGGGTTGGGGGGGATGGGGGGGTTGAGGAGGGGAGTTGAGGGGGATGCGGGGTTGAGGAGGGGGTTGTGGATAAGAGGGTTGAGGAAGGGGGATGAGGATGGGGGGGTTGAGGAGGGGTTTGAGGAGGGAGGTTGAGGAGGGGGTTGAGGAAAAGAGGGGGGTTGAGGAAGGAGGATGAGGATGGGGGGTTGAGGAGGGGGGTTGAGGGGGTTTGAGGATGGGGGGTTGAGGAGGGGGTTGAGGATAGGGGATTTGAGGAAGGAGGATGGGGGGTTTAGGAGGGGGTTTGAGGAGGGAGGTTGAGGAGGGGGTTGAGGATAGGGGGGGTTGAGGAAGGTGGATGAGGATGGGGGGTTGAGGAGGGGGATTGAGGGGGTTTGAGTATGGGGGGGTTGAGGAGGGGGTTTGAGGAGGGAGGTTGAGGAGGGGGTTGAGGATGGGGGGTTCAGGAGGGAGGATGAGGACGCAGGTTGAGGAGGGGGGTTGAGGTTGAGGAGGGGGGTTGAGGTAGGAGGATGAGGATAGGGGGTGGAGGAGGGGGTTGAGAATGGGGGGTTTGAGGAGGGGGTTGAGGATGGGGGGGTTGAGGAGGGAGGATGAGGAGGGAGGTTGAGGTTGAGGATTTTGCTTCAAAGTTCTTTATTTAAAAAAAAAAAAAATTCCCTGAAATTTCCTTCTTAAAATGAGATGCGTGTTATACGCCGGTGCGTGTTATACGCCGATAAATACGGTACATCTATACTTTGATAATAGCTGTTTATGTTTGATCTTCTTCATGATAATAGAAGTAACTTTTTAGGCTTCATATTGATCAAATTTTTGCATTCAGTCAATAACGTATATTCATTTAGTAATGAATTCATAATTAAGTAGTCAAAATATATATACCCGTATTTTTTGCCCTATAAGACGCACCTGCAGATAAGACGCACCTAGTTTTTAGAGGAGGAAAACAAGAAAAAAAAATTCTGAATCAAACACAAATACACTTCACACACAGATACACACCTACATTACACACAAATATATATATATATATATATATATATATATATATATATATATATATATACACACATACATACATATACACATACATACACATACATATACACATACATACACATACATACACACATACAAATACATACACACATACACATACATACACACATACACATATACACACATACACACATACACACAAACACATACTGCAGCATTTGGGAGCCCTTGACCCTCCCTGACCCTCCCTGACCCTCCTGACCCTCCTGACCCTCCTGATCCTCACCTTTCTTCTGATCTCAGCCCATCTTGATCTCACCCCAGCGCTTCCTACCAGCACTCCTCGTGTACTGCAGCGTCGCGTGTGTGACGTCACTAGGATGCACCGGCCGACGCGATGCATGCTGCTGGTGCTGTAGGAAGCGCCAATCAGGAGTGGGAAGAGATCAAGAGGACAGAGAGGCAGTTTTAAAAGGTATATTCGCCGTATAAGACGCACCAACTTTCCTCCCCCAGTTTTGGGGAAGAAAAAGTGCGTCTTATACGGCGAAAAATACGGTATGTGCAGGCCTTTGCTATTTAATGTATGTCAATAAAAAATAAATAAAATGGTTTCATTTATTGCTTTGAAAAAAAGGACCAGATTTTAAAATGTTTGCATTTTTTCATTCATCTGATTTACTTTTACATTCCAAACAGCTACAAACAATATGTACAGAAAACAAAACAAAAAAATAATTACATCTCTATTTACAATTACAGATTACAATGGCGGATAATGGGAAGAAAAGATTGAACACAAAAGAAGATTGGCAAGGGAAAGCAAGCAAAGGTGGAGAGATGCACAGTCACCTGAAACTTCACAGCGCTTAAGAGAAGAAGACCGACAGAGACTTTTAAATAAAATAAAAATGAATAAGAAAGCACAAAGTGAGTGTGCTGGGGCTTCCAAGAAACGAACAAGTAAACAAAAACATGTCTGTGAACCATTGCCCAATGATAATAAAATGCCTACTGACTCAAATGTTCAGACACATGACAACAATGTAGATATAGAAAATTGTAGTGATATCTATGTTGAGGAAGTGCATGAGAATGTGTTTAGTAGAGCACTAAAAGTAGACACTCATTATTGTGGATTACTTAATGTTGTTTGTCAGTTTTGTGAGGCCTATCATTTTCAAAAGGAAAGACCAACTGACGGAGATTTCATTAGTTGCTGTCAGAAAGGAAAGGTAAGACTTCCACAAAGACACCCATTTCCAGATTACTTAGAACCGCGGACACGAACTTCAATCAAATGTTCGCGAACGGGCGAACCGCCATAGACTTCAATGGGCAGGCAAATTTCAAAACCCACAGGGACTCTTTCTGGCCACAATAGTTATGGGAAAGTTGTTTCAAGGGGACTAATACCTGGACTGTGGCATGCCGGAAGGGGATCCATGGCAAAACTCCCACGGAAAATTACATAGTTGATGCAGAGTCTGGTTTTAAGCCATAAAGGGCATAAATCACCTAACATTCCTAAATTGTTTGGAATAACATGCTTTAAAACATCAGATATGATGTTGTATCGATCAGGTAGTGTAAGGGTTACACCCGCTTCACAGTAACAGACCAATCTCCCCGTTTAATGCACCGCAAACAACTGCAAACAGTCCCTTTGCACAACCGCAAACTCCCCATTTGCACAAGGTTGGATACCAAGCTAGCCATGTCACGTTCCTTGTCCTCACTGATGTCATTAAAGGTCTCTTCCTCCACCCAGCCACCAAGGGTCCCCGAAAGGTGACAACAAGCCCCCTGGGACCCTGCTGTGTTTGGTCTTCCACCTCCTCAAAGCCACCTTCCTCCTCTGACTCCTCTTCTTCAGACTCCTCTCTCTGCGTTGCCCCTGTCTGCGTTATTATAAGGTGTGTACTGTTAAGTAGTACTTTTCCTATCGTTTTAATCCCTGTTACGTCCACTATTAGGGGACGTGTATATGGCATTGATTTTTGGAACAGGGAGATGGAAAAAGATGCTTGGTCGGACCTCCTACTTCAAATTTGGGGCACTGCGCGTGCAATCTAAGGTGCCACCAGATATGAGTGTCACTGTGCACTGGCAAAAGTTGGCAGAGTAGGCGCTGTAGGCCTCACACACATGCCTGTAGGCAGGCAACTGATATTCAATCAAATACAGTCAAAAAAGTGTTGTTTTATGTCACTGTACATTACGGTTGCACCAGATATGACGTATCACTGTGCACTGGCAAAAGTTGGCAGAGTAGATGCAATAGGCTTCACACACACGCCTGTAGGCAGGCAATTGCTATTCAATCTATTGCAGTCAAAAAAATGTTGTTTTATGTCAGTGAGCAGAATATAAGCTGTGAGCCTGACACAGGCAGGCAACTGAAATTAGATTACAGGAAAACAATGGTTGTTTTCAATGTATGTTACACCACAAGGTATGAGTAGTGAAAATAAGCACAATATAGGCTGTTAGGTGTTAGCCTGTCACACACACACGCTGGCAGGCAGGCATAGATTACACAAAAAAATTTATAAAATAAAACAAAAGATGTTCAAAGTTTCCTCAATGATAAAGTATAGGGGGCAAACCGAAAAGCGCATGTGTTCGCCGTTCGTGGAGGACGCGAACATGCAAAAATCGCCGCAAATAGTTCTCTGGCAAACTGTTCGGGACATCACTAATTATCAGCGATCCAACATTTCCAAATTATGCAAATTTAAAAAAAAACATAATGTCTTATAACAGTGCAATTTAATTTGCTTCAATGGGTGCCACATTAGCCAAAAATGTGCCAGGACATGGTCCTTTCTGTTTTAGAGTTCAAGGACAAATTTACCACGAACTTCACATTTACACCCACAAGAAGGAGAGCAAAGGAAATTTGCACAGTTGTATGACTTAGTTACAATGGAAGCTGTTGAGCAAAGAATGAAGCGTCCAGAAAATAAACAGTGTTTGTGCAAAGTTTTTGAACAGCTGGATAAAATTATGGCTAACAACCCATACAGTCAAGCATACAAACAATAAGCACAGCTGGAAAAAGAATAACAGGAACATGCTCAAAGACATCAATTCACAACGCCAAGAGTAAATATGGTGTTAAAAAGAGATCGCAACACTGATCAAAGACGGTATAATTTACCAACAGTCAATGAGGTTGCCATGGTTTTTAAAAATGAAGATGGTGAACAACCTTTTCAGCGGGATATTAGAATATATCCACGCAATGAAGAACAACCTTTTATAAACATAAATATATTACGTTGTAATTTAGATCCAATGACATATCCCATGTTCTTTCCAAATGGTGAACCTGAATGGGAACCAAAATTACCATTGCAAAGTTATCCCAATAGTAAAGTTTGTGTTAGATGCAATATTTCAATGCCGGAATATAAAGTCGCACAAACTGCTATTTGGGATTCTTTTAATCCAATTTTAAGTGGGGGCAAACTCACTCAACAATGGATTATTGATTCATATCTACAAGTTGAAGCAAATAATCTAAATTTCATAAAATTTCAACAAAATAAGCTACGTGTAGAACAGTATTTTGGATCGCTGAATTGGCTACCAGCAGAGACATTCCAGCTGGAAGAGCAATTATTTTGCCATCCACTTTCCAAGGATTGCCTCGCAATATGCGAGAAAGATATAATGATGCCATGGCTATTGTCACAAAATTTGGAAAACCAGATTTATTCATTACATTCACATGTCATCCTCAATGGCCAGAGATCAAGGAAAATTTGAATCTGGGACAAACTGCTTCGGACCGACCGGAGTTAGTATCATGAGTATTCAAAATCAAACTCAATTCATTAATACATGATATAACTAATGCGCAGTTATTTGGAAAATGTGTGGCTTTTGTTAATACCATTGAATTTCAAAAAAGAGGACTGCCCCATGCTCACATACTTTTAATCCTGCAGGAAAAATACAAGTTGAATACTGCAGAGACAGTGGATTCAGTCATTACTGCTGAATTGCCAGACCAGGAAAACTATTACAAACTTTGGGAGATTGTTACACACAGAATGATTCATGGGCCATGTGGTGATAATGAATCGTAATTCACCATGTATGGAAAATAAAAAATGTACTAAAGAATTTCCGAAACAATTTCAAATGCAAACTTATGCCAATTGTGATGGATACCCTTTGTATAAAAGAAGACAAGGACAAACAGCTAGTGATGTCGCGAACATCAAATTTTTGGTTCGTGAACAGCGGACGCGAACTTCATCAAATGTTTGCGAACAGGCGAACATCGGCGAACCGCCATAGACTTCAATGGGCAGGCGAATTTCAAAACCCACAGGGACTCTTTCTGGCCACAATAGTGATGGGAAAGTTGTTTCAAGGGGACTAACACCTGGACTGGGGCATGCCGGAGGGGGATCCATGGCAAAACTCCCACAGAAAATGACATAGTTGATGCAGAGTCTGGTTTTAAGCCATAAAGGGCATAAATCACCTAACATTCCTAAATTGTTTGGAATAACATGCTCTAAAACATCAGGTATGATGATGTATCGATCAGGTAGTGTAAGGGTTACACCCGCTTCACAGTAACAGACCAATCTCCCTGTTTAATGCACCGCAAACAACCGCAAACAGTCCCTTTGCACAACCGCAAACTCCCCATTTGCACAAGGTTGGATACCAAGCTAGCCATGTCCCGTTCCTTGTCCTCACTGATGTCATTGAAGGTCTCTTCCTCCACCCAGCCCCCAAGGGTCCCCGAAAGGTGACAACAAGCCCCCTGGGACGCCTGCTGTGTTTGGTCTTCCACCTCCTCAAAGCCACCTTCCTCCTCTGACTCCTCTTCTTCAGACTCCCAGAGTCTGGGGGCTTCCACTGCCCAGCATGGAATATTATACACAGGTCAGAGTCTGGGGGCTTCCACTGCCCAGCATGGAAGATTATACACAGGTCAGAGTCTGGGGGCTTCCACTGCCCAGCATGGAAGATTATACACAGGTCAGAGCCTGGGGGCTTCCACTGCCCAGCATGGAAGATTATACACAGGTCAGAGTTTGGGGGCTTCCACTGCCCAGCATGGAAGATTATACACAGGTCAGAGCCTGGGGGCTTCCACTGCCCAGCATGGAAGATTATACACAGGTCAGAGTCTGGGGGCTTCCACTGCCCAGCATGGAAGATTATACACAGGTCAGAGTCTGCAGGCTTCCACTGCACAGCATGGAAGGTTATACACAGGTCAGAGTCTGGGGGCTTACACTGCACAGCATGGAAGATTATACGCGTTGCCTCTGTCTGTGTTATTATAAAGTGTGTACTGTTAAGTAGTACTATTCCTATTGGTTTAATCCCTGTTACGTCCACTATCAGGGGACGTGTATATGGCATGGATTTTTGGAACAATATAATCTGTTATGTGTTAGCCTGTCACACACACATGCTGGCAGGCAGGCATATGCAATTAGATTACACAGAAAAAAAATAATAAAATAAAATAAATGATGTTCTAGCCATAAAAAGGGCTTTTTGGGTTGCTGTCCTTCAGATGGAAGGCTCTGGAAGGGAGTGTATGCTGCTGATTGGCTGGAATGTGTCTGCTGACTGTGAGGTGCAGGGTCAAAGTTTCCTCAATGATAAAGAATAGGGGGCAAACCGAAAAGCGCATACGTTCGCCGTTCGTGAATATGCCAAAATCGCTGCAAATATTCCACGGGCGAACTGTTTGGGACATCACTACAAACAGCTATTATCCGTGGACAAAAGGTTAAGAATAGATTTGTCGTTCCATACAATCCTCATTTGGTCATCAAGTACAATGCACACATAAATATGGAAACTTGCACTTCTATTAAATCTAACAAATATGTGTATAAATATATATACAAAGGACATGACGCATCATCTGTTGTTGTGCAATGTGCTTCAAATGAAAAGGAAAATCCAACTTTACATGACAAACTATCTAATTATTTATATGCTCGCAATGTCAGTGCTCCGGAAGCAATGTGGAATTGAAATTTGAGATGCATACTCTGTCACATGCTGTATATCGTTTAGCTGTACATTTGCCTCATAGTCAGTTTGTATGCTTTACTGCAGGCAATAAAAGAACTACCTTAGCTCAAAGTGAACACCAAGATACAACACTTACTGCATGGTTTAAATTAAACTGCCAGGATACACAGGCCAGACAATTTTTATACATTGAGATATCATATCACTATGTATTTGTACATGGTCTATGGCGACAACAAAGAAGAGATACACATAAAATTATACCACAAATTTATACCGACAGTCCAGGGACATTGAACGTTTCCGTTTAAGATTACTTCTTTTACATGTTCCTGGTGCACAAAGTTTTGAACATTTACGCACAGTGAATGACATAGTTTATGATACTTTCCTATTAGCTGCAAGATATCAAAACTTCATAGCTGATGATACAGAATGGGAGAGGTGTCTGGAAGAAGCAGCACTATGTCAAATGCCAAAGGAAATGAGACAACAATTTGCATTCATTTGCATATTTTGCAATGTACCTGATGCATTTACTGGATTTAAGCTGCCAGTTCCCATTTTGGAAACATCAGTGTCAGATATTCGACTGAATTCTTTACAAGCAAAATTAAAAAAAAAGTCAATTCATTATCATAGACGAGGCAACAATGATGTCATGTCATGCTTTGCAATGTATTGATAGATTCTTAAAATAAGTGATGGATAATAAATTGCCATTTGGTGGAAAGGTGATGCTGTTAGGAGGAGATTTTAGGCAAACATTACCTGTTGTACCACATGGAAATAGAATGGAGATCATTGAAACATGTATCAAGACAAGTAAACTGTGGAAAATATTTACATATCTCAAATTAGAATTAAATATGAGATCCGAAGGCCAAAAATTAATTAAATGATTGGCTCATTAATATCGGAGAAGGAAAACATCCACAAATACATGATTTACCCAATGATACCATTGAAATTCCATCAGAAATGGTTTGAAAGGAATCACTCATATCAGCAATCTTTCTAAACACTCTGAATAACGATGATTACTCAGACATTGCAAAGTGATATTAACATCAAAAAATATAGATGCCTTGAATCTAAATAACGAAATTTTAAAATTCATCACTGCACCACAAAATAATTATTACAGTGTAGATTCAGTTCTGGCTGATGATAAAGACAGTGAATCGGATTTTAGTATTGAATTTATTAATGCTTTAACCCCATCTGGAATGCCACCACATGTTTTGCAATTGAAAAAAAGGGACAATTGTCATGTTATTGAGAAATATGAATCCAAAGAAAGGACTTTGTAATGGGACCAGATTAATTGTGCATGAGTTAAATGGTCATTTTATACATGCAGAAATTATGACTGGGACCCATAAAGGTGAACAAGTTTTTATACCAAGAATTGATTTAGTTCCAAGTGAGAGTGGTTTGCCTTTTGTCCTTTAAAGGAGACAATTTCCAGTTAACATGGCATTTGCCATGACCATCAATAAATCCCAAGGACAAACTTTTAATAAGTGGGTATTTTTTTAAAAGAACCTGTTTTTGCACATGTACAACTATATGTTGCTTTCTCAAGGTGCACAAATCCAGATGCAATTAAAGTCTCAGTTGAAGACAACCCAAGTCAGGGTGAGCTACTACACGATGGCCGTATTTTTACAAAAAATATAGCGTACTACGAGGTTTTGTAATAACAGATAATAGTGGTTTTATTTCAGGTTTGTAAGCTTACAAATATGTTTGAAAAGGACTGATAAGCTAATGGATTCTTTGTCATTAAGGTTTAATGTGAGTAGCAACATCATCATTTCTTGAAAAATTTAAATGGTGCATGATGTATAGATTATTGATCCAGGGACGAATCCGATTGCCAGTTAATGGAGTCAGGAAAAAAATATTTTTCGACAACAGTTTAAAAAAATGTACAACGTTGAAATTATTTTTTTTGCAATTTGCCTTCCTCTGGATTCAATATTCAAGATCACTAAATTTTAAAATAAATTAGGTTAAATGTTATTTTCTTATGTTAATGTTTGCATTGTTAGCATTGTATGTTAAAAAGTTTGATAAATTCAGTTAGTAAATGTTAAAAAAGATTTATGTAATTTGTAGCAGAAACATTTGTTAATAAAATTAAATGTATAATTAAATAGAAAGTATTCATCCAGGGAGTAATCTGATCGCCATTTAATGGGGTCAGGAAGGAATTCATTTTTTCCCCTTGTTAGACAATTGGCTAAGTTGCAATGGGGGGTTTTACTGTTTGCCTTCCTCTGGATTCAATATGTATGTGTTTTAACAGGAGTTTCAATTAAAGTTTGTATGTTAAAAAGCATTATGTCATGGTTGAAGAGATTCATTTACAAAAAGTTCAAAAATGTCATGTTAGTATTATTAAAAAAGAAAAAACTTACACACTGTTAACAATGTGACTGTAATCTAAAAAAACTTCATGTAATGGTTTAAAATACGTTTTTAGAGAACTTGGTGGATTGTTATATTATTATTCCATACATGACAATTAAAAAGTTTGATATGGTTTAACAGTACATTGTTAAAAAAATAAAAACAATTAAAGAAACATTTTTGTACTTCTTTGTAGATAAGAAAAAGATTTAGTGTTAGAGAATCACATTGTGTCACAAACAGCATTTCCAGCTTAAAAATTCTATTGGCCCTCATTTTTTGATGGGCAAGTCGCTAGTATATATATATATATATATATATATATATATATATATATATATATACACATTCTAAGACATCTGCTCTAAACTTTTATTTACTCATAACATTATAAGGAATTCGAGCATATATATGTATACTATCAAGGGATCCTGGCTGAATATGTACTCGACTAGCTCAAAACTCAATTTTGGTATTTAACGTGTCTTGATTAGCAAAAAATGCTTTGGCACTCAACGCTTCCTTGGTACTCGTCACGCTTGCTAAAACCAATTTACATTACTACTTATGGAAGTTTTGGAGTATCAAGGGTCCACTGTTTCTACTAGTAACTTGCCCGTCATAAATGACAGTATCATAAAATATCTTGAATTGTCTTTGCTGTCTCTATCTGTACTGGTTCTCTCTACGCACTTTCTCTCTGTGTTGTGTGGTGAGCATGCTGTCTCTCTCTTTGTTGTCTCTCTGTGCTGTCTCTCTCTCTCTCTCTCTCTCTCTCTCTGAGGTTTGTAATGGCAGCTGTTATTGCACTTGCTGTGGTGTGTGGCGTGTGGCAGCCCTTGCTATGTTCTGTGGCAGATTCCTTCTCACTTTTTGCTGTCTGTCTCTCTCTCACTTTGCTGTCTATCTCTCTGTCTCTGTGCTGTCTGCCTTTGTGTGGTCTGTCTCTGTGCTCCCTCTGTGAAGCCTGTCTATGTGCTCTCACTCTCTTTGCTGTCTGTCTGTGTGCTGTTTCTCTCTGTACTGTCTGTCTGTGTGTGGAATGTCTCTGTGCTGTCTGTGTCTCTCTCTCTCTATGCTTTCTCTCTCTCTGAGGTGTGTTATGGTGGCTGTTATGATGCTTGAGGTAGTGAGTGGTGCCTTTCTCTTACTCTTTTCTGTCTGTCTCTCTCTGTGTGCTGTCTGTCTGAGTGCTGTCTCCCTGTCGTATCTGTGTGCTGACTCTCTGTGTGCTGTCTCATCTCTCTTTCTCTGAGTTGTGTAATGGTGGCTGTTATGCACCTTACTGTGGTGTGTGGTGGCACTTGCTGCATTCTGTGGTGTGTTCTCGCTCACTCTTTGCAGTCTGCCTGTCTCTCTCTTTGCTGTCTGCCTCTCTCTCTGTGCTATCTGACTATTTGCTGTCTATCTAGGTGTGTAATAGCAGCTGTTATGCCACTGGCTGTGTTGTGTGGTATGTTCACTCTAACGCTTTGCTGTCTCTTTCTCTCTTTGCTGTCTCTCTCTCTGTGCTCTCTGTCTGTATGCATACTGTATGCAGTGTCTCTCTGTGCTGTCTCTCTTTGTGCTGTATTTGTGCTGTCTCCATCTGTGGTATGTAATGGTGGCAGTTATGCCTCTTGTTGTGTCATATGGCATGTTCTCTCTCACGCTTTTCTGTGTGTCTCTCTTGCTCTCTGCTGTCTCTATCTCCTGATACTTTGTCTCTCTGTGCTGTCTGTCTGCATGTTGTCTCTCTCTTTTGTGTGTATATATATAAGCCTCCTTAAACAGCTAAAGGAGAGCAACATATATGAAGCTGAACATGTAGAAAAAGAAATACATCTTCACAAGAAACAACAACATGAATTTATAAAAAAACAAAAAAAACTCAGCTGCCTTTTTCAGCAAAACAACATACAATTTATTTATAATATACAAAATACAGATTTTTTCTACAACAAGGGACATACCACAACATCATTGGACTGTAACAAGAAAGAAAAAAACATATTTCAACCCACAACTTGGTCATAACATCAAACTGGATAGTTATATAGAAAGCTTTCGCCTGAGAACTGCATCCATTATAACAACACAATAAAACAGAGACTTGCACAATCTTACTCCATCAGAAAGAACTGCCATAAAGTTTTTAAAAAACAACCTCAACATCACCATCAAACCGGCAGACAAAGGAGGTGCAGTTGTTATCATGAATACTCAGGACTACATAAATGAAGCCAACAGACTACTGTCAGACAATACTTACTACAAGAAATTGAACCAGGACCCTACATAAAAATATACTCTTCAACTTAAGAAACTCCTCAAAACATTCCCTAAAAATATCAGGAATTAAAACAACTCATCCCCGCCAATCCTACAACTGGGACTTTCTACCTACTGCCAAAAATCCACAAACCAGGCAACCCAGGGAGACCAATTGTTACAGGTATGGACACACTGACTGAACAGATATCTGGATTTGTTGAAAACATCCTTAAACCATTAGTTACCAACACCAGTAGCTATATACAAGACACCACTGACTTTCTCAACAAACTCAGTCAGATTAAAAACCTACCTGCTAACACACTACTTGTTACCATGGATATAGAGTATCTTTACAGTAATATCCCACACAAAGATGGCACTGAGGCATGCTTTAGGTTTCTTTCAACAAACAAGCAAAACAATAAATATGGCCCTGATATTAATGTTAAACTAATAGAATATATCCTTACCCACAACTATTTTACTTTTAACCAAGATACCTCCCTACAGATGATGGGGACTGCCATGGGTACCAAAATGGCTCCACAATACGCAAATCTATTTATGGCCAATCTAGAAGAAACATTCTTATCTGTATCCATTTAAAACCATACAAATACTACCGTTACATAGATGATCTGTTCATCATCTGGACAGAAGGAGAAAGCAAACTCAGAGACTTTCATAATTCATTCAACGCCTTCCATTCATCTATAAAACTTAAAATGGATTTCTCCACAGAACAGGTAAACTTTCTAGACTCTACTATATCCATCACCAATGGCACTCTCCACTCATCTATATAGAGGAAACATACAGACAGATGTATTTACCTACACAGCTCTAGTTTTCATCCCTCCCACACCAAACAAGCCATCATCCATAATCATGCTATTAGATATAATCGGATTTGCTCAAACACTGGAGACCGTGATAACAATTTAAAAACACTGTCTGAATCTTTCAAACAAAAGGATTACAAACCCTGTATTATTACCCAAAAAATAACCACTGCCATCAAAATACCCAGAGAAAACCTATTAAACTACAAAACAAAAGAAACTACTTCACGTATACCTCTAGTGACCACGTACCATCCAATTTTAGAGAAAATTCGGAAAATAATCAACTATTTACAACCATTACAAATTGAAGATACTGAATTAAAATATACATTTCCAAAACCTCCCATCCTTGCATTTAAACAACCACCAAACCAGAAACAAAAACTTGTCAGCAGAAAATTGGCCAATGAACAACTGAATACAAAAAATGGAACTAAACCTTGTAAAAAATTATGTAAATTATGGCAACACATTTGTAAAGATGATACAGCCACACATAACAACAAAACCTATAACATCAAAGCATCATATTCATGTACATCGTCAAATGTGGTTTATATAATACAATGTACTTTATGTGACACAGGCTGTTACATAGGAGAAACCGGCCAAAAAAATGCATTTAAGGATTAATTTACACAGGCATTCAATAAGAAAACATAATGAAGACAGTTATTGTAGCCCATTAGGACACCATTTTAGGCAGAATGATCACTCCATCGAAAACTTAAAAGTCAAAATACTCAGAGGAAAATTTAAAAGCATCCAAGAGAGAAAAGCATTTGAAATAAAGATGATCACATTCTTCAACAGTAAAAACACAGGACCTAATATAGACTTGGGTTTTCCAACACATTATCAGAATTTCATGTGATTTTTTTTTTCTTCTTATACTATAACAGACTTAGCACTCTTAGTGCGGTGTTTGTCCAACAGGAAAGATATCACTGTGGACTATAGTGCTTTGCTTTTTCATTTATATATTGGTGTATATGTGTATATAATATGTGTATAAATGTTTCCTTTGCTATGTTGTGTTTATTCCCCATATATGTATTTACCTGATGATGTCAGATGCTGTTTCCACTCTATCTGCATCTGCTGTTATTATTCAAACTGAGGGTTCCATCTCATGTAGTATTGCTTGAGACTTGATAAAGGGAGGTTAAGCTTCAATTAATATATATGTATGTATATATATATATATATATATATATATATATATGTGTGTGTGTGTATATATATATATATATATATATATATATATAAAAATACATATATAAACTTTGGCAGAATCAATATCTAGTTGTTTAATGATTTGTTTATATCATTATAATATTTATAATTATAATGTTTATATCATTACTAGCGAATTGCCCGTCAAAAAATGACGGCAATGAAATTGTAAGGTAGCTAATGCTGTTTGGTGTATAATAATGAAATATATAATACATTAATAAATGAATATACTTTACCTATTTTGAAGCATTGTGTTGAAGAGCTGGCAATCTGTTTTGATGTTGCTGGAGCATTAGTGGTGTGGAGCTGCTGTGTAAGCATGATGAATATGTGCAGTGTAATAGTGTGCGTGCGCGAGACCAAAGCGTTAGCGTAGTTGTGTACTTCCGCATTGTGGTAAAATGGCGGGCAATGTGTGGTATGAATATCCGTAGTTCGTTTGTGGCGTTTTGCGAGTTTCTTGTGGTGTTTTGCGAGTTTAGAGTGCTGTAGCCTCTTTTTCGTTTTGTTCGGCGGCCATTTTTTCTGTCGCTTACAGTTTTTTTTAGTGTCTAAACTCTTTTATTTTGATTTAAATGAAGGTGTAAGTTGTTTTTTTGTGGTCGTGGATGCTTCCTCTTGCTGTAGGTAACCTTTATATGTATGTGCTGTGTGTATTTATTGTGTTTTAAATTTTGTAATGTTCGCGAGTTGTGTACGAGTGTTGCCAGGTCGTAATGTGTGCTAACGTGTCTCGTATGGTGTTTGCGTGTGTAGCCTCGTTTTCGTTTTGTTCGTCGGCCATTTTTTGTGTCGCTTAGGAAATTGTTTACTGTCTAGACTCTTTTATTTCGAGTAAAATGAAGGTGTAAGTTTCATTTTTGAGGTCCTGGGTGCTCCGTCTTGGTGTAGGTAAGGTTTTTATGTATGTGGTGTGTGTATGTATTGTGTTTTAAATTTTGTAATGTTCGCGAGTTGTGTGTGAACGTGTGTCGTATGTTGTTTGAGAGTGTCGTAATGTGTGTGTCGTGCTCTTTGGGTTGCGACGTGAACTTTGCGAGGGTCGCAGTTGCTGGCATGGAGCGCCTTTGGCGCTCAATGCCAGCAACTGAGACCCTCGCCCAGTGCCCTCGCTTCGCGAGGGCCTTGGCTCGCTGCGTGAGCCAAGGCCCTCGCTACTCGAGGCCTGCGGCTCGCTAGCAACAACTCATACGCTCACAACTATATATGTGATAATATTTATTTTTGACTATCAGGGTCCCTTATTGAATATTGTTTATTTTCATCCCTTGACTGAATATGTATGTAGTTCTATATTTATCATGGCCCTGCCTGACAATGTGTGTGTTTACATGATTGGTGTTTGCTTGTGGTTTCTGCCATTAACTTCAAACTCTAGCAGATCTGATACTCGTTATCAGACCAGGAGTCAGGGCAGAAGAAAAGCAGGGGATTTGGATAAGAAATGCATCTGCCAGATGCTTTGCTTCATAGCATGTACAACCCAGCCTCTGATAATGTGTTGGAAAAAACAGATTAAAGTGAATAGACAGGAATGTACAGCAGACCAAAAAGTATTTTGTTTAATGAGTATGCTATCTCCTTGGTTGGCATTGTAACAATCTTGTAATATACGTCTAAAATAATATCATATAAGTACTGTATAAACAATTGATCTACAGAAAATTACAAAATTTTATACAGTAAATGTATCAACGTCAGTGAATTGGACCACTGATGTATTATATTTATAGCATGCTCTTTTGAGGAACTTAATAATTGGCAAAATTAGTTAAAACATTTTATGTTAGTTTTTGTAACAGGATCAGTCACCTGAAAGCGACCCTGGATGCAGAAGGGCTGCCCCAATGTTGTGGAACTTCACATAGGATCAATTGTAAGTGTAATTCACTGTCCTTTCCTGTTATGGTTACGGCACCAGTCCGCCGCTAAAGTGTGCGGGGACCAACCGCAAGATGGCGCTGCTGATATTCCAGTGCCCTATCATAGAGTCAAGGCTTAGGTAAACTGTTAGGGTTAGGATGGGGATGAGGGTTAGGGTTAGTTTAAAGGCTAGGCTACATTCTAACAGGATCAGTCACCTGAAAGCGACCCTGGATGCAGAAGGGCTGCCCCAATGTTGTGGAACTTCACATAGGATCAATTGTAAGTGTAATTCACTGTCCTTTCCTGTTATGGTTACGGCACCAGTCCGCCGCTAAAGTGTGCGGGGACCAACCGCAAGATGGCGCTGCTGATATTCCAGTGCCCTATCATAGAGTCAAGGCTTAGGTAAACTGTTAGGGTTAGGATGGGGATGAGGGTTAGGGTTAGTTTAAAGGCTAGGCTACATTCTAAGCTTCTCTAACATATCGGAAGCGCTTCAAAATACCAGCAGCGCCATCTAGCGGTTGGTTGCTGCAATACAGCGGCGGACCGGTGTCATAACTATAACAGGATAGACCCTAATTCACAAATGTATTTTTAATAAAGCAATATGTTCTTTTACCCAATAGTATGTAATTGAATCCAGCAGTATTTGCTCTATGCTCCAGTCAAATGATTGTGTCTTTCACCCCACTAATTCAAATTATCACCAGCTACAACTGAGTTTATAAATAAAACCATTATATTAAACTGGTAAACGTGTCTATGTCTATTACAGTTTTTTTCAAAGGGGCAAGCATTTATTTTTTATTCCCCTCAATGCTAGGGGTAGATCTGTCAAATAATTTATGCATAAATAACTTCTATAGCAATTTTGAGGTGCTTCCATGTAGAATGTTTAATTCCAACCTATTGCAATTATGTTTATTTTTAATTGCATTTTTAATTCCGTCAATAAATGGTGCATTTTCGCTTTACCTATATTTTTTTACTATATGAGCTAGACATTTAACAAAATGAATTAAATAAATATTGTCAAAATCTGCCTCTTCAAGGGGGCTTGATATGAACCTAGTTCAAACCTACCCCAGCAGAATCATGTAGTTCTTGTTCTCTGTGGCACAAAAGATGGCTTCTGAAGAGGGCAAGGCCCAAAGGTACAGGCAGAGAATACTGGACACAGGTTACTAGTGGCCCATGGAAAAACCACTCCCCAAGTCAAGATACAAACACAGAAACAGTCTCACACCTTGGATATGTGACAACTAGAACTGAAACTTTATTGAATTTTCAAAACAACATATTTATACTCTCCCATACCACACCGTTGTGTACCTTTGTGTATGTGTTTGATGAAACACATCTGCCTGGTAGCCTTGGTTGCTATAACAGTTGAGATAATACTCATCACATATAATAGTTGTCAAACTATGAGACGTCGTCACGCTTTGCGAGCTTGCAAAGCGAGCTCGCAAGAACTGCATCCCTCGCGAAGCGAGGGATGCAGTTTTGTCCCCAAATGCGGACCCTTGCGAAGGTGAAGCTTCCCATGTCGTATGTGTTTGTCCGCAAATGCGGTCCCTCGCGAAGCGAGGGTCCACATTTGCGGAAGGTGAAGCCTCCAAGGTAGTATGTATGCACGACTTAAAAAAAAAAAGCACCTCGGAACCAACCTTAACGTAACAAAAACCCACACGCACGAAAAATGGCGGAACCGCGCGCACCTAAAAACAGTCAAAATACACCAAATACTCACAACAACTACATAAAAAGCTTACCCATAGCAAGGGGTGGCACCCAGGACCTCTGAAAGTGAAGTTACACCTCCATTTAAGTCCAAATTCCCGAGTTCAGACACACGAAAGGAAAAAGAAACAAATATACACTATCACCCTGTCTATCATGGGGGTCAATACAGACCCCCATAAACCCCTCATTAACCCTGTCACTCATTGGGGTCCATATAGACCCCCATAAGCCCCTCATTAACCCTGTCATTAATGGGGGTCAATATAGACCCCCATAAGCCCCTCATTAACCTTGTCACTCATGGGGGTCAATAAAGACCCCCATAAACCCCTCATTAACCCTGTCACTCATGGGGGTCAATATAGACCCCATAAGCCCTTCAGTAACCCTGTCACTCATGGGGGTCAATACAGACACCCATAAGCCCTTCATTGAGCTTGTCACTCATGGGGGTCAATACAGACCCCCATAAGCCCTTAATTAACCCTGTCACTCATGGGGGTCAATACAGACCCTCATAAACCCATCATTAAGCCTGTCACTCATGGGGGTCAATGCAGACCTCAATAAGCACTTCATTAACCCCCTCACTCATGGGGGTCCATACAGACCCTCAAAAGCCTCTATTTAACCCCATCAGTCCCATAAGGGTATATTAAGACCATTATGGGCCTGTTACAACACTACATTAGCCACATAAGTGCCATGACGGTCCTCAAGGACCATCATGACACTAAGTATAAACACTACACTGCACTATACCCTCCCAATAAAACATTAAATCTCAACTGAACACCCTCTACACTAACCTATTAACACCTACACTACCTACCTAACCCCTAATAACCTCCACCACTCTAATTACAGAAAATAAAAAAGCCTAAAGTCACCAAAAAAAAAATCTACATTACATAAAATAAAATAAAAACTAACTCACAAAAAAAAAATCTACATTACAGAAAATAAAAAAAAAACTGTCACAAAAAAAAAGGAACATTACAGAAAAAAAAAAATACATTACAACCCCCCCCCGCTCACTACAGAAAAAAAAAATACACACCTGAAAAGGAAATACATATAATACAATACAATGCAATACAATACAATACAATGCAATGCAATACAATACAATTAAATACAATACAATACAATACACCCCTATCTGATATACATCACACAATCTATCTAAATAAATATCATAATCTAATATACATCATATCTATATAATATACATCCACAATCTATCTAAATAAATACCACAATTTAATATACAATACATTCTATGCTATCTATATAAAACACATACCCCTAGCTAACATACAAGAAATGCTATCTATATATACAATAATCTAATTCTAAGCTAAAATAAAATAATTAAGACCACTTACCTTTGCAGATGTCCATTTAGATCAGCCACCTACGGAAAAAAAAATAAAAAAATTAGTGCAACACGTTTACAGTACATAAATAAACATTCTATACATTCTAAATATTCTACTCACCTTTCCGGCATGTCCCGTCCTGATTCTTTTACCATTCTAAGGAGCGGCACCTGTTAAAAACATAATCTACATTGTACTTACCTCCCCGCGATGTCTCCGGCCTACTCCGGATTCTATTCTGCCCCGCCCTGTATATGAAAAAATATATATATATACTTACATCCGCACTCACGGACATCCCCGACGCTAATGAGGCTCCCGGAGACTTTTCCGGAAGAAAATAGGCAATGGCGCCTTCTGATTGGTTGAAAACGCTGTCTATCAAATTCACCCAATCAGGAGGCGCCAATTTGTGAGCCAATCAGAAAGGGATACACAATAAAATCCCACTCTGATTGGATAATGCGCCTGTCAATCTTTATTTAAACCAATCACAAGGCGCAGATGCCTTCAGCCAATCACAATGGAATATACCCCCACAGGGTGAATGGTTGGAGCATCTGCGCATTCTGATTGGTTGCACTTACAATAGCCAATCACAATGGAATACACCCCCACATACTGATTGGTGAAGGATTTGCGCATTCTCATTGGCTATTGTTAATATCAATCAATATTACAGCCAATGGGAAGGCGCTGATGTCTTCACCAATCAGTATGTGGGGGTATATTCCATTGTGATTGGCGGATGGCAATAAAGCCTTAGGATTGGTTCAAATAAAGATTGACAGGTGTGTTATCCAATCAGCGTGGTATTTTGGGGGTGTATACTTTTTTCATTGGTTCACAATTGGCTGAATTTGATAGACAGCCTTTTCAGCCAATCAGAAGCCGCCATTGCCAATTTTATTTTGGAACACTCCGTAGGAAGCTCTTTAGCGTCGGAGACACTTAACAGGAGCAGCGCTGCAGAGGCAAACATGGAGGAGGACGTGACATGCTGGGACGTGACATGCTGGAACGGGACATGCTGGAAAGGTGAGTATAATATTTAGAATATTTAGAATGTTTAGAATGTGTAGTTATTTCATGTCAACGTGTTGTATTAATTTGTTAATCTTTTTTACCCTAGGTTGGTGATATGAAGAAACATCTCAAAGGTAAGTGGTCTTAATTATTTTATTGTAGCTTAGAATTAGGGTTGCTATATATAGATAGCATGTATTGTATATTAGATAGATAGGGGGATGTATAGTATATAGATAGTATTTATTGTATATTACATAGATAGATATGGGGATGTATTATTAGATAGTATTGTATATTAGATAGTGGGATGTACATTACATTACATAGTGGGATTAGTGATGTCCCGAACAGTTCGCCGGAGAACTATTCGCTGCGTTTTCTGCATGTTCGCGTTTGCATCGAACGGCAAACACATGCGCTTTTCGGTCCGCCCCCTATTCTTTATCATTGAGGAAACTTTGACCCTGCACCTTACAGTCAGCAGACACATTCCAGTCAATCAGCAGCATACACTCCCTTCCAGGAACTTCCATCTGAAGGACAGCCTCCATTTTAGAATCATTCTGAAGCTACATTAGTTGAGAGAGGACATATATTCTACCTGCTGCTGATTTAGTAGGGAAATAGATAGCCAGGCTGTGTATTTAGCTTTCACTACACACCTGAAGGACTCATTTGATATCTGCTGCAAGGACAGCAACCCAAAATGCCCTTTTTAGGTCTAGAACATCATTTATTTTATTTTATTATTTTTTTCTGTGTAATCTAATTGCATATGCCTGCCTGCTAGCGTGTGTGTGAGGCCTATTGCATCTACTCTGCCAACTTTTGCCAGTGCACATTGACACTCATATCTAGTGCAACCGTAGTGTACAGTGACATAAAACAACACTTATGTGACTGTAATCAATTGAATATCAGTTGCCTGCCTACAGGCGTGTGTGTGAGGCCTATTGCATCTACTCTGCCAACTTTTGCCAGTGCACAGTGACACTCATATCTGGTGCAACCGTAGTGTACAGTGACATAAAAGAACCCTTTTTTGACTGTAATCGATTAAATATCAGTTGCCTGCCTACAGGCGTGTGTGTGAGGCCTATTGCATCTACTCTGCCAACTTTTGCCAGTGCGCAGTGATACGTCATATCTAGTGCAACCGTAGTGTACAGTGAAAAAAGAGGAACCCTTTTTTTACTGTAATCGATTGAATATCAGTTGCCTGCCTACTGGCGTGTGTGTGAGGCCTATTGCAACTACCCTGCCAACTTTTGCCAGTGCACAGTGACACTCATATCTAGTGCAACCGTAGTGTACAGTGACATAAAATAACCCTTTTTTTGACTGTAATCGATTGAATATCAGTTGCCTGGCTACAGGCGTGTGAGGCCTATTGCATCTACTCTGCCAACTTTTGCCAGTGCACAGTGACACTCATATCTAGTTCAATCGTAGTGTAGAGTGACATAAAACAACCCTTTTTTGACTGTAATCGATTGAATATCAGTTGCCTGCCTACAGGCGTGTGTTTGAAGCCTATTGCATCTAGTCTGCCAACTTTTGCACAGTGACACTCATATCTAGTTCAACCGTAGTGTACAGTGACATAAAAGAACCCTTTTTTGAATGTAATCGATTGAATATCAGTTGCCTGCCTACAGGCGTGTGTGTGAGGCCTATTGCATCTACTCTGCCAACTTTTGCCAGTGCACAGTGACACTCATATCTAGTGCAACCGTAGTGTACAGTGAAATAAAAGAACCCTTTTTTGACTGTAATCGATTGAATATCAGTTGCCTTCCTACAGGCGTGAGTGTGAGGCCTAGTGCCTCTACTCTGCCAACTTTTGCCAGTGCACAGTGACACTCATATCTGGTGCAACCGTAGTGTACAGTGACATAAAACAACACTTTTTTGAATGTAATCGATTGAATATCAGTTGCCTGCCTACAGGCGTGTGTGTGAGGCCTATTGCATCTACTCTGCCAACTTTTGCCAGTGCACAGTGATACGTCATATCTAGTGAAACCGTAGTGTACAGTGAAATAAAAGAACCCTTTTTTGACTGTAATCGATTGAATATCAGTTGCCTGCCTACAGGCATGTGTGTGAGTCCTACAGCGCCTACTCTGCCAACTTTTGCCAGTGTATAGTGACACTCATATCTGGTGTCACAGTAGCTTGCACCCATAGTACCACTAATCGTAAAAAAAATGACAGGCAGAGACAGGCCACGCCGCAGGGGCCGTCATGGTCATGGTGCTGTGATTCCCTTTGGCCCTAGAATAATGACCAGTTTTCAGAGGCAACGTACCCTCAACTTGAACAGTTCTGAGGACATGGTTAACTGGCTAACACAGGACACCCAATCTTCTACAGCTTCCGCTCAGAACCTAGACGCACCATCCTCCTCCAGCTTAGCTCCGGGCACATCTCCAGTTACCACTCGCCCGCCTGCCGCCACCACCAACACTAGCACCACAGCAGCTTCACTTGATCCGTCAGCAGAGTTATTTACACATCTGTTGGAAGAAATGAGTGATGCACAAACATTAGTGCCAGAGGATGTAGATAACAGGGATATGTCCCAGTCAGGCAGCATTACACACATGGACGTACGGTCTGATGATGATGATGATGTTGTACCCGGTGCTGCTTCCTTTGTTGAGTTGTCAGATACAAGTGAAGCAGTTGATGATGACGATGCGTCCGTGGATGTCACATGGGTGCCCGCTATAAGAGAAGAAGAACAGGAGGAAAGTTCAGATGGGGAGACAGAGAGGAGGAGGAGAGGAGTTGGAAGCAGCGGGAGGTCGTCGAAAGTAGCTAGTTGCACAGTCAGACAGCATTCATCGGCACCCGGGGTCAGCCAGACAGCACGCAAGTCAACGCATGCTGTTGCCACCACCAGAATGCCGTCATTGCAGAGCTCAGCAGTGTGGCGATTTTTTCGTGTGTCTGCCTGTGACAACAGCGATTCCATTTGCAACCTGTGCGAAAAGAAACTGAGTCGTGGGAAGTCCAACACCCACCTAGGTACAACTTCTTTGCGAAGGCACATGATGTCACATCACAAACGCCTATGGGATCAACCCATGAGTACAAGCAGCACACAAAGTCAAAGCCGCCATCCTCCTCCTGGTCCAGCATCTTCAGCCACGTCAACCACTGCTGCCCTGCTTGCCCCCTCTCAACCATCCGCCACTCCGTGTCTCGCCCTGAGCAGTCCCTGCTCATCTGCCCACAGTCATGTATCTGTCAAGGACATGTTTGAGCGTAAGAAGCCAATGTCATAAAGTCACCCCCTTGCCAGGCAACTGACAGCTGGCTTGTCTGAACTCTTAGCCCACCAGCTTTTACCATACAAACTGGTGGAGTCTGAGGCGTTCAAATTTTTTTTAGCTATTGGGACACCGCAGTGGAAGGTACCCGGCTGAAATTTCTTTGCACGAAAGGCAATCCCCAACCTGTACTCGATTGTGCAAAAGGAAGTAATGGCATCTCTGGCACACAGTGTTGGGGCAAGGGTCCATCTGACCACGGATACCTGGTCTGCAAAGCATGGTCATGGCAGGTATATCACCTACACTGCTCATTGGGTAAACCTGTGATGGCTGCCAAGCATGGAATACGTGGCTCTGCAGAGGAGTTGGTGACAACGCCACGACCATCAGGCAGGCCTGCTGCCACCTCCTCTACTCCTCCTACTCCATCCTCTTCCATAACTTCCTCGGCTGAGTCGTCTTCTGCTGCTGCTATGTCTTGCTCCACATCAACGGCACCCCCCCCAGCTCCACAGGTACTATTCCACATCCCGGATATGGCAGTGTCACGCCGTCTTGGGGTTGACTTCCCTGAAAGCAGAGAGTCACACCGGACCAGCACTCCTGTCCGCCCGGAACGCACAGGTTGATCAGTGGCTGACTCCGCACCAACTAGAGATCGGCAAAGTGGTTTGTGACAACGGAAGAAATTTGTTGGCGGCATTGAATTTGGGCAAGTTGACACATGTGCCGTGCATGGCACATGTGTGTAATCTGATTGTATAACGCTTTGTGCATAAGCACCCAGGCTTACAGGACAGCCTGAAGCAGGCCAGGAAGGTGTGTGCCCATTTCAGGGGTTCCTACACGGCCATGGCGCACTTTACAGATATCCAGCGGCGAAACAAGATGCCAGCGAGGCGCTTGATTTTAGACAGCTCGACACGTTGGAATTCAACACTCCTAATGTTCGACCTCCTGCTCCAACAAGAAAAGGCCGCTAACGAGTATTTGTATGACCAGGGTGCTAGGACAGCCTCTGCGGAGCTGGGGATTTTTTTTAGGGCACTTTCTGCCTGGCAAACTAACATCAATTTTTCTGGTCGCTGCAACAATACCTAATTTTTGCATTTAAATTATTTTATTTTAGAACGCGTACAGCATGTAATGAAAATAAAAAAGCATTTTTGAACAGTCTTGCATAACAGTTGTGCAAAAATACATATTTACAATAAAGACATTTTGTGCTAGCTGGCTATTCCTTCTTATTTTTACTTTTTAGGTTAATAATTTTTCTTATTTTTTACTGTGATATCTAAAACATGGTAAAACAGACAATAGTAAAGAGTATATCTGCAGGAAACACCAAAGTCCTATTAGCTATCATCCCTCCAGCAGTATTAGCTTATTATTTACAATATCTAACCTGGGCAATAACCCTTGGGTTACCCTAGGGCAGGCTTCAGTAAGCGACCTCTCATTTCCTGGGATGATTTTGCTGCTGGTTGCTTCTGAAGGGTCTCCAGGGCTCCCCCACTCCGGTCCTTCCCCCAGTGTCGCTTCAACCAGTAACAAATGTTTTATATTTGTAAAGCGACCCAATGATCCCCCTTGATAGAGGTTTATCTTTACAAATTTTGGAGAACCAATTTAAGACCGGTGTTCCCTGTTTCTGGGTCAGGGAGTGTGTGAAATGCCTCTTCCTACAGTAATTGTAATGTTCTGACAGCGGTAGCTTATGCTTGTCCCTCAGTTCCTCACAGGTGAGCATCTGGCCCTTTACTAACCAGTCTCCCAGTCTATCTAGTTTCCTTGACCTCCACCAGTGTTGTGATTTTGTGCTCATGTGTTTCGGTGCCGGAGGGTGGTCAAGAATTGGGGTCATTTGGGTGGATCCAGGGAACAAACCCCTGTGTTTCTTGGCCCATTTCCAGTATGATAGTGAGTGTCTGATTAGGGGGTTTGGCGAGTTTTTAAGGCTCTGAGGCAATTCTGATAGCCAAGCCACCTTGTCCCAGGTTAAGGGCCTTAAAGTGTGGTTCTCTAAATACACACAGGCCGGTTGATGACATATAGAATGTGCTATTCGGAGGAAAGATAGGTGACGTAACAGGTATTAAACTGATAGGAATGAATAGTACAACTTAATACACCACTCCTATCTGGTGGCACCTTAGATTGCACGTGCAGTGCCCCAATTTCGAAGTAGGAGGTCCGACCAAGCATCTTTTTCCATCTCCCTGTTCCAAAAATACATGCCATATACACGTCCCCTGATAGGTGATGTAACAGGTATTAAACTGATAGGAATGAATAGTATAACTTAATACATCACTCCTATCTGGTGGCACCTTAGATTGCACGTGCAGTGCCCCAAATTCGAAGTAGGAGGACCGACCAAGCATCTTTTTCGATCTCCCTGTTCCAAAAATCCATGCCATATACATGTCCCCCTGATAGGTGACGTAACAGGTATTAAACTGATAGCAATGAATAGTACAACTTAATACACCACTCCTATCTGGTAGCACCTTAGATTGCACGTGCAGTGCCCCAAATTCTAAGTAGGAGGTCCGACCAAGCATCTTTTTCCATCTCCCTGTTCCAAAAATCCATGCCATATATACGTCCCCTGATAGGTGACGTAACAGGTATTAAACTGATAGGAATGAATAGTACAACTTAATACACCACTCCTATCTGATGGCACATTACATTGCACGCGCAGTGCCCCAAATTCGAAAAGTAGGAGGTCCGACCAAGCATCTTTTTCCATCTCCCTGTTCCAAAAATCCATACCATAAACACGTCCCCTAATAGTGGACGTAACAGGGATTAAACCGATAGGAATAGTACTACTTAACAGTACACACCTTATAATAACGCAGACAGAGGCAACGCAGAGAGAGGAGTCTGAAGAAGAGGAGTCAGAGGAGGAAGGTGGCTTTGAGGAGGTGGAAGACCAAACACAGCAGGCGTCCCAGGGGGCTTGTTGTCACCTTTCGGGTGGAGGAAGAGACCTTCAATGACATCAGTGAGGACAAGGAACTGGACATGGCTAGCTTGGTATCCAACCTTGTGCAAATGGGGAGTTTGCGGTTGTGCAAAGGGACTGTTTGCGGTGCATTAAACGGGGAGATTGGTCTGTTACTGTGAAGCGGGTGTAACCCTTACACTACCTGATCAATACAACATCATACCTGATGTTTTAAAGCATGTTATTCCAAACAATTTAGGAATGTTAGGTGATTTATGCCCTTTATGGCTTAAAACCAGACTCTGCATCAACTATGTAATTTTCCGTGGGAGTTTTGCCATGGATCCCCCTCGGGCATGCCACAGTCCAGGTGTTAGTCCCCTTGAAACAACTTTCCCATCACTATTGTGGCCAGAAAAAGTCCCTGTGGGTTTTGAAATTCGCTTGCCCATTGAAGTCTATGGCGGCTCGCCGATGTTCGTCCGTTCGCAAACATTTGATGGAATTTGCGTCTGCGGTTCGCGAACCGAAAATTTTATGTTTGCGACATCACTAAGTGGGATGTATATTACATAGTGTGATGTATATTACACAGTGGGATGTATATTACATAGTGGGATGTATATTACATAGTGGGATGGGGATGTATATTACACAGTGGGATGTATATTACATAGTGGGATGTACTGTATTGTATTTAATTGTATTGTATTGTATTTAATTGTATTGTATTATATGTATTTCCTTTTCAGGTGTGTAATATTTTTTTTAATGTAGTGGGGGGAGGTTGTAATGTATTTTTTTATTTTCTGTAATGTTCCTTTTTTATTTTTTGTGACAGATTTTTTTTGTTCTGTAATGTACATTTTTTATTTTTTATTTTATGTAATGTAGATTTCTGCTTTTTGATTAATTTAGGCACACAGTACACTCACATTGTGTGACAAACAGCATTTCAACACTTTCTTTTATTGACCATCATTTTTTGACGGGCAAGTTGCTAGTCAGATATATAAACGATAAGTCAGGTGTCCATGGTTAGCTAGAGTAGAAAACATTGATGTAAAGCTTAACAGCCTTATTAAATTGTGATTCGGCAAATTTAAAAGGGCTCTATTTAAGCACATACTATATTTTTTTTACAAAAGTTTTTAATTAATTGAAGACCTTGCTTTTGGATAGAAGTTCACTAACTAAAAACTTCTGTAAAAAAAATATGCTGTGTGCTTAAATAGAGCCTTTAAATTTGCCAAATTGCAATTTAATAAGGCTGTAAGTGTTTACTTAGGACTTCTAAGGAGCAGTTATCTGCCTTGACCCAAGGCCTATATGTGTGAGGGCACAATAATCTGCTGCTAACTCTGTGCAGAGCATTTTTTACCATTTCCACATATTTTGTATATCACATTTTCCCTCTTATAATATCTTATAACTAGGATACATAATAACCATGTATAGACAACATATAACCACACAATCATACATAATCCCAATGCAACAATGTCCTGCTCCCTTGGCCACATCCAAAATTACTGGCAAAATTAGTCCTTACACAATGTAATCATGGCAAATATTAATGAGACAATACATATATTTTTTGGGGTACAATGTTTTATTTTACATTTCCTTCTGAGAGCTTGTGTAAAAGATCCATTGTTTAAACAGCATATAATAGCATTCTAGGTTTTGCAGCAGAGAGGTTTCTATGCCTCTGTTAACTAGAAGGAAAAACTGCAAACAGTTGGGAATCTGCAATCACAGAGAAATACACAGGCCAATTAGGTCTAAAAATACACCTATTAAGCTTATAATAAACTGTATTGGGAAAACACAAGCGTTAGTGCAAGACGTGCTGTGTATAAGTATTTGAAAAATGTCTTCATTACTGTAGAAATGTAGACATTTAATTTGTTTCATTAATAGAGCCTGCTGTATATAAACAGTAGCATGCTGTGTACAGTATATTCACCAGTCCCACCAGGCTGTCACTGTGCAATATGTGACAAAGGGGTGGGTGTGGGTAGTTGGTCACAAACAGGGAGACACAATGATGTGCTGTATTTTTAAACAAGAATAATGAAATATAGTGCCTTAAAAGGGACACTGAAGTCATCATCTATGCTCTGCACCATGCAAAAGGTAAACCCATGCAGAAAATGTGTTTTCTTTCTTAAATTCATTGAAATTGACTTAGATATTTTATTGCTTGAATATAACTTGAAGCCATTTTAGGCTGATTATATTTTAGACTTATTAATATCTATACTCTACCTTACAGAGATATACAAGCATATGTCTTAGAACTGTATGTTATGGGTTTGAATCTTTCTTTTACATTTTTTTATTTAATCTAAAAAATATATTTTAAAAGCATAAGGATTCCTATATCTGTCACTTACCACTCTACACACAAACACACACACACACATATATATATATATATATATATATATATATATATATATATATATAATATTTTGGATAATCAAAGATAATAAAAGAAAAAAGACAGGGGATTAAAACTCACTGCAGCAATTTCATAGTCACTTGCTTAAGTCACTAGTCTATATCAGGGGTGAGCAATTAATTTACCAAAGGGGCCACATGGGAACCTCGCAATGTTGTGGAGGGCCGAACATTAGGCTGAACTTAATTCTGCTCAATATTAATTTTATCGTTTTATTTTATTTTCTCAGTGCCAGGAGCAGTATCTACAGAATGCTATCCATCCCAGTTAGTCACAACACTGCTGCTCACAAATTGCCCCTTTTACAATTGGCAGTGTTTTTTTTGTCCAGGACACAAATTTGTATCCCATTGTAGGCCACTGTATCGGGCTGTACAAAGACAGCCAAAGGGCTGGATGTGGCCTGTGGGCCACACAATGCCCAGGTCTGCTCTATTTGCATTGCTATCAGAGAGAAATAATTATATAGTTAATATAGAGATAATATTGCGATTGTAGCCTCCTCCCCATCTTCTGGTGAAGAGGCTTGTGTACTTCAATAAAGCTGTGAGCTTTACCATGTAGGGTCAACCAAGATAGACAGATCATACTAGAGAGGTCAAACAAATTGCAGTTCACTGGAGAAAGAACTGACAAACCACTACAGTATCATTGCGAAGATAACCTTATGGATAAGCACAGCCAGAGACATAATGATATAACACTAGAAGATGAACCCCTCAGTTTACAAGGTGCCTATCACATTATTGGTGAAGAGCAGAGGGCAAGGTTTTGGCAAAGTCGAGAGGTATCCCAGCCTCGGAGGTGTCTGGAGGGGAAAGGAAAGTCGCTGATGCAAAGAACAATTCAGCCTAAGAACCTGGGATGTCATCAATATGAACCAAGGCAAACTGGATGTGGTCAAACACGAGATGACACAGTTAAATATTGATATAATGGGAATTAGTGAACTCAATATATGTTTTCCTGCATATTTCTTGTAACAGTAAAACAACATAAGTAATGGAACAAAAATAACAGTAAAGCTTGTTGGTCAGAGTCCTTTTCTTATAGCAAGATGGACTGAAAATATTAAAGGACCACTGAAGTTTAAGAACTGAACTGAATTATTTAACAAATTAACGACATTTGCAACTGTGTAAGCCATGGGGGAAAAAATAACTTTTTGAAGATTCTGTTTACGAGTAGAGGAATCTTTTTTTGTTACATGTGTTTCTGAGAGATGGACCATGTGGGTGTGATTATATCAAAGGAGGGGCTGTCTGCATTGGGAAAATTAACCAGTATACAACTATACCATAAAAAAATCTGTGAATCTGTCAGATTAAATGCATAATTAAACATGAAAAAAATCAATAAGCTTTTTAATTATACACACCCCCTGAACAGCTCTTAGGAAGTGATGTACCAAGCACAAAATGGATTCTTCTAAACAGAATCAGTATTTCCCAAACATGTTTCATATCCATTGTACAAATACAGATATTAATGTTGTTAGTACTTCACAAACAAATACCTTTTTGTTAGCAACCATAATCATTTAATTACACCCTACATACTGACTCAATGTTTTCAAAGTCATCTATATCGTTTTTTTTCATTGTGCAGTCTTCAGTCTTCATTTAATATGTTTAAGGTGTATTGGGTAAGAGTTTGTTTTGATTGTTGCTTGATATTTATGTAGCATCCCAATCTATTGAAAAAGTTTATCATTTTTGTCGATAGTCATTTGATAGATTTTTTATTATTTTATTAGCATAACATAGGTCTTACCAAGAGTATGATTAAGCATAGAAACAGTGATTAAGCTAGTATTTAATAGTGATGCGTCTACTGGACAGTGGCAGAAGTTCTGAACGCGACGGTCTGTTTATATTTCTGGAGAGCAATCCTTGCATTTCCTGATGCAAGCTGTCAGGTTCTGGGCCTCAGGGGCAGTGCTATCAGTGGTGCAGGTGGTGCAGTGGCCCTCCTGAGCCCCGAGCTGTGTAGTTTTATTTGCATAAAAATGTTATCTTCTGTAGTCTAGGGATGGATGCTAAGAGAGATGGTTACTGAGTGGGGGTGGATGTTGAGAGGGACTGGGTGCTATATAGAGATAGTATATATTTTTCTGTAGTGTAGCCCCCTCACCCAGGCCCTGCACAAGTTCTGGATCTGTGCTGTTGGCAGATGAGCTTCACACAGACAGCAAGAAAAGGAAGAGGTGCTATTTTGTGATGTGTCTTGGGGAGGGGCACTGAGTAGACTGGAACTTGGGGGGGGGGCAGAGCAAAATGGGGGGGGGGGGGTTGCACCAGGGCCCTCCATTCTCTAGCTCTGCCACTGCTGGGCCTTTGAGGGAAAATTATCTAACAAAGCCCTCTGATATCTCCTTGTCATCTCATTCATCATCCTTTCTTTCACTGATAAAAATACACACATCCTTATGATCCAGGTTTTAGCAAGTAATGTAACACAAAATGGATTCCATTATTCATAAACAGAGTCTTCAAAAATGTAAATTTTTCCTCTAAAATATATTTATGTCTATGGCTTACACAGGTACTAATGCTGTTAGCTTATAACATATTTCATGATCATGTGCCTTTCTTAAGCACACTGGTTCTTTAATTTGTTTTCAGCATTCAACTCAATTGAACAAAAAAAATTGTTGTTTCTTAGTTTTCTGAGCGTCACTTTAAACCCCCTATTGTAAATTTCAGGAGAGGACTGCAGCCAGGACAAATTAACATCACAATTCTTATTGCAAACTTTCCCTTTTCTTTTTGCTGATTTATTTTTAGCTTAACAAGAGAACAATAAAATATTTACAGCATTGGTGTTCATCAGTACGTCATGTTTTTCCTTTGCTCACAACACACTGCAACTGCAAAAACAATAGCACAGCGGATAACTTCTAAGGAAGCCAAGTAAATCATTTTTATTCTGTACAAGTCTTGGAAAAAAGGCAGTTTTTGCTTTTTGCTGCCATTCTTGTAATATAAAAATATCAGCTTGATGTAATTAATTAAATGCATATATAGATTCCATGATGTAGAAAAAATGAATTATTAAATATATTCTTCCCTTTGATTACAGTTCAAAGTCCTACTATCCTCATTACCCCTGAAAAAGTAATGATGTGTTGCACATTAATTGCTGTTATAAATTGTGACATTCTTGGTCTGGCAGTCTCTTGGGTAGTTTATGCAAAATCACACAACTACGGTATATCTCTAATTTCATTAATGAAACATTTGACCTATAAAGGAATAAAGATCATCAAGTTTGTCTGGAGAGTTATAGGATCACTGGTATAAACACAATAAATCACATTCTCATGAATTTTCAGCAGCCCTTACCACTGTACAAGAATAATAACACTCAATCAATGTTATAGATTATTAAATAGCCACTGCAATGATCCAGGTTTCCAATTTTAAGTAGTAATGGTCAATAAAAACAGCTTGTAATATTTCAGATGATGAAGGTACAGACTCTGCTTTTCTGGTGTGCAGTGTCTCATACTAGACAATCAGTAACCATCTCTCAGCAAAATCATAAAGAAAAATCAGAGCCTTTAAGCAATTCTTAACAAAATAGAGTACATAAAAGTGAATAGATACACAGGTATTACATTCCTAGTTAAATTCAGAAACCTTCCATATCCATTTAACAGTCCTTTTAATAGTTATTTTATCTCCTCTAGTCCCATATATCGTTTATAGATAAGAGTAGAGATGTACCTCGATCCTATGGGCACAGGCGTAGTCCCATACACATACATCAGCCAAAAACTAGAAAGAAAAAACAGGTGAAAAAGAGAACAATAGTTTAGTATGTACAATTTATTATTATATATGTACTCCCATAAAAACAGTTGATAGTAAGCTTGTGTCATCTTCTTAAAGTTGGTAGTTGTCAGAGATAAATACAAAATAAAAGAGTCAAATTTGAAGGTCACAAGGAGCTAAAGGGGGAAAGTATAAAAATCCCAGAATTAGGATGATAACATTTATAATATATAAAGCATAAAAATGAGTAGTTAACCAAAACCAATGTATGGTTTGGATAACTTTCACCCAAATATTCTATGATTACATGTTAAAAAATATAAATATACATATGCAGTAGCAATACTGCTAATAAGTCCCTTGGGCCATGCACCCTCCTTCACAGAAGCGAGGCGAGCCAAAGGTGCTCATTGCAGCCAGCGGCTCCGTCACACAAGCGAGCCTCGCGAAGCAGCCACGCAGCACTTAAGCTGCAATGAGTGCCGAAGGTGCTCATTGCAGCCAGCGTCACCGTCACACATGCGAGCCTTGCGAAGCGAGGTGCAGCAGCCGCGCAGCACTTAGGCTGCAATGAGCGCAGAAGGCGCATATTGCAGCCAGCAGCGTCGTCACACATGTGAGCCTCGCAAAGCGAGGTGAAGCAGCCGAGCAGGACTTAGGCTGCAATAAGCGCCTTCAGTGCTCATTGCAGCCAGCGGCGCCATCACACATGCAAGCCTTGCGAAGTGAGGCAGAGCAGCCGCTCAGCACTTAGGCTGCAATGAGCGCAGAAGGCGCTCATTGCAGCCAGTGGCGCAGTACTTAGGCGAGCCTCGCACCAAAAATAAGTAATTATCTACAAAAAAATATAACACACTCACACACAGCACTGGGGGAGACACAGGAAGCCTGGGTGTGAGGATGCAAGCGAATTACACACATATTTGGTGTTTTTTCGTCACTCAAAAATAGCCTAAGTGAGGAAAAAAATGGAGAACGAAAAACGCTAAATTTCAGAAACAGCATGTAATGAGCGCCAAATTGAGAGAGGCTTGCTATCAGCACCAAAAGCCCTCATGGCGAGGCATGGGACGAGCGCCAAAGGTTCTCATTACAGGGCTCACGATAAGCACCGCGAGCTGGAGAGACTTGCAATGAGCGCGAAAGGCGCTCATTGCGAGACCCGCAATGAATGCCAAAGGAGCTCAGCGAGGGGCTTCCGATGAGCGCTGAATGTGATCAGTGCAAAGCAGGTAAGTTGAAGTACATGGGAGAGGGGGTCGCAATGAGCGTCAAAGGCGCTCATTGCAAGCCACGTGATTAGCGCCTGAAGGCGCTTAGGGCGGGGCTTGCGATGAGCACCAAAGGTGCTCAGAGGAACAAAAACATCACATTGCGTGGCAAACAGCATTGCCAGCCTTACAATTTTAATCCCGTCATTTTTGACAGGCAATAATTCATAATAAAAACTGAGACATTGTGGAGGAATAGGGACATATTAATAAATGGTTTATTTATCCTCAGTTACAAAAAACTCAAATGACTTAAACTGTACATATATATTACTCAAAATCAGAGAGATACTAACCTGAACAATCATTGCTTTCAAAAGCAAGTTATGCTCATCACATCAATTAGTATTATTTACATTCTTTATTGGTTCAAAAAGTAATTAAAATAGTGAATATCATTCAAACTCTGGGATCTGTCCTGTTATGGTGTCTGCTGGTGTCTGCACAGATCCGGAGTTGCAGTGAGGCCTCTAACCGCTAGATGGCGCTGCCGATATTTTAAAGTGCTGCCGATATGTGAGAGAAGTTCTAAGCTTATAATGTTAGCCTAACCCTAGAACTAACCCTAACCCTCACCCTAACCCTAACAGTTTACCTAAGCCTTAACTCTCTGATATGGCACAGGAATATCGGCAGCACCATATAGAGAATGCGTACTGCAAATATTTGCGGCGTGTGCTGCGCTCCTATAAAAGGATAGGTGCAAACTCTGTCTATTTAAATGCACACAATAACATTCCACATAAAACTATATATTCTGAAGAAAGAGCTCTAATGTGCATCCTGTGCATGTTAAAGCCAATGTGCAGCATTTATCTGTAAAAGCCAATGTGCAGCCTGTGAATGTAAGAACCAATGTTCCACCTGTGTTTTAAAGAGCAAATGTGCAACCTGTGCCTGTAAGAGCCAAATGTGTAACCTGTATCTGTAAGAGCCAATTTGCAGCCTATGTCTCTAAGAGCCAATGTGCAGTCTGTGTAAGTGCCAATGTGCAGCCTGTGACTGTAAGAGCCAAATGTGTATCCTGTATCTGTAAAAGACAATGTGCAGCCTGTGTCTGTAAGAACCCGCTGTGCCCAAAAAAATTGTGTCAATTTTTTTTGCACAGGGGCCCCCCATGCACTAGCTCCGTCGCTGATAGATCCTGACCTCATCACAATACTTAGATCAACCATTTATGTCATATCCAGAGGAAGGTATGTCACCTTCACAATACCGTTTCATGTAATACACTGGGGTGTGAGAAATGTCATCATGGGCAGCCTCTGGCCTTTAAGAGAGATTGAGGCTGCTAATCCATAATGGAGGTGAGCGTCACAGGTATATTACATGAATCACCCCATGCACAGGATTGTCATAAGTAACTGTCATGATTCCCCTGACCATCCTTTGGGTTTAGTAATTGTTATTGTTATTGAATATGTGTTTATGTTACGTTGATAACCCTATGTATGTTAATTACTGTATGTTATGTTGCTTCCCTATGTGTGATTGACTTGTGATGTTTGATTCTGTATGTTGCATGTTTGGTTCATGAAGTGTTAAATAATGTAGAATGTTGTGTTGTCAGGATGTAACTGTCAGAGATAGTTCAGTTGAGATTGAGTTAGTTGGTAATGTGTGTCTCTGAGGAAAAGATAGTTCTATGAATTTCCACAGAAATAAAAGCAGTTCCTGATTTTTTTTATAATGTTGAGCCTGCGTTCATGTTCTTAAATACTACATCTATCTTGGTGAAGGGGTCAAAAGAACCTGAAAGGTCTGCTCGTTGCGTTTGGCCATAATAGCATTATCAAGCCCGACTGAAGAAGAGGCAGATCCTACCAACTGGTGGCAGCTGCGGGATTCCTTCATCAACTATCCAAGACAGCAGCCAGGATGGCATATGAAAACTTATTCAAGATAGAAATCAAGTACATTCAAAGGCTTGGAGGAGATGCAGAGACAGACAAGTGATTTGTCCAGTACTATCAGACCAGATCCCTGATTTCCTGCAGAGCAGAGGTTATTCGGGAGAAAAGGAGCCAGATCACAGGGATGATGGCGTGGAGAGCACATCAGGTTGCGATTGAAGAGGACCTGGCAGCAGCTCTTAAGCATCAGTGGATGGCATTCCTTGAGGTTCAGAAGGGAGGCTGGACGGACTGGTGTGGGACGAGATCTCTTTGAAGGAGCAGTATGATGATCTGATGGCGCCAACTAACTTATTGCAACAGCCTTTCTACTACTGGCTGGAGTTAATGAAAAGACTCCAGGGTGTTCTGCAGGGTGATCCAGCATGTGGCAGTGGGCCAACAGAATGGAGGGTGATTCTGTATAATCAGCGCTGCCAAGAATTGGGACTAAAACCATAATCCAAGGAATCAGCACCGATTGAACCCTAAGTCCAGAAGGAGTTGGAGCTGCAAGCCAGTCATATAAGGCTGCTGGTAGAGGTAAACCATTGGTAGGACCTGGCTCAAAAGGTGGAAGGAGCCCTGCCAATCAGGGAAGGATGAAGAAGATGCACCCTGACACCAGGAGGTCCTAAAAGCATCTGTCCGTGCTGCAGAACTGCAGAAAACTATTGCAGAAAAAGACAAGCAGATAAAGCAGAAGGAAGATTCTAATTTTGCAAATAATGGAGAGGAGCTCTAGTCTCTACAGAGAGAAAACATGTCCCTAAAAGTAGAAATCAATATGTTCCAGGGTTTGAAGAATGAGCAGTTTGCTGCCGCTCTCACACAGGAACAGCTACAAAGAAATATAATTGAAACATATGTGAAAATAAGATATCTCAATGAGCAACTTCAGAATGAGCATGCAAAAGTGTTGAGGAAAACAAAGTTCTGTATAATCACAACAAGGGGTTGCAATTATAGATCAATAAATTAAAGGCTAATAAAGATTTTTTAGGGCAGATGGAGAAGAGTAATCAAGAAAAAGATGAAAACATCTAAATAGTGGAAACACTTTTAGTGATCGGACTCATAAAGTTGGCAAACAAGCAAGAAGAGTTAAGAATATTGAAAGAAAAAAAATCATCCTTAAGAATGGATATTAAAAATGTGCAGGCTGAAAAGACAGAACAGATGTCACTTACCTCAGCTGTTGAGGACTGAAGAATGTGATCAATGAGAAAGAGCGGAATATAAAGTCTGTAGAAGATGTCCTACAGGCTGAAATCCTCCGAGCGGACATCAAGGAGAAAATGATTTAGGCATTGAATAAGAAAATTGAAGCCCTGGAGGAAGAGTTAGCAAATAGCCAACTTGAAAAGGCAGAACAGATGCCGATTATAGCACTGGTACAAGAGCTGAAGGACAAGGAAAAAACCTTAAGAAATGTGGAGGCCAGATTGAGTGTAAGAAGCTGGCACTGGTGTGTTTGAAAGAAAATTTTGGAGCAGAAGAGGTCAAGCTTTCTGATGCCAGCCAACAAGTACAATTACAACTGCCTACTTTTTGTCCCATAGGCCCATGGACTGTTTTAGTCATAACAGGACAGCTGTTGGGACTGGCCTGGGTGTGTTGCTGAATCTACCTTTATTATCCTCTCCTTGGCTCCTCCTCCTGACATGGATCCTGTTGGGTAGGGGCATGAGTCTCTATATCTATTTGTTGCTCCTCCCTGACTCTGGCTTCGTTGAGGACCCAGACCTCTTGCCAGATGTAAAGAGAGAACAATAGTATAATATGGGTTAATAACACTATATGATCATTTGATCGCTGTGTGTTCCTATATATCTGACATCATGTTGTTTTGAACCTGGATGGTCTATTATTGAAAACTGTGTGTAGTTGGCATTTGTTAGATATGAACTTTGCTTTGTATTATGGGTTTGGTTGTTAATGGCTCATAACAATATATTAATTCCTGCTGGGGTCTGCCCTCTGAAGCATATGCTTACACATACTCTACTGAATTGCACAGTGTGTCATACTAACCAATCAGTGGCCATCTCTCAGCAATAGTTGTTAACATGCTGCTATGTGGTCCCTGATAGGCTAGTACACTACATGGCAGATCTTTACCTAAAGAGTCTGTATTTGCATACGCTGCAGTGGGCACACACATACATGGACTCTCCATTAGATGTTTACTCACTTTAAATATATGTTTTCATTGTAAAGTGTTATTTGTACATATGTGACACACATTTGATGCTGTCCACAAATGAAAGTCATTGGTAAGCTTTTTGGATATGACTAGGGATAGATTATAGCTCCATGAAGCTTACCTATGGCATTCATTGTGGCAGGATGATGGTGTATATGATATTCACTTGGCACAGTGGCTGTATCCTATATGGCCACCGGGCCTGATGCTCCTGCGACGGTAGCTGGTGTGATCAAGTCCCTCAGCAACCTTTCCCGCTCATTAAAATGAATTGTCACTGGGGTGCACCACTTGTAGCTCCTCTCCAATTTTTCCTCTTCACCTTGGCCCAGCTGTTGTCATAGCAATGCCTGGGGGACCTCAGATCCCTGCTCGCAAAACCTAGGGCACTGACCTCAGCTGCTACCTCACTCCAAGCCTGGGCCTTGGCCCCAGTCCTAGTAGTATTTTGGCATGGGCATGGATGGCACTGAGAAAGATCATAATCTCCTTGTGCCAGTAATTCCCAGTGCTTGCCCACAATCTCTTGTCCTACTGACTGTGGTTGAGGATCTCTACTCTTACAATAAGGCCTGTCCCACCCTACCACAATACCACCAAAGAGCAGGCCTCTGACCCTGGACTATGTGTTCCTATGTTCTGGTGCTCATCCCTTCATCCATCTACCTCAACTCCTAACTTTTCCTTCCCAGAACTACCACTACTTCAACTTCATGCCCTCTTCGTTCCTCCCATTCTCTCCCCATGGTCCCCACTCTCCCAACCTTACTTCTCCTTCCATCAAGATAAATCTCAAAAGTAAAATAACGGTAAATTATAAAATATGTATTTTTATATGTATTTGATAAAAAAAAATGTATCATGTGTTTTAATTATATATAGGGGATGGGGTGTATTGGTGCTGTGGCCTAGCTCTATGTGTGGTATTAATCTATGTGTGTTTAAGTTATGTGTTATCAGTAATTAAGTGTTTGGTACAATTAAGTGTGAAGTTATTTTTAGGTAACATAAATAAGTAAAATTAAGTATTAACCTGCTCACCAACCTTTCAAATCTTCTGCTCTCTCTAAACCACAAAAACCCTCTGACTCCAAGACCGGTGTGTTAACTGGTGCAGCTCTACAACATAGTTGATGTTTGGGCAGGAGACTCACAGTTTTATTAACTGTCTCCTTCAATTAAGTTGGTGTTTGCCATTTTTTATTAATTCCTATGGCTGTGTCACAGCAAGAAATTCTGTTAAATTAAAATGATTGGTGTAACTTTGGCCTTATTTACATACTTCGAGTGGGATATATAATTTTCCATGTGAAGGCAATTGAATATACCTTAAGTGTAATATTACTAAAAAAAGGCTCTTGCAGTTTAGAATGAGGCCTTATCTACATGACATTTTACTGTACTAATAATGCTGAAGGGCTCAAACTTTTCACGCAAATATATTTTTTTATCTTATATTTGATATTGTAAAAGTATATGAGTAAGCGTTTTTGCTTTTTAATAGTGCATTTTAAAATATGTTTTACCTTTCCTTTATCCATAATACCAAATAGAGAGGAACTGCACATATCATTGAGGGCAAAATGCTTACATAAAATTTATTTATGAGCATTGTAAGTTTTGCATTCAGCCAGAACAAAATGCATATATAATCCACAGAAGAATTTGGAAAAGCATCTACATGCCAGTTTCATTTATATGTCAAATATAAATGGAGGGAATAAACACTGAATATATTTTTAAATGTATATTTATTTTTTGTATAAAGTGTATTGTTTACTTTATGTTTTCCCCCATTATCATAAATATATTTTATTCATAAATTGCCAATATATCTGACAATACATGTATTAAGGCAAGTATTGCAAATTTATTTAAAGGACCATGGAAACTAATTTATAAAACTTCATAGTAAGTTTAAACATATATCTATCTATCTATCTATCTATCTATCTATCTATCTATCTATCTATCTATCTATCTATTTATCTATCTATCTATCTATCTATCTATCTATCTATCTATCTGTTAGTCAGTCTCTCTTACTCTCTATCTACCTTCAATCTACTTTTAAGTGGAGCCTATCTTAGGCCTAGATTCCATAACATGTGTTACACTCTAAAAATAATGTATTTATCTTTCTATCTTTTAAAATCTGTATATAGATTTAATGAAATATAGCTTTTAAAATGTGTAATAGGCTGTGTAAGAGGAGCTTTATCTATTGCACTCAATACTTGCTAAGATTAACAGGAGGAACCCACATCCACTGAAGCCATTGATCATACTAATGAGGTTTATGACCTATTTCTGCTTGTAACAGTATAAAAGGATTCTGAATACTCCCCTTGACAATAAACTAGGTTGTGTTTGAACCCAGCCATTCCATCAATGCACACATACTGAAGCTGAACAATCTCCCTGGCAATTTAACTAGTTTAATAAGATTAATATTGGGCTACATGTGAGATGGATCCCATTCATGCAATATTTTTAATTGTTGAGTACAGTGGGTGAAACTGCTCCTATTTTTTCCTATACAGTTTTTAAATATGTTCTTAACATTGCTTATAAATACTTAATATTAAACAAAAAATATATATTTTCCATGTAACTTTCAGCCAATCAAAGTGAAAGCACATGACGATCCTGCTCTTGTCAAAGTAAATTATTTTGCTTTTGTTAATTTATCTTCTGACCTGCTGAATTGTATTCAGAAAATAAAATAAATATTTACTAGAAGATATGTGTAAAACGTTCTGTTTTAATTTAGGTTCAATACCATATTAAGCACAGTTTACTTTTATGATATTTCAATTTATGTTTCTGTTAAATATTTTACTACGGTATATACAACAGTAAAGTTGTAAACAAAAATATATATTTATTTGCTTTTGCAGCAGATGACGTAGGACAGTAGTGTAATAACTAACAGGTGCTTTGGTGCCTCATTAAATTGCTACGTTTTTGAAAATCGTAGCTCATAGCGCAGCTTGCTTGACTTTGAGTTATTAAATTGGCTTTTTAAACCTCCACGCAGACGACTTGCGGTGTAAGCTGAAGACGTCCAAAAAATGCCTACGGGGCGTGAACGTGGAACTTCGCAGCCCGCAAATCCTTTGATTTATCATGCCTGTAACTGCTACTTGTTCAGTTCAGCCCAACGTGTGCTCGAGAGGACCGGCAAGGGTGGTAAAGTCCAATATGTAGCACTTGTAATCCAAATAAAAACACACTACTGTACATTTATTAGAAGGGAAAGTGATGTTAGGGCTTAGAATTAATAGCACAACATTCTCAAGCCCACAAATCGGCCCTGAAAAATACTTTATTTCATGCTTCTATTTCGTATTTTCATATTTCGTGTTATATTGATCCCGGCAATCAATGTGTTAATACATATACTGTAACTCACATACGGCTTTATCAATATTGCACCTATTAAGTATGGAAGAAAAATGTAAATAAGATATTACCTTTTCAGTGGCCAAAATCCTGCTTTTGCTTAATAACATTACTAGAGGCTATCTCAACAAAGGTTTGTGTGCAAAGAATGAAGATTTTGTGGTTGCTACTTAATCAAATATCTTAAATAAGATTATTTTTAACATGCATAATATGACATTGATCTCATACACAAAATAACATAAACAATTAGAATTAGTTGACTCTGCACGGAAACTCTGAATGTCAGAGCCATGACTCAGTGTTTCCTGGAACTATCTGATTATTTGGATATAATAGCATTTTTGAAAAAGTGAAAGTTCTGTAATAGCTTTATGACTGAATTGCGCTTAAAGGACCACTGCACAATGAAAAAACTAATATATTTACAAACTTTAAATATGAGTAAGCAGGGAAAAAGTCATAAAGTTAATTTATAACTATAAACACGTTTATATGCGTCTTTTGGACCCTGGATGGATCCATGATACATTGGTTAACCCTGTGTGTATGAGAAGGGTGTTCATATTTCTGGAGAGCCGTGGTTTCCTGCTTCTGGTCAAGTGAGAGACAGGGGGGCCCACCCTGCCCATCCCCCAGACTGGTCCCTCTTTTTTTTATTTTTTACAATTCTTCCTTTATTTATTTTCTTCCATAACGGTTCTTACAATTAAGGCTTTTGTTAATATTATGGGGAAAGAAGAGGCACATTTATTGTTTAGTCATTCAGTCAAGTCCGACTCTCTGTGACCCTATGGACCGCAGCATGTCAGAGACTGCCTCTCTGAGCTCCCTCAAGCTCATATTCATAGCTTTTTTTAGGATTGGGGGTGTAGACTGACCTTTTTTCAGTCTACTGGCCAATTTTGAGTTTTCCCAATGTGTTGGCATAAGGCAAGTAACACTTTCACAGCATTATCTTTTAGGATTTTGAATAGTTAATTTTGGATTTTATAAACTCCTGCAGCCTTGTTATCAGCAAGACACCCTAGGGCCCATCTCACTTCACTATCTAAGATGTCTCCCCATCTGGATCTCTACATTTTTGTGGCTTATATACTTCAACAAAGCTGTGAGCTTTACCATGTAGGGTTCGTGACAGTTTGCTTCTGTTAAGGAAAACTATGCCAAACTTGGACAAGCTAGTAAAAAGTAAAGATATTAACATATCAACAAAGGTGCACATAGTTAGAATTATGGTATTCCCAGTAGTAACATACAGATGTGAGAGCTGGACCATAAAGAAGTCTGAGCGCCTTAGAATTGACGCCTTTGAATTGTGTTGTTGGAGGAAATTACTTAGAGTCCCTTGGACTGCAAGAAGATCCAATAAACCAGTACTTCATAAAATCAAGATGAACTGTTCAGTAGCAGGTATGATCATGAGGCTGAAACTCAAATATTTTGACCATATGAGAAGACAGTATTTCCTAGAAAAGACTCAGATACTGGGAAAGATTGAAGACACAAGAAGAAGGGGACGAGGTGGAGAGGTGGAGATGGATTGATGATGTCACTGAAGCAATGAACATAAACTTGATGGAGCTCAGAGGGGCAGTAACTGAGAGATGCACATGGCGTGATGTGATTTATAGAGTCATAGGAAGTCGACTTGACTGAATGACTAAACAACAAAAACACTTTTATTAAGAAGTGCTTATAAGCTCTGTTTTACTGCCTAAAATCAAACACATAGTCCCTATATGGGTTTGCCCACTGCAGTGTATGCAGACACTCTGTAGAGCTAGATATGCGGAATAGTGTCCTAGCCTATCATGGACCATGCTTCAGCAGCATGTTGCAGAATGTTGCTAAGAGATGGTCACTGATTGGTTAGTTGAGACGTTGCACAGTAGGTACTATAGGGTCTGTTTTGACGAATTGTAGAGGGCAAACCCAACCAGGTAATATGTGTTTGATCTTAGACATTTGTCACAGAGCTTTTAAGTGCTTCTTAATAAAACAAAGTACTGTATATACTCGAGTATAAGCTGACCCGAGTATAAGCCGATACACCTTTTTTACCACAAAATACTGGGTAAAATGAGTGACTCGAGTATAAGCCGAGGGTGGGAAATGTGTTGCCCCCTGTGTCCCTCTTGTGCCCTCTGTGTCCCCCTCTTGTGTCCCCCTCTTCCTTCCCTTTGTCTCTCCCCTCTCTCCCTTCCCTGTGCCTCTTCCCTCCCTCTCCCTTCCCTTTGTCTCTTCCCCCTCCTCATTCTCAACCTCCCTCCTCAACACCACTCCTCATCCTCAACCTCACTCCTCATCATTCCTCCTCATCCTCAACCTCCCTCCTCATCATCAACCTCCTCCTCAATCCCTCCTCCTCAACCCCCTCCTCCTCAACCTCCTCCTCCTCAACCCCCCCTCCTCAACCCCCCATCCTCAACCCCCCTCCTCCTCAACCTCCTCCTCCTCAACCCCCTCCTCCTCAACCCCTAATCCTCAACCCCCCTCCTCAACCTCAACCCCCCTCCTCATCCTCAACCTCCCTCCTCAACCTCCCTCCTCAACCTCAACCTCCCTCCTTAACCTCCCTCCTCATCCTCAGCCCCCCTCCTCATCCTCAACCCCCTCCTCATCCTCAACCCCCTCCTCAACCTCCCTCCTCAACCTCACCCCCCCCATCCTAAACCCCCTCTTCACCCTCAACCTCCCTCCTCATCCTCAACCTCCCTCCTCATCCTCAACCTCCCTCCTCAACCTCCCTGAGGAGGGGGGGGGGGTTGAGGATGAGGAGGGGGAGGGAAAGAGACACAGGGGGGGTAGAGAGATACAGGGGGGGTTAGAGAGACATGGGGGGGGGAGAGTGACTCGAGTATAAGCCGAGGGGGCCCTTTTTAGCCTTAAAAAAGAGCTGAAAAACTCGGCTTATACTCGAGTATATACGGTACATGAAAATAAATAGAAACACAGGTATATTATAAATGTATTAAAATCCAGAAACCTTTTATATCCCATAAAAGTAAAAAGTATACATGTCAGATCTACCATTTTGGTTTATTTTAATGAACTTTCTGAAGAGGGAGAAGAATGTGATTGCATAGAGAGTAGAGATGTCGCGGACAGTTAGACCGCGGACTATTCGCGGCGATTTTGGCTTGTTCGTGCTCGCATCGGACGGCGAACAAATGCGCTTTTCGATTTGCCCCCTATTCTTTTTCATTGAGGAAACTTTGACCCTGCACCTCACAGTCAGCAGACACATTCCAGCCAATCAGCAGCATACACTCCCTTCCAGAGCCTTCCATCTGAAGGACAGCATACATTTTAGAATCATTCTGAAGCTGCATTCGTTGTGAGAGGACAGATAGTGTAGCTGCTGGAGATTTAATAGGGAAATAGCCAATCTGTGTATTTAGCTTCCACTACAGACCTGAAGGACTCATCTGATATCTGCTGCAAGGAAAGCAACCCAAAAAGCCCTTTTTAGGGCTAGAACATCATTTATTTTATTTTATAATTTTTTTCTGTGTAATCTAATTGCATATGCCTGCCGGCAAGTGTGTGTGTGTGTGACAGGCTAACACCTAACAGCTTATATTGTGCTTATTTTCACTACTCATACCTGGTGGTGTACCATACATTGAAAACAACCATTTTTTTTTTCCTGTAATCTAATTTCAGTTGCCTGCCTGTGTCAGGCTCACAGCTAATATTCTGCTCTGTTTCACCAGTCATAGTTGGTGTACCATACATTGAAAAAAAACAAGCCTTTTTTCCTTCAATCTAATTTCAGTTGCCTGCCTGTGTCAGGCTCACATCTTATATTGTGCTCAGTGAAATAAAACAACACTTTTTTTTACTGTAATAGATTGCCTGCCTACAGGCATGTGTGTGAAGCCTATTGCATCTACTCTGCCAACTTTTGCCAGTGCACAGTGATACGTCATATCTGGTGCAACCGTAGTGTACAGTGACATAAAACAACACTTTTTTGACTGTAATTGATTGAATATCAGTTGCCTGCCTACAGGCGGGTGTGTGAGGCCTACAGCGCCTACTCTGCCAACTTTTGCCTGTGCACAGTGGCACTCATATCTGATGGCACCTTAGATTGCATGCGCAGTGCCCCAAATTTGAAGTAGGAGGTCCGACCAAGCATCTTTTTCCATCTCCCTGTTCCAAAAATCAATGCCATATACACGTCCCCTAATAGTGGAGTAACAGGGATTAAACCGATAGGAATAGTACTACTTAACAGTACACACCTTATAATAACGCAGATAGAGGCAACGCAGAGAGAGGAGACTGAAGAAGAGGAGTCAGAGGAGGAAGGTGACTTTGAGGAGGTGGAAGACCAAACACAGCAGGCGTCCCAGGGGGCTTGTTGTCACCTTTCGGGGACCCTTGGTGGCTGGGTGGAGGAAGAGACCTTCAATGACATCAGTGAGGATAAGGAACGGGACATGGCTAGCTTGGTATCCAACCTTGTGCAAATGGGGAGTTCGAGGTTGTGCAAAGGGACTGTTTGCGGTTGTTTGCCGTGCTTTAAACGGGGAGATTGGTCTGTTGCTGTGAAGCGGGTGTAACCCTTACACTACCTGATCAATACAACATCATACCTGATGTTTTAAAGAATGTTATTCCAAACAATTTAGGAATGTTAGGTGATTTATGCCCTTTATGGCTTAAAACCAGACTCTGCATCAACTATGTAATTTTCCGTGGGAGTTTTGCCATGGATCCCCCTCCGGCATGCCACAGTCCAGGTGTTAGTCCCCTTGAAACAACTTTCCCATCACTATTGTGACCCGAAAGAGTCCCTGTGGGTTTTGAAATTCGCCTTCCCATTGAAGTCTATGGCGGTTCGCTCCAGGTTTGCCTGTTCGCAAACATTTGATGAACTTCGCGTCCGCGGTTCGCGAACCGAAAATGTGATGTTCGCGACATCACTAATAGGGAGGTCTACACAATAGGAAAGTGGCATACGTTTCAGTAAAAGTAATGGAACGTTAACTGGTTTACAAGGACAAATTCTGCTAAAAAAAGTAAAAGAGAGAATCAGCTGACTAAATAAAATAGATTTTGCAGTAAAAAAATATTTTGATATGAAAGGTAAAAATGTAAAATTAATTTTTTTACTTTTAAAAAACATATTGCTAGTTAGCAAGTTTAGTAATTCAAGAGACCATATATATATATATATATATATATATATATATATATATATATATATATATGTAAAAATAACCACAGTGCTCTTTTAATGATCTGCTACATTGAATCATGATACACAGTTCTTTATATATTTTGAAGATTGTTTCTGCAAAAGCAATAGTGAGAAATTTGAGACTGTGTGGCCAACAACAGTACATGATTTCTGCAACTTATTGCGTGTTTATTCAGGTTCTCTCTGATTTTAGCACAGCATAGATACTTAGATGAATTCATTCTGAATGATCCACCTATATTAAAGCACTGTGGTTTTCAAATCCTGAACTATTGGTTGCCATCCCAGGATCAAGTTATACACTAAAGGGTAAAATACTAACTCTTAAAGGCATATCTATGTTTCATGGATTATGAATGTATCTGATAGAGGATAATCAGTAGTGTTTAAAAAAATGTTTTGCATGAAAAAATACCAAAATAAACGTTTACAAACTCATCCTGATGTTTGCTAAATCTTGTCAGTTTGCAAACTGCAGCCTTTGGACCTTCATATGTGATTTGGCCAATTGAATAGGGCTCTGTATAAGCATATAGCATATCTTTTTACAGAAGTTTTTTAGTTAGTGAAGGCTTTGCTTTTGGATAGAAGTTCACTAACTACAAACTTATGTAAAAAAACATGTTATGTGCTTATATAGAGCCCTATTCAATTGGCCAAATCACATTTGAATGAGGCCCTTTGTGAGTTGATACCTCTGAAAATCCCTGCTAAAATTAGCATAAAGTTCATAAATTGTTTTGGCCAATCACAGACAGCTATACATTTTAATACAATATAACAATCTGTAATAGCAGGAAGGAATCATAGGATGTGTAGTCCCCCTGTAGAAGGAAGTAGCAGGACTAATCTGTAGATCTCTGCATTGAGCTGCTGCTGGCTTGAAGGTTAGCAAAGGGTTAACATCTGTATTTTAATGCAGTGTTTCTATTGGTAGATATCCGGTGCCTATGTAGGCATCTCTGTGGTTCGGAAAACAAGTTTTATTTTTAATTAAAATGAGTCTGTGTGTGTATAGAATGAATCATTGTAATTTGTGTTTCTACCAAGAATATAGGAACAGCGCAGCCAGTTTGGATTTTACATACAACATAATTCCTCTCTCCTCCAAATTAGTTAACTTAAAGGATAATAAGATTTTCATTGAACACCACAAATCAGTATCCTGCTAATCTCCTAGCATGTAAATGAGAGAATTATCATTCAGGATCTCTATCCGAACTTGTGATTTGTGGTGAAGCAGAACTTCTCTCATACTGCTGAAAGTATATTTCTTAATGATGGATATTAGGTCTGCATACAAAAGTGAGGGATGAGTAAGCTGTTGGCGTTAGGAAGAACGGAGACAGGAAATAATGAATAAATGGCTCCTTGGTGATTTGAGCATCATTCTTATGGGCTGTACGGCATTACATCCACTATGGTAAAACAAATCACCATTTAATCTCAGCCAGTTTATAATAAAATACTTAAAGAGACATGGAGCACAATTCTCTTTTTTCATCTATTTAAAAGAGCATGATTTAAACAGTACCAAACATGTGTTTTGTCTGAAAAAAAAAAAAAAGTAAGCCTGTTTAAACTTAACTGAAATTAACAGGGAGTGCAAAGAGTATACACTCATCTGTAAGTTTCATTGGCAGACAAGTATGAGTCACTGCCCATTGGCTGACAGAGACAAGCCCCAAGATAGATTGAAGGCATACTTAAGCTTGCTGGATTATCAATGCATTTTATAGAGGTGAAAAAATAGTGTATGCAAACATTTTTTGTATGACAAAAATCTCAAAATAAACATTGAAACACTTACATTGAAGGCAGCAAAATTTCTTGTAATTTCTGAAAGTTGTAAATTAGGGTTAACACCCTACAAACCCGGACTAAATTAGCATCACATTTAAAGTATATTTTTTGTCCAATCAGGTTAGCTGAAACATTTAAATTTAAACTCTGGGGTTCCTGTTTGTGCTGTGAAGAAGCCTGGGATATGTAGTGTATCAGCTATGTATTGATACAGACATACAGATAGGAAGCTGCAAGGAGATTGGCTGAGCAAGCAACAGAAGGTAAATAATGGGTTAATATTGCTCCCCTGATGCTGCATGCTGATTGGGGGGGATCGGATGTGCTGCTTACACATAATCTGCTTTTTGCCTAAGGTGTGCAGAAATGTATTAATCCATAAAACTTGGATGTGCGTTTAAACATTCAAATCGTTTTTTTACTGCTCAGAGCATCATTTAGTACAATTATCTAACACTTTTTAATAACAACCAATTACCAACATACTTATTGATAAGTAAAGGTTTCTCTTTTTGCCATAAATGGCATTTTAGCTGTGTCACTTTACAGACACCATACAATGTGCATACATATTTTTTGAAAATAAAAAAATAAATGTATTAAAATACTAAAATACTAATACCATGAAAATCAGGCTAGGAAGAGCTGTTCCTCCAATATTTTTTTCAATGTTTAAAGAAATTCTATATATCTATATGCTATTTTAAATAACTAAACTTGATAATTGGGAAAATGTTTTTAAAGGAAAAAATACAAGTCTTTACGTTTACTGTAGATACAATTATCTTTTACATCATGGATCTATTTTCTACTGTCAGCTGATTTTGCTGCTACTTACTCAGGAGGATGTGTCTTTGTAAACTAATGAGTATTGCAGTAGATCTAATAAAAGTACTGGTAGCTGTAGATGCTACATTCCCATTAAGCAGATAGAAATTCAAAGTCTCTTCGACCAACAGAAACTGAAATGTCAAGAGAAACAAAATTGGAGATATCATATAATAAATTACATGCTGTATTATGTTTTTTGCACATTCCAAAACTTTTTGCCAATTGTTTTCCACAAAATTGTATATTTTAAATATATTATTACAGTGGTCCCTTTATCAGAGATATATATTTTCTGTGGTCCTTTCAGCCCTGAATATTGGAATCACAGGCAGAAATACTGTGGTTTGGAGGTTCAAAATTACTCTCTATAGACATGTGATGTGGTTTAGTCACTCAGTTGTGTCCAACTCTCCATGATCCTATGGATTGCAGCACGCTAGACATAATTGTTATGTCTCGGCATGCTTATTCATTAGGTTTTCTTGGCAAAGATACTAGAATTTTTTGCCAGTTCCTTCCCCAGTGGACTGTGATTTGTCTGACCTCTCTGCTATGACCTGCCCATCTTGGGTGGCCATACATGGAATAGCTCGCAGCTTCATTGGGGTACACAGGCTCCTTCATCACAACAAGGTAGGGATCCATAGACATAGATCAGTAAAATAAAAGGTTATATGCACAACTAGCGTTTTTCTTGCTCATAAAAATGCTCTTTGATCTAGTTAGCAAGTTAGTAAAAAGAATACTTTGGGAAGGAGCCTTATCACCTGCTCCAGCAATTTATTAAGCTATGTCAAAAACACGTCATAATATGTAATGGAAAATAGAGTTTCAATTTTATTGAGAAGCCTTTCTTGGCATCCATATGCCATGTGGAGAAGTTTATTGAACTTCAAGCACACACAGATGTAACAAATAGATTTTAATCAGTAGACATCAAAACATGATTTGTTTTGTTTAGCAATGGCTTCAACTCTTTTGGAAACCATTTCTAGGACATTGTACAGGAAGTGGCACTTAGAGATTTCATTACATTGAATTGGGTGTGTAAAATAAAATATTGCAATATAATTGATTGTTTATAATGTGACTGCATCATTCTTGCCTTTGCCAAGTAAATCTTTGTTTTTTCTCTGATGATCATTAGAGCTTTGACAGTCTTTGTTCACTGAATACTCAAGGGCCACAAATCTATTTTAAAAAGTGCAGGTCTGTAAGGAATTGCTAACATAAGTGGCATTATATGTAATAATGGATACAAATCTAGAAATGGTATGCAAAGTTTAAATAAAGTATAAGTATTAGCGGGGCACAGTATATGTTTCTTGCATGCTTATTACAAGTTATATAAATACATAACTATAGTCATCGATAGCCACACAGATAAAGGCAACAACATTATACACTTATACTGTACATACATACAAAAGTATTAGTAATCACTTTGTAAAGAATACTGGACATCTGAAGAGGGAAGGGTGGGTGTCAATTTCAATCAACTCCATCCCTCCCTTCACTGATAGATAAATAAACACATTCCTTTGTTTCAATTCACATCAATGACAAAATGGATTCCTTTATTCATATGAAATAGGTAAATAGTTACATAGTAATTGAGGTAGAAAAAAGACTTTTAGTCCATCAAGTTCAATCTATTTAGATCTCCTCTGATCTGCAATATACAGATTAATTGATAATTGTCCAGAAGAAGGCAAACAGAAAAAAAACAAGTAAAACTTGGCCAATTGTCTCAAAAGGGAAAAAATCCTTCCTGACCCCAGATACTGGCTATCGGATTCCTCCCTGGATCAATACTCCCTGTTTAATTAACACTTTCCATGCCCCCCCCCAAACATAGTGCCATAATGTACCACCGTGCTTTATGTGGTCTTATGGCATATGTCTCTGCCTTATCCTGTATATTGTATTACTGTATTCAGGGTTATGTTTAAACTGTGACTGAATGATCATGATGGGGTTAAAACAGGGTGTGCTGAGTCTGCAGTGATCAGACACCTCTATTGTACTGTTATCTGTTCTGGCCCATTGTTAGCAAATTAAGTTAATCCCATCTGCCATGTACTCTATCTAAGTTCTGGACCGCTCAGACACAGAGGCAGCAGGATGTGTATCAAAAGGTAGCCATATTGTTCTCAAGTGCCAGCCATCAAGGTACTGCTAGACCCTATGTGGGGTCATCTCCTGTAATAGTCTGTCACACCCTCTCATTGTTACATTGTGTACATCCCTTCTGTATCTAACTGCTATAAATATTGCTGACTTTTCAAAAATAAAACAGTTCACTTTTGAGGCACATAGAAATTGTATGTCTCTTATTTTTCTTTTGGTGGCTGCGATACTGAACCTATATCCACTGTGCAGGTAATTTGTCCTAGTTACTACCACAGGAAAGTTACTGAGACTTCTGGAAGCACTGATACCTGATGGAGAGACCCTGACTAATACAGAAGCCAAATATCAGGGTGCTGGTGTCGAGATTTCCAAGAACCCAAACAGTCCTTGTGGGTAGTTAACCTGTACTCTATAGCAGGTGGCCCTGGGCAGTAATAGCCCTTACCCACAGATTGTCACACCCTTTTAATTTAAAAATATATCCAATCCTTTTATTAAATAAATCTGTAGAATTCGCTGTCACCACCTCCTTTGGTAAAGAAGTCCACAGTTTAACAACACTTACTGTGAATAACCCTTTTCTTTCTTTAAAGTGGAATCTATTAAATTCTAACCTCAAAGGGTATCCTATTGTCAGTTGAAAAGCTCTTGGCACAAAAAGTTCACTTGGCAAATCTTTATACTGACCCTCGATATATTTATATTATGTAATCATAACACCTTTTAGATAACTTTTTTCTAGAGAAAATAAGTTTAATGTGGTTAGTCTTTCTTCATAACTTAGACCCTCCATTCCCCTTATTAGCTTTGTTGCCCTTCTCTTTACTTTTTCCAGCTCTAAAATGACAATTTTTATGATAAGGTGCCAAACATTGTACTCCATATTCCAAATGAGGACGTACTAGGGATTTTTATAGTGATAGAATTATATTTACTTCCCCTGCTTCTATATCCTTCTTAATACATGCTAATATTTTATTTGCCTTTGTAGCTGCTGCTTGGCATTGAGCATTGTTGCATAGGTGGTTATCCACAAGTACACCCAAATCCCTTTCAATATCTGCTACCCCCAGTTTTGCAACATTAAGATTATAAATTGCATACTATTTTTCCTTCCAAAATGCATAACTTTTATTCCTGTTAAATCTCATCTTCCATTTAGTTGCCCATTTCTTTTTTTAAAAAGCTATTTATATGCTAGCATTATATGTTCGTTACATTCTTCACAAACAAATTCAATTTTTCTTGAACTACATTGGTCCTTTAAGCTGCACAGACATTGATGAATATCCCAAGTGTATCCTCCCTTAGCCATTTTGGGCCTCATTCTATTAGCGGCCGCAGCCGTTGCGGGGCCGCAAGGACCGGCCGCAAGCTATTCGGCTATTCTATTCCCTTACGGCCGGAGGCTCTGGCAGGCTTGCGGCCGGTGCCTTGCTATCTCTTGCGGCCGAGGAAAGCCTTTGATCTAAAACGGCCGCAAGAGTTTTGCAATTCAATTGCTCCGGGAAACCTCTCTGCAAGGCTAAAAGCGAGCCGCAGCTTACTTGCAGGAAAGAGGTCCCGCTAGCACCAATTAAGCACGTAAAATAGCTCAAATAAAGCCATCCTGCACTTTGAGAAGACTATAAAGGGATTTTAGGTGTTAGAAAAAATAGCACATAATTATCCTGTACTCAAATCCGTAAAATATTTTATTTTTAATATCCGTAAAATATCCATGTAAAAAGTCCAGAGTGCTTGGAGCACCTCAGACACACCCACGCCGCAGCCGGAAAATAAACAGTTAATTTGAACTCGGGTTTGGGCAGATGTGCAAGCTTGAGAGTGGGTTCCTTTTAATCCTCATGTCCCCCAATATGATCCCTAGCATTTACAGAGCTGTACAGTGCAGGCTTGAATTTATTTTTGAGTTTTTATATTTCACAGCTTACGGCCGGTTCCAAGATATGCGGCCGGCCGTAAGATGAGATCCTTGCGGGGCCGTATAATAGAATCGCGAGTTAACTGAACCCCCGCAAGGAATCGCAGCCTTACGGCCGATTTACGGCCGATAATAGAATGAGGCCCTTTGTGTCTGGACATAGCCTATATCACCCAAATCTTGAAACTGGTCTTGCGAGATATCGCTGTGTCAGTCATAAACTGGCACAATCATAATCTGTACTGCCAACTGCTAACTTGGTCATCTAAATAGATTATGCTTTATGTTTAACAATGACAGTCAATACCTACAACTACTAACATTTTTATATTATTCTATATTATTTTTCTCAAAGCAATGCTAATTGTAAACAATTAAAGTGTATTAAAATAAAAATTATGATGGAAGATTAACAATTAAAACTGACCATGTGTCATTATTGATAAAAAGAATGGCTTAATAAATTAAGAGGGTCAGAATTAGTTTGACCTAGTTCCTTGGTATGGCAGTGTCCTCTCAACTCCATATTTTATGGCATGTTCTCCAGCTCCATAATGAATGCAGATTGGTATAAACCATTGCTAGATATTTAAGGCTTTAGTACAACATTATATAGATATGCTGCAATATGGGTTTTCTAATCTAATCACCATTTGAGATTATTATCTAACAAACCGAGGTGAAAGGAACAATACAACTTTTTAATTTATTAAGGAACCCACATACTGTTTTGGACAACCTGAATTTATAAAGGACAAAACTTGTCTTGGGCTACACCACAAACTTTTGTGCTGTTTCAGTTAAAAAAAAACATAGCAATCTTCCTGATATACAAGCAACATATTCAAATCCAATTAAAGTCATATCTAAGTTTTGTGAATTATGAATGTACCTAATAGAGGAGGATCAGTAGTTTATGAAAACATTTGTTTGCATGAAAAAATACCAACAAATTAACCCTGATGTTTGATCTGTTGAGTTTGCAAGCAGTAGATGTTCAGAGTTAACACCCTTGCAGATCCCTGCTAAAATTAGCATAACATTCATAATTTGTTTTGGCCAATCAAAGGCAGCTATTACATTGTATCCATCTGTAAGGTCAGTATGTGCACCAAAGAAGCATGGGATGTGTAGTCCTGCTTTCACTCTGGAACAGAAAGTAAGGAGGAGTTAGACATTGTTGTGTAGATTTTGCATTGAGCTGCTGCTGACTTGAAGGTTTGTAAAGAGATCAAATCTGAACCTAAATGCAGTGTTTCTATTGGTAGGTATGCTGTGTCTATGTAAGCAGCTCTGGGGAAAACAAGTTTTACTTTTAAATAGATAGCAAAAAATAGAGGACAGAACAAGTATCCTTTAATTGTAAGTGCACACCCTAGGCCCTGGTAACAATATAGAGCAAAACAAATATTTTGATAAAACTTAACATTTATTAAATAATTTTAAAAGTATTAAAATGTAGAAATACTGACGAGATGGATTAGGTAGGGGAATGAGGAATTTTAAGGACTTCCTAGTAATAGGTTTAAATAGGAAGGGTGGAGATAGGCCCTCTATCCTCTGGTCTCAAGTGATAATATAATAAAGTGCATAAAGTGAACAAAGTGCATATAGTGTAGTGGAATACTAGTGAGTAGCAATGACATAGGTCTGAATTTGAGGCCTATGTATTTGCACCAATATGTATTACCACTAGCCAAACAAAAGTGACTAGTGCTTATAGTAATGAATGAGGGAATTGCACTTAAGTATATTGCACCTTTTGGTGATAGATATTGCTTTGATATAAAGTGTGTAGTGCCAATATTAGTTCAATAAATAAATTAATAAATATTATATAGTTGGATACAATAAATATAGTGCCAGTGCTGACTGAGGATAATTGGGTTCTTTCAATACTAATATTGTTTCCTGTCTTGTAAGGAAGGTCCTTCCATTACTAAAATAGTATAATTTTATATTCCCCTACACTATCTGAGGAGCCAAGATGTCCAATTACACCCACATTATAGTACTGCTTTTGTAGTCATTCTAAGGCCCTCATTCAATTGCAATTTGGCCAATTGAATAGGGCCCTAAATAAGCACATAACATATATTTTTTAAAGAAGTTTTTAGTTAGTAAGCATCTATGCAAAAGCAAGGTTTTCACTAACTAAAAACTTCTTTAAAAAAAATATGCTATGTGCTTATTTAGGGCCCTATTCAATTGGCCGAATAGCAATTGAATGAGGGCCTAAGTATTTATCATTTAAATGTGGACGATGTATTGGGTGATTCTTAGGGGAATCTGTCTGTGTTTAGCCCGAGCACCTCAGCTCCAGACAACTTGCCACGCGTCGCATAAGCGTCGGCGTGTGACGTCATAGAGCGGCGTCGCGGCGTTGTACGTGCAACCCGACGCACGTTTCTAAGGATTTCATCAGGGGTTACCGGGAGAATGTCAGAGGAGCTATTTATGCTCCCTAGTTGCCATAGCAACCTCTACATTTAAAAAAATGTTTAAATGGTGATAATTATTAAAATCGTGTCATTATAATGCATATATATAGTGAGTTAGACTTGGAGAATAGAATATTGCATCATATTGGCTTCTTTATATCACAATAGTGGAATTGGCTAGAATAAAAGAAGAAATTTATTTGTATATATTTGAAGCAGCTTTTGACACTATATATGTATGTCAATAATAAAATGTGCTTATTATAAGTATCTATTGTTATAGTCAATGAATATTATTTACCCAGAGAGTACATTTTAGTTCTCTATGATTGTCTAGAAAGGTATATGCAAATGAATTATTGTTGTTATCCATTATATTATAATTGAAATTAGATATACTTTTCTGTGTCCTTTAATTTAAGTGTATATTTTGTATTTTTATGATGTAATTATTGATGCATCTGTTTGCATGATATATTGATTCCAGATTCAAAATATACACTAAGGTATAGATACCATTATATGTGTCAAAGCAAATACCTTAAATGAATGGGGTGAAGGTGAAGCCATCATTTAGACCCCAAGGTTTTTTGGTTTTAAGTGTAAAAATCCAGTAGGCCTCCTTTTTTAATAATTCCTTGTCAATATTACCTCTTCTAATATTTTTTTTGATACCGTCAATGGCTATAAATGATATATTATTAAGGTTTCAATTATGTTGAGAATTTACATGGTTGGCCACTGGTATGTCATATTCTTTAGTGATGCTGTATATGTGTTCCAATATTCTGCGCCTGAATTCTCTACAGGTTTTGCCTATGTATTTCATCCCACATTTGCAAATCATGAGATATATCACCCCTACAGTTTTACACATCATTAGCTGTTGAATTTTGAAATTTTCAGTTCCATCTTTTGAGGGGAATGTTTTGGTGGTATTAACATATTTACATGCTTTGCATGATAAGCATTTGTAACAGCCTTTTGTTTTATTAAGCCAGGTGTTATTCTTAGTGCTTTCTAGATGGCTTCTAGATAACATATCTCTCAGGTTAGTTGATCTTCTACTAGTGATTTGGGCCTGATTGCTTAAAAAGGGTTTTAGATCTTCATCGTCTAATAAAATCTTCCAATGGTCATTGAATATTTTTCTAATTTCATGCCATTTGCCATTGTAAGTGCCTATACACCTGACCACTTCTTCTTGTTGTTTATTCTTATTCAATAGCAGTTGATCTCTATCTACTGCTTTGGCCCTTTGATATGCTCTCTTTAGGGGTTTGTTCTTATATCCCCTTTCCTTAAAGCGATGTTGTAATTCTCTGGCTTCCATCTCAAAATCAGTTTGGTTGGAGCAATTTCTTTTGATTCTTAGATATTGCCCCACCGGTATCCCTTCAATTAATGATTTTGGGTGGCTACTGTTAGCCTGTAGCAGACTATTCGTGGCTGTAGGTTTTCTGTATGTGGTAGTCTGAAGTTTACCATTGTCTGACTTGACTATTTTTAAATCCAAAAAGGTGATTTCATTCTCACTTTTTTCTGAGGTTAGATATAGGCCCATGTTGTTTTTATTGAGTATATCAATGAAGTCCTTTAAATCCTTCTGGCTTCCATTCCATACTACCAAGATATCATCTATAAATCTCATCCATAATTCAATATACTTGGTGTATTGATCCAATTGGTCAGTGAATACCATTTGCTCTTCCCACCAGCCTAAATATAAATTTGCGTATGTGGGAGCACATGCTGTGCCCATGGCTGTGCCACATATTTGCTGGTAAAATTTATTGAGAAAAACAAAATAATTATGAGTTAATGCGAACTCTAGTAGATTTAATATAAATTCGTTGTGATTAGAGTATTGAGTACCTCTTTTTGATAAGAAGTAACTCACTGCTTCTATGCCTCTTTGATGTTGTATGTTTGTATAAAGAGATTCAACATCTAGAGATACCAAAAGTGCCTTTTTGCTAACTGAAACATCATTTAGTTTCAATAGAACATCTTTTGTATCTCTTACATGTGATGCTAGTGTAATCACAAACTCTTGTAACATAGAGTCCACATATTTGCTAGGATTCTCTGTGATACTCTCAATCCCTGACACAATTGGTCTACCCGGAGGTTTTTTAGGGTTCTTGTGTATTTTGGGGATGGTATAGAAGGTTGCTATTTTTGGGTTCTGATTTAGGAGATAGTCAAATTCAGATTTGCATATAACTTTTGTGTTTAGGCCTTTTGTTAGAATTTCTTTGAGTTCCTCAATAAAATCATCAGTTGGATCTTTTTCTAATTTTTTGTAACTTTTTTTGTCTTTGAGGAGTCTTTCACATTCCAGAATGTAGTCAGTTTTGTCAAGTATGACTATATTGCCACCTTTATCTGAATTTCTAATGATGATATTTTTATCTTGTTGTAGTTGGTTTAATGCCATTCTTTCAGTTTTAGTTAAATTATAATTGACATTCCTTTTATCTGAAATATTTGTCATATCTCGAACCACATTGTTTACAAATAGCTCTATATTTGGACTTATGCTTAAAGGTGGTGTGTATTTGCTTTGTGTTTTAAAAGCAGAATACGGTCCTGTAGATTGAAATTCTTCATTTTCTGCCAATAAATTTTCAAGACTTCTCAAAGTCTTAGAATGTAAGGGTTCTATTTGAGTTGTGTTCTTTTTTTTAGAGAAGAACTTTTTTAAAGCTAATTTTCTGGCAAATAAATGAGTGTCCTTTACCCATTCAAAGAGGTTAAAGTCCCCTGTAGGTGAAAAGATTAGGCCTTTCTTGAGAACTGCTAGATGGTCATCTGATAAAATCTTGGTTGATAAATTGAATATTTGTAAGGAGTCTAGTTCTTCCGTGTTCTTTTTTGTTGGGGTCTGTATGTATCTTGATTTTTTCTTCTTACCCCTTCTGATCCTCCTCTTAAATCTAAAAAAGTTTTAGTTGGTCTTTTTGCCATTTGGAGGTTTGTTAATCCTGGTCTATCATTAGTTTCTAAGTCAGACCATTCAGATTCAGACGTGTTGTTATCAACGTGTGTTTTAGGGATAAATTGTTTTCTAGATCTTCTAAAGATGTTTCCACTTTGGAAATCATTTAAATCCCTATGGAATTTCTTTTGTTTCCCATCAACCAACATTTTTTTAAAATTCTCTATGTCCTTTTGCAGTTTATTTTCTAATTCAATAAAGTTGGGGTCTGTATTGTGTTCTCTTATTTTTTCCACCTCTTTTTTCAGTTGTGGATCTAACTCTTTCAATTGTGATTGTTCCCATTCCAGAATTAAAGTCATGAGTTCTTTGGAACATCTCAACAATACAGAGTCCCATTTCTTTACAAATTCTTCAGGTAGGCCTTGAATTGTGGGGAATAGATTAATACGTAATCCTCTGGGTAGTAGATTGTTTGCCAGATAATTTTCTAAACTCGCTATCTCCCACCATATTCTATATTGTTGTTTATATAATTTGTTCAGTTCAAAGAACTGATTCCTTAATAAGGGCTCTTTATGTTGTCCCAAATTTAAATCTTTGCTAAATATATTTTTGGCTTCATTGAGCCAACTTTCTTGATTCCAATTTTGGAATAGGAAACCTGTTGTTGGTTCCATATTTATTATTATTAGTGTGTATAAATACCTGAGCTTAACACCTTAGATAGAACTTAGTTCATAAGTAATAGTCGGTACAGAATGAGAAAGATAGGTGGCTCAAGGTATTGAAAAGGTTCTGGGATAGAAGCAAGGGGTGCTACTTAAGGATATAATTAACTAGATAGCAAAAAATAGAGGACAGAACAAGTATCCTTTAATTGTAAGTGCACACCCTAGGCCCTGGTAACAATATAGAGCAAAACAAATATTTTGATAAAACTTAACATTTATTAAATAATTTTAAAAGTATTAAAATGTAGAAATACTGACGAGATGGATTAGGTAGGGGAATGAGGAATTTTAAGGACTTCCTAGTAATAGGTTTAAATAGGAAGGGTGGAGATAGGCCCTCTATCCTCTGGTCTCAAGTGATAATATAATCAGGGGTTACCGGGAGAATGTCAGAGGAGCTATTTATGCTCCCTAGTTGCCATAGCAACCTCTAAATTTAAAAAAAATGTTTAAATGGTGATAATTATTAAAATCGTGTCATTATAATGCATATATATAGTGAGTTAGACTTGGAGAATAGAATATTGCATCATATTGGCTTCTTTATATCACAATAGTGGAATTGGCTAGAATAAAAGAAGAAATTTATTTGTATATATTTGAAGCAGCTTTTGACACTATATATGTATGTCAATAATAAAATGTGCTTATTATAAGTATCTATTGTTATAGTCAATGAATATTATTTACCAAGAGAGTACATTTTAGTTCTCTATGATTGTCTAGAAAGGTATATGCAAATGAATTATTGTTGTTATCCATTATATTATAATTGAAATTAGATATACTTTTCTGTGTCCTTTAATTTAAGTGTATATTTTGTATTTTTATGATGTAATTATTGATGCATCTGTTTGCATGATATATTGATTCCAGATTCAAAATATACACTAAGGTATAGATACCATTATATGTGTCAAAGCAAATACCTTAAATGAATGGGGTGAAGGTGAAGCCATCATTTAGACCCCAAGGTTTTTTGGTTTTAAGTGTAAAAATCCAGTAGGCCTCCTTTTTTAATAATTCCTTGTCAATATTACCTCTTCTAATATTTTTTTTGATACCGTCAATGGCTATAAATGATATATTATTAAGGTTTCCATTATGTTGAGAATTTACATGGTTGGCCACTGGTGTGTCATATTCTTTAGTGATGCTGTATATGTGTTCCAATATTCTGCGCCTGAATTCTCTACAGGTTTTGCCTATGTATTTCATCCCACATTTGCAAATCATGAGATATATCACCCCTACAGTTTTACACGTCATTAGCTGTTGAATTTTGAAATTTTCAGTTCCATCTTTTGAGGGGAATGTTTTGGTGGTATTAACATATTTACATGCTTTGCATGATAAGCATTTGTAACAGCCTTTTGTTTTATTTAGCCAGGTGTTATTCTTAGTGCTTTCTAGATGGCTTCTAGATAACATATCTCTCAGGTTAGTTGATCTTCTACTAGTGATTTGGGCCTGATTGCTTAAAAAGGGTTTTAGATCTTCATCGTCTAATAAAATCTTCCAATGGTCATTGAATATTTTTCTAATTTCATGCCATTTGCCATTGTAAGTGCCTATACACCTGACCACTTCTTCTTGTTGTTTATTCTTATTCAATAGCAGTTGATCTCTATCTACTGCTTTGGCCCTTTGATATGCTCTCTTTAGGGGTTTGTTCTTATATCCCCTTTCCTTAAAGCGATGTTGTAATTCTCTGGCTTCCATCTCAAAATCAGTTTGGTTGGAGCAATTTCTTTTGATTCTTAGATATTGCCCCACCGGTATCCCTTCAATTAATGATTTTGGGTGGCTACTGTTAGCCTGTAGCAGACTATTCGTGGCTGTAGGTTTTCTGTATGTGGTAGTCTGAAGTTTACCATTGTCTGACTTGACTATTTTTAAATCCAAAAAAGTGATTTCATTCTCACTTTTTTCTGAGGTTAGATATAGGCCCATGTTGTTTTTATTGAGTATATCAATGAAGTCCTTTAAATCCTTCTGGCTTCCATTCCATACTACCAAGATATCATCTATAAATCTCATCCATAATTCAATATACTTGGTGTATTGATCCAATTGGTCAGTGAATACCATTTGCTCTTCCCGGTAACCCCTGATGAAATCCTTAGAAACGTGCGTCGGGTTGCACGTACAACGCCGCGACGCCGCTCTATGACGTCACACGCCGACGCATAGGCGACGCGTGGCAAGTTGTCTGGAGCTGAGGTGCTCGGGCTAAACACAGACAGATTCCCCTAAGAATCACCCAATACATCGTCCACATTTAAATGATAAATACTTAGAATGACTACAAAAGCAGTACTATAATGTGGGTGTAATTGGACATCTTGGCTCCTCAGATAGTGTAGGGGAATATAAAATTATACTATTTTAGTAATGGAAGGACCTTCCTTACAAGACAGGACACAATATTAGTATTGAAAGAACCCAATTATCCTCAGTCAGCACTGGCACTATATTTATTGTATCCAACTATATAATATTTATTAATTTATTTATTGAACTAATATTGGCACTACACACTTTATATCAAAGCAATATCTATCACCAAAAGGTGCAATATACTTAAGTGCAATTCCCTCATTCATTACTATAAGCACTAGTCACTTTTGTTTGGCTAGTGGTAATACATATTGGTGCAAATACATAGGCCTCAAATTCAGACCTATGTCATTGCTACTCACTAGTATTCCACTACACTATATGCACTTTGTTCACTTTATGCACTTTATTATATTATCACTTGAGACCAGAGGATAGAGGGCCTATCTCTACCCTTCCTATTTAAACCTATTACTAGGAAGTCCTTAAAATTCCTCATTCCCCTACCTAATCCATCTCGTCAGTATTTCTACATTTTAATACTTTTAAAATTATTTAATAAATGTTAAGTTTTATCAAAATATTTGTTTTGCTCTATATTGTTACCAGGGCCTAGGGTGTGCACTTACAATTAAAGGATACTTGTTCTGTCCTCTATTTTTTGCTATCTAGTTAATTATATCCTTAAGTAGCACCCCTTGCTTCTATCCCAGAACCTTTTCAATACCTTGAGCCACCTATCTTTCTCATTCTGTATTTACTTTTAAATAAACTAAATCTGTATGTGTTTAGAATGACTCAATGCAATGTGTGTTTCTGATAAAAGCAGCATGTGTTGGATTAGAAAGTAAAAAAAATGTCCCTGCACCAATAATTTTTATATATATTGTTTATTTGCTAGTGGTATTCCATTTTCAGATTATCTGCCTGTTTCATTTTCCTCCCTCCTAGTATGTCATAATTTGTTGCACTGTTTACTTGTAGGGATGGTCAACATTGTTTCAATCTAGCACAAATAGCAGATACAAGCATACTCACAAAGTTCCTTACCTACTAATAGCATTTATTTTTGGGTCCAAGCTGTTGAGTTAATCAGTAAATTAATGAGTCATATATTGACTTCATATTGTGCTCTATATAGTATATTGTGTGATTGTTGTGTTGCTCCTGATTATATACAGTTGTGCTCAAAACTTTGCATACCCTGGCAGAAATTGTAAAATGTTTGCATTTATTTTGAAAATATGACTGATCATGACAAAAAATGTCTTTTATTGAAGGATAGTGATCATATGAAGCCATTTATTATCACATAGTTATTTGTCTCCTTTTTAAATCAGAATGATAACAAAAATCACCCAAAAGACCATGATGAAAAGTTTACATATCCTTGAATGTTTGGCCTTGTTACAGACACACAAAGTGACACACACATGTTAAAATGGCAATTAAAGGTTATTTTCCCATACCTGTGGCTTTTTAAATTGCAATTAGTGTCTGTGTATAAATGGTCGATGAGTTTGTTAGCTCTCATTTAGATGCACTGCACAGGCATGGAGAGCAGAAAAGAACTATCAAAAGATCTGCGTAAGAAGGTAATGGAACTTCATAAATATGGAAAAAGATATAAAAAAATATAAAAATCCTTAAAAAATGCCAGTCAGTATTGTTCAATCACTTATTAAGAAGCAAACTGTCTGTCTCTCTCAGTCCCACTGACTCTCATCAAAATGGCAGTCTCCACTCCTGCCTCAGAGCTCACTGTGTCAGGACAGCCAAGCCTAACTGCAGGCCTCACCTTTTCCTGTGTGTGCATTTTAAAAGGCTTACCACACCTGCAGCTTCAATTAACACAGCTCGAGAGAGATGCTCCCTGGAGAGAATTTGTCTTTGCATCTTGCACCATCCACTGGGGGGCAATCCGTCACAATATATATATATATATATATATATATATATATATATATATATAGCGGCACCTTTCTATTGAACAAACATATTAATTTGTAATGACAAGTTATTAATTTAAATTAATATGTTTGTCCAATAAAAATGTATCACTATATACTGCAATAATCTGATTATTCATCTAGATTAGTAGACACTCATCGCTACCTCACTCTTTATATATATACTAGCAACTTGCCCGTCAAAAAATGACGATCAATAACATTTTAAAGCTGGGAATGCTGTTTGACACACAATGTGAGTCCCCGACACTCTTAACCTTTTTGTTATGTAGAAAGAAGTACAACAATTATAATAAGTTGTTTTTATTTTTTTAACAGTCAACTTGTATTTTAACAACTGGTAAACGATAATTTTTTAACAATATTAAACTTTTTAATCGTCATGTATGCAGAAATAATGTAACAATGCATGCAGTTTGTATGAATAAATAGTTGTAAACGATTACATAGTGCTTTGCAACATGCAACTTACCGTATATTTTAAACATCAGTGAACCATTTTTATTAACAATACTAACATTTTTAAATCTGAGGTATTGATAAGTAACATAACATTAGGTCAACTTTATATCAATGAGTATATTAAACCATTACATACGGGTTTGTAACATGCAACTTTTATTTAAAGTACTGTAAAAGCACATAGGTATTGAATCCAGAGGAAGGCAAACAGTAAAAAAACCTTATAACTTAGCAAATTGTATCAAAGAAGGGAAAAATGAATTTCTTCCTGACCCCATTAACTGGCGATCAGATTGCTCCCTGGATCAATACTCTGTATTCAATTATACATTTAATTTTTAAAAACAAATGATCATCCTCCTACTAACATGAACCCTTAATTACATACAATGAAACAACTTTTCTGACCTTTGAAAAAACTATTTTAACATTACAAACATGAAGTAAATGTGTTCAAATGTAAACAGTAAAAGTAATAAAATGCAACGTAACTGTTTTGTGGGGCCAATCCTGGAAAAAGGTCACTTCCAAGACATTCCAATACTTTTTGTTTCTGCATGTCCAAGTGGTTCCCTTAAAAAGAGCCCAGCAGACTTTGAATGTTGTCTATAGGATATAACCACTGTTCATTCTTTTTTATTTCCAGTTTGTATTGTTATTGTTGTAGTTTTGTAAAATTGTACATATAGTTTCCTATGTGAAATAGTGGCCTCTAAAAAGAGCCCTAGTGACATTAAATGTCATCCTCAAAATAAAACCACTGTTCTCTATGTTTACAAAACCTTTAGTACACAATGTTTTTGGTAAAAATACATCCATCGTGTAATAGATCACCCTGACTTGGGTTGTCTTCAACTGAAACTTTAATATCATCTAGATTTGTGCACCTTGAAAAAGCAACATAGATTTTTCCATGTGCAAAAACAGGTTCCTGTAAAAAAAAATACCCACAGACTTAAAAGTTTGTCCTTGGGATTTATTTATGGTCATGGCAAATGCCATGATAACTGGATATTGTCTCCTTGGAAGGACAAAAGGCAAACCACTCTCACTTGGGGCCAAATCAATTCTTAGTATTAAAAACTTGTTCACCTTTTTGGGTACCAGACATAATTTCTGCATATATAAAATGATCTTTTAAATCTTGCACAATTAATCTGGTCCCATTACAAAGTCCTTTTTTGGGATTCATATTTCTCAGTAGCATGACAATTGTCCCTTTTTTCAATTGCAATACATGTGGTGGCATTCCAGATGGTGTTAAAGAATTATATACAAAAGTTAGATCATCATCTTTAGCATTTGTGATGGTATTAAATGCTTGCAATTGTAAAGTATTTAAAGTTGCCAGTTTTTCTTGTGTTTTTTGTTTTTGAAGCTCAGTGTCATAGTCATCAAAGTTGATGTCATCTATAAGTCCTGGATGCTAATTAATATTTGCACAATGTAATCCATGAGCAAGAAATATTTCTTGAATTTCCATTAATGCTTTTGAGAGTGACATTGTAACATTTCAAAAAGTCTTCACACATATTTAATTTAAATGTTTTCCACAAAGCAAATGCATCAGGTACATTTTAAAAGATGCAAATTAATGCAAATTGTTCTCTCATTTGCTTTGGCATTTGACATAGTGCTGCTTCTTCCAGACACCTCCACCATTCTGTATCATCTGCTATGAAGTTTTGATGTCTTGCAGATAATAGGAAAGTATCATAAACAATGTCATTCACTGTGCGCAAATGTTCATAACTTTGTGCACCAGAAACATGTAAAAGAAGTAATCTTAAACTGAAAAGTTCAATGTCTCTTGGCCTGACGGTATAAATTTGTGGTTTCATTGTATGAGTATCTCTTTTTCATTGCCGCCATTGGCCATTTACAAATACATAGTGATATGGAATCTCAATGTATGAAAACTGTCTAGCCTCAGTGTCCTGGCAGTTTAATTTGAAACCAAGCAGTAAGTGTTGTTTCTCGATGTTCACTTTGGGGTAAGGCAGTTCTTTCATTGTTAAGCAAACAAACTGACTTTATGGCAAATGTACAGCTAATCGATACACAGCATGTGACCGATCATGCATCTAAAATTTCAGAAGAAGCCACATTGCTTCAGGAGCACTGACATAGCGAGCATCTAAATAATTAGAAAGTTCATCATGTAAAATTGGATTTTCCTTTTTGTTTTGTGCACCTTGCACAACAAAAGTTGCTTCATCATATCCTTTGTATATATATTTATACACATATTTGATGGATTTAATAGAAGTTCAAGCTTCAACATTTATGCGTGCATTGTACTTCATCAGCAAATGTGGATTGTATGGAACTATATATTTATTATCAACCTTTTTGCCACAGATAATAGCTGTTTGTCCTTGTCTTCTTTTATACAAAGGGTATCCATCACAATTAGCATAGGTTTGCATTTGAAATTGTTTTGGGAACTCATTTGTACATTTTTTATTTTCCATACATGGTGAATTTGGATTGATATCTCAACACGTACCATGAATCATTTTGTGTGTTACAATCTCATAAAGTTTTGAATATTTTTCTGAATATTTTTTATGTATGTGTGCATGTGGCAAACCTCTTTTTTTAAAATTCAATAGTATAAACAAAAGCCACACATTTTCCAAATAACTGTGCTTTAGTTATATCATGTATTAATGAATTCAGTTTTATTTTGAATACTCTTGCCACTAAATCTGGTCGGTCAGAAGTGTTTTGTCCAAGATTCAAATTTTCCTTGGTCTCTGGCCATTGTGGATTACATGTGAATGTAATGAATAAATCTAGTTTTCCAAATTTTGTGACAATAGCCATGGCATCATTATATCTTTCTTGCATATTGCGAGGAGATCCTTGGAAAGTGGATGGCAAAATGATTGCTCTTCCAGCTGGAATGTCTCTGTTAGCCAATTCAGCGACATAATCCATCAATCCACAATATTGTTCTATGCAAAGCTTGTTTTATTGAAATTTGATAAAATGTATATTATTTGCTTTGACTTGTAGATAGGAATCAATAATCCATTGTTGAGTGAGTTTACCCCATATAAAATAGGATTAAAATGATCCTGAATAGCTGTTTGTGCCACTTTAAATGCTTACTGTATGGGTTGTTGGCCATAATTTTATCCATCTGTTCAAAGACTATTTGCAAATAGTGTTTATTTCGTGGAAGCATCATCTGTTGTTCAACAGCTTCCATTATCACTAACTATCTAATATAACTGTCTTGTTGGTATAAATGTGAATTGCGGTGGTAAATTTATCTTTGAACTCTAGAACAATATCGACCATGTCCTGGGACATTTTCTGCTAATGTAGCACCCATAGAAGCATATGAAATTGCACTGTTTTAAGACCTTATGTTTTTTTTTTAATTGGTATAATTTGGAAATGTTAGATCGCTCATTATTCTTTGTAAGTAATCTGGAAATGTGTGTCTTTGTGGAAGTCTTACCTTTCCTTTCTGACAGCAACTAATGAAGTCTCTGTCAGTTGGTCTTTCCTTGAGAAAATTATAGGCCCCACAAAACTGACAAACCACATTGAGTAATCCACAATAATGAGTGTCTACTGTTAGTGCTGTAATTAAAGCACAATCCTGAGCTTCCTCAACATAGATATCACTACAACATTCTATATCTACATTGGTGTCATGTGTATGAACATTGGTGTCATAAGGCAATATTTGGTCATTGGGCAATGGTTCACAGACATTGTTTTGTTTGCTTTTTCTTTTCTTTGAAGCTCCAGCACACTCACTTTGTGCTTTCTTACTCATTTTTATTTTATTTAAAAATCTCTGTTGGTCTTCTCTTATGCATTGGGAAGTCTCAGGGGACTGTGCATCCTCCACCTTTGTTTATTTTCCCTCGACACTCTTCTTCTGCGTTCAATCCCGTCTTCTCCATTGTCAGCCATGATAATCTGTTATTGTACATAAAGGTGTAAGATTTTTTTTTGTATTGTACATATTGTTTTTACCTGGTCTCAATGCAAAATCTAAATAGCATTAATGAAAGGATGAAATGTTTTGAAAAGCATTTGTAATATTTTTACATGAAAGAATTTAATCCATTATGTTTTTTATTGGTATACTTTAAAAGTAGAGCACTGCACATATATATATATATATATATATATATATATATATATATATATATATATATATATAAATCACTTTTTTTGTAATAATTAATTATTAAGTCTTTAATAAATGAATCAATAAGTGACATCAATGATAAACCTAAAGAGGTAATTATGTTTTCCTAAAGAAGGGCAAATAGAAAGAGTGAAGAGCAAAGTATAGATTGGGCTTAAAATAATGCGCAATTTTGTTATTTTATTAATTAAGAAATCAATCAACTTATGAGGTGTAATTTGCGTTCTTTAAAAGTTAATCAGGTAAGCATATATGTATGCATAAGCAATGGTTTTTTTTTTATTATTATTAATGAACAATGAAATACTAAGGGCTCATTCATTTGCAATTTGGGCAATTGATTTGGGCTCTATATATGCACATAGCATATTTTTGTTACATAAGTTTTTGGTTGTTGAAGACCTTGCTTTTGGATGGACATTCAGTAACTAAAAACTGCTGTAAAAAATATGCTAGGTGCTTATACAGAGCCCTATTCTATTTAGCAAATTGCAATTGAATGAGGGCCTAAATGAATATAAGTTAATTATTTAATCATTAACTGTCAACAATGCAAAACAAAAAAGGGCCTCATGAAATTTTGTACCTGGGAAATTGATTTTATTACAGATTAAATCCTACAGAGCTCACTCTCTGTCTTCAGTCAGGTGCAGAGATGAGGAATCTGTAAAATGTAATGAAAATCATTTTTAATGTTTGTATTCAATTAATTAGTGTCTCATTGAAAGTATTATGTTTAATTGGCATACATGCAAAACATAAATGCATAATCATCAATATATTCATAAAGAAAAGCATTATAAAATATGAAATATATCACATGTCAGAGAATATGAAACTGCTTTAAATATTTAAGTGCTTTGAAGGTCCTATCACTGTCAGGCAATTATAAGCACTCCAGATATGTATGTGCTTTTTTGTAAAATGTACATATTTTTTTATCCATTATAAAAAAAATGTTTGTTTTTGAATTATTATTAATTTACAGTTCCAAATGCAATGTATAGTTCCATAATCATCAATATATTCATAAAGAAAAGCATTATAAAATATGATATATAGCACATGTCAGAATGTAAGAAACTGCTTTAAAAATGTAAGTACTTTGAAGGTCCTATCACTGTCAGGCAATTATAAGCACTGAATGAGCAGTAAGGCAGATATATAAGTGCAGGTTCAAATGTTTTATTATTTTTATTGCAGTGTAACATTTTTAAAATGTTTTTGTTAATGATTGCTAATTCTTAATTAAATAATATATTGATATACATTAATTAATAAATAACTGTCATGAATCCAAAATATAAAGACGTAATCCTTTTTTCTTCCATATGAACATAATTAAATGATTTACCTGTAAAGGTTATCTTTATGCTGTTCAAAGGCTGCAAACGTCACTCTCTGTGTTCAGTCAGCTGTAGAGATGATGAAACTGTGAAATAAGATGGAAAGCATTTGTAATATTTGTATTCATCCCTATCAGGCAATCAGCAGTAAAATGGATATGTCAGTGCATTGTAAAATATACATATTGTTTGTGGACATTTTTTTTTAAATTATTACTTATTAATAGTTAATAAAGTAATGTAGGTTAATGATCAGTAATACAGATATATAAGTGCAATGTGAAATCTATATTTGTTTTATTGCATTGTAAAATACACATGTTTTTTTGTTAATGATTACTAATTAATAATTAATAAAATAATGTACATTAATAATTAATTAATCAATGAATAAATATATTATAAAGAGGTAAGCATTAATATATTAATAAACTAAAGACAGTTGAAATGTTGTTGTTTTTTTATAATGATAACTAATTAATATTTATTACAATAATGTACATTAATAATTAATTAATGAATCAATTAATACATATATTAAAAAGAGCTAAGCATACAAATATTCATAAACTAAAGGTAGTGTAATTTATAAGTTTGGTGCTCAATTTTTTAACTAATAAAATATACTTTTTTAATAATAAGAAATGTATTAATTATTTATTAATGATAATTAATAAAAATGTATATACTTTACCAATTTGTAATTAATATTCTAACAATCTCTTTGGATTTTCCATCAGCAAAAAATGTCCACTCAGACTGTCATCACCTGAGGAGAAAATGTGAGCTCTGCGACAAGTGTGGCCTGTATATAGGCTGTGTGCATGAGACAAAACCGTTGGTTTAGGCGGGAAATCCTCCATTTCATAATCTTAATGTGTAAGTTAGTGTTGTAAAATGGCGGCCTTAGTGTATGTTGTAAGCATTGCGCGAGCATTTTGGATCCTTCCTATTAGAATTTTTTGTACCTTGTATGTCCCTGTCAAAGTCCTTGGCTGTGTTTTTCGCGGTTCGGGTCATGCAGCCTTGTTTTAATTTTTTTCAACCTCCATATTTTTACTCGCTTAGCCGATTTTCAAGTCCCGAAAATGGTTAAATTTGACTTAAATTTGCGTGCAACCTCACTCCCAGATGTGCTGGCTGTCCCCCCGTGCTCTATGTGATTTATTTTTATGTGATTGTTATTTTGCTGTGTTTTTGTTGTTTTCGATGTATGTGTTTCGTTAACTTCGTATTTTTGCAACCTCTTATTTTATTTTCTCAGTCCCGATTTCCTTTTGTATTTTGGTGACCATGTATTTAATTATTTTTTAAGTCCCAAGTGTCGTATTTTTTTTGTTCAAGTCCCGCATTTGCGGCCTGCAATGAGCCTTTGGCTCATTGCAATTTATGTCCCCCTCCGCAAATGCTGCCCCTACAGTATATAATTATATTTATATATATCACGTATATAGTTGTGAGCATACGAGTTGTTGCTAACTCTTGCGGCCTCGCATAGCGAGCCGCAGCCCTCGCGAAGCGACTGCGACCCTCGTGAAGCACAAGCTGCCCCAGTGCCCTGATCCTACCCATACACAAGCTGCCCCAGTGCCCTGATCCTACCCATACACAAGCTGCTCCAGCGCCCTTATCCTACCCATACACAAGCTGCCCCAGCGCCCTGATCCTACCCATACACAAGCTGCTCCAGCGCCCTGATCCTACCCATACACATGCTGCCCCAGTGCCCTGATCCTACCCATACACATGCGACCCCAGTGCCCTGATCCTACCCATACACAAGCTGCCCCAGTGCCCTGATCCTACCAATACACAAGCTGCCCCAGTGCCCTGATCCTACCCATACACATGCTGCCCCAGTGCCCTGATCCTACCCATACACAAGCTGCCCCAGCGCCCTGATCACATTCCTCCAGAAACGCCTCTGTGCTTTAACACAGTGATTCCCAACAATCATTCCTGAGATCTTATCTACCTCAGTAAGAGAGGGATGAGAAGAGTCTATCACTACTATTAGACAGTTATAGGCAGATTGAATCAATGTATTTACAATTACAATGTATTCTAATGAAATCAGTGCACAACTACATGAAACCTTATTGTGACATATGGAATATATTTAGTTGTCCCACTGATAACCAGCACATTGCAGGATTCTTCATACACTATTAACCCATTGAGTTATGCTATATGTACCCTACCTGCATTATAACCACTGCTGCCACTTCACCCTGGGACACTGTGCCCACATAATGCCGCTTACTGCCCCACTCCTGACACATTATAACTCATGCTCCTCTTATGCCCTTAAATACATTTCTATGCCGTTGTCCGTATCTGATTATAACCCGACATTGCAGATGCCCGGTTACCTGCTGCCCTCTCACGCTCCATCGCTGCCAATAAAGGAGGCTCTTTCAGGAAGTGCCACTAAGGCGCCTCCGTGTCCCCCTCTCCACGCATGCGCACACCGCGAGCTTCCGGGTGCGTTCCAAGCCTGGTGTCTTGTAATTGGTCAGATTTTTTTGAAGGGGTCTATCTAACTGCAAGGTACTGGATGGTACTTATGCAATCTGTGAAGGTGTAATGCTGGCAGTCTGGCAGGAAAACATACTGGGAAATAAACTTGATAGATATGAAATATAGTGGTTTCTATTAGATTTTATTATTTATACCAATGTGTATTTGCCGAAAAACACCTACGAGATAAGAAAACAAGGACGCAACCCGCGCAACCCCAAAAACATTACAAACACAACAAATACAAACAACAAACACATAAAAAGGTTACTCACAGCAACGGGGGGCACCGAGGACCTCTGCAAGTGAAGTTACACCTCCATTTAAGCACAAATTTCGGAGTTTAGAGAGCAGAAAATCACATAAGCGAGAGAAAAAATGTCCGCCGAACAAAACGAAAACGAGGCTGAAGGTCCCTAAACACGCAAAACACTACCATAAACACGCAAAACACCACCAAACACCTACAGATATTCCGAAAAAGCCCACCAACAGCTACGAATATTCTGAAAAACTCGCACAACATAGAAAACGAACGACGCTACATCAGCCACATTATATACACCAAACACCCTTAGCTCACTTACAATTTCATTGCCGTCATTTTTTGACGGGCAATATTCTAGTAGTAAATAAAAAGTACATCTATGTTCACATTTGAATGTCTAAAGCAAGTTAAAAAACCTGCTTCCAGCTCAGAGTTCCGAGAAAAACAGTTATTACACTGCATTCTGGGAAGTTGAGCTGGGAGACACAAATGTGGCTTCCTTTAAGCTTATGCACGCTGTATTACACAGCTTTAATTCAAAGCCAAGGTTGGAACAAACAGAGGCCGAGTATCCAATCCATGTACAGCTGTTTCAAGCTTACTGGCTATCATCAGCATGGAGCGGGATCTCAGCCTGAGTTGGGGAAATTATGAGTAGGTAGTTCACCACAACAATCATTTATAATATGGTGGGCAAAAGAGTGATAGAAGCCCTCTACTGTACAGTAGTACAGTAAATAAAAAGTACATCTGTGTTCACATTTGAATGTCTAAAGCAAGTTAAAAAACCTGCTGCTAGCTCAGAGTTCCGAGAAAAACAGTTATTACACTGCATTCTGGGAAGTTGAGCTGGGACACACAAATGTGGCCACAAATGCCTCGCTCTTCATTCCGTAGCCATTATCAAACATGGCTTCCTTTAAGCTTATGCATGCTGTATTACACAGCTTTAATGCAAAGTCAAGGTTGGAATATAGATATATAGAGACTTATAATGGGCAGAAAAATGAAAGAAGCCCTCAACCGTACAGTAGTACAGCAAATACATAGTACATTGGTGTTTACATTTGAATGTCAAAAATAAGTTAAAAAAAAACAAATTTTACCTGCCCTGACTTCCGAGAAATACAGTTATTGCACTGGGCAGGAACATGCAAATTAGTTCACAACGGCTTTGCTCTTTAATCCAAACACCATTTAAACATGGCTCATTTTAACCATATGGTTTCTCTGGTTTCTCTTCAGAATGAACAAATCTTTCACCTTTCCCTATGTACATTTTCTGATACAGAGAATGAAAAATATATAAGACAGCAAAATGATTGTTTTATTTCATGCACTTGTGATTTGTTGTTTTTAAGTTGCCCAGTCATGTCCGATTCTCCGTGATCAAATGGACAGCAGCAGGCCAGGCACATATGCCTTCGGTTGTGCTTATCCATACGGATTTCTTGGCAAAGATACTGGAGTGGGTTGCCAGTTCCTTCTCTAGTGGGCTGCAAATTTTCGGACCTCTCTACTATGACTTGCCCATCTTGAGTGCTTCTAAATGGGACAGCTCACAGCTTTATTGAGTGACACAAGCCCCTTCCCCACACCAAGGTACCGAACCAGTAGGGGACTTAATGATTAATAATTATTCATTTTATCATATATTTTCTTTTGTACGTAGTCCATTTTTGAGATTGTAATAATAATATAATAGTGGTTTCATACTGACATTCCAGTTCAAGAAGAAAGTTCTTTGTGCCCTGATTCATCTTCCTCTGTATAACGCACTTTGCTGTGCCTGATCTCAAAAATCTTTGTTGTAAACATGTGTCTCTTTTTGTCAAAGTAAAGAGGGCTTTTTTTTAAAGAAACAAGATTAAAGTGAATGAAATGTTGACCTCGCTGTTTTCACAGCCCCTGCATGACTCCTTTTCATGATGTTCAGACACAAATTGAATTACTGCCTCTAAATTGCAGAATGGAAACGGAAAAGGCAGTGAGACATTTTTATTATTTCTGGCTCAGTAGATTTTATTGTCAATTTATTAAATGTCTGACTTGTACAAGAAATCTTGAATTAAATGCAAATATATTTTATGTTAAACTAACCATTACCTGCCTTAAATAGTTACCAAATAAATGAACAGTAGGAAATTGCAGTGCACATTATTATTTCTGTTACAGGACAAGGGTACAAATGTGTTATTCTTTGGAACCCATTTCAAGACGGTGATAAGGCTGTGTCACGCAAAATAAATGTATTGTGATTTTATTATGTCTGTTGATTACAAGTGATAGATCAATTAACAACTCATCATTTTTTGAGAGAAAAAAATCTTCAGAACAGGGACAGTATAAAGAACATAATAAATGAGTCTTTCTATTAATCCTAATATTATAATCACTTGGGCATAGTTTCCTGCAATAATTATACTAATACAGAAATTATATTTACCTCTTCAATAATTACTGTGAAAGTATCACTTTAGTCCTATATTTAAAAGAAAAACTACCCTTGATTATATTTTACTAGTAATCTGCCTGTCATAAATTACAGCATAATTTGTTATGCTCAATTGTTTGTTCTGTCACACTCTGTGCGCCCTCTTCCTGCCTCTGTGCGCACTTTCTGTGCGCCCTCACTCTCTCTGTTTGCTGTCTTTCTCTCTGTGTGCCCTCTATCTGTCTGTGCGCCTTCTCTTTGTGTGTGCGCTCTCTCTCTATGTGCCTTCTTTCTCTCTCTGTGCCCTCTCTCTTTTTTTCTCTGTGCTCTCTCTCTGTGCTCTCTGTCTCTCTCCCACACCTCCATCTCCTCTCTCTCTTACCCCTCTCTTCCTCTGCCTCCCTCCCTCTCCCTACCTCTCTCTCTCCCTCTCTCCGCCTCTCTCCCTCCTTCTCTCTTAGCCTCCCTCTCTCTTCCCTAGCTCTCTCTGTCCCTCTCTCTTTTCCTCTCTCTCTCTCTCTCACTCTCTCTCTCTCTCTCTCCCTCCCCCCCTCTCTCTTCCTTCCTCCCTTTCTCGCTGCCTTCTTCCCTCTCTGCCACCCTCCCTCTCTCTCCCTATCTCTTCCTCCCTCTCTCCATCCCTCGCTCACTATCTTTCTCTCTGCCTCTCTCCCTCCCTCTCTCTCTGCCTCCCTCCCTCTTTCCCTCCCTCTCTCCAACTCTCTGCCTGCCTCACTCTCCCTCCCTCTCTGTCTCTCTCCCTCCCTCTCTATGTGACTCTGCCACACATGCACAGTTGGGCTATTTGCCGATATTTAGAGGTAGTAGCTTGTGAATAACGCCTGCGCAGAACGCACCTCACAAGCTCATAACTATTATAGCAGATATGCAATTATGCTGCAGTGGAAGCTGTCATTTTGGTTTCAGCTGATCTTATAGGACATTGCAAAGGAAGAATGCAGAGAAAGCTAAAGATGGAAAAGTAGCAGCTAAAAATAGAATACTGCATTCAATAGAACTAATGAAATCGTTATTCATTCACACATACCTAGATAGAGCAGCTGAAAGAAGAAGCTCAGTAAATAAAATGGAACCACATAAAAAGTAAATATATGAAGACTTCATTTTTTTCTTTCTATGAATATATGAACATTATTAGGACTAGTTATACAAAAGACCATATAGAAAAATGGAGCTACAGTAGTTATTAAAAAAATAATTACATATATATATATATTTATATATATATATATATGTGTGTGTTTTTTATTGAATGAATACATCAGTATTTACCCCTTCAATACTTTTAAAATTGATTTTGTATAAATACTGTAGATCTTCTGTAAAATATTTCAAAAATTAGAGTATAGCAAAATAATCTATATCCACAACGTTAATCTAATTAAGTTAAAACTAGTTCCCACAAAGGTACAATATATCTCTCCTTATCTTGCCAATTATTTCAGAGGGGAAAATGCTGGGAAAGTTTTTTCAGTTTTAAATTACTCCTCTGAAAACACAATTCTGGTAAATAATATATTATATGCCCCCTGTGAACAACATACTCACAAGACTTATTTAATGTTATAAATTGAAATGCATTTTCTACCCAAAAGCTTTATCTCAGCAATATTATCTGCCAGTTGCTGGTAGTAGAATAGATTTTATTAACGTTTGAATTGTTGCTGTAGAGAGAGATGCGCCATAATTAAGTAAATGTGAGCTTTTGCTGGGATTGCACTTTGCAAGTTCAGTGTGGGTGGTTTGTTTAATGATTGATTGTAATCAATGTTTCTACAGAAAGAAATAAAAATCAACAATCCCTATCTTTCTTTAAATGTAATTAAATGATTACACTTGAGGCTGAATCCATGAATAGGCAAACTAAGATCAATGAATAGGCAAACTAGGCAGCTATGAATAAGAGCCTCACTCAGAATGGTGCCTGATTAACCAGTCACATAATGAAGATGTGCAATATCCTTCCACTTTTCCATATTCTGCTCAATATTTTATTGGCTAGTGTACAGGTTCCTAAATATTTATTTTAATGGACCAATAAAATCTGAACAGCCCCTTGGTTGAACACTTAATTACTGCTAAAACTCTTAACATATAATCTAGTACCTTGACATTTCTGTACTGTTTTTTATTTATGTTCATAATTTATTTTTATTTTATTTTTTCATCTTAGTTGCATTGTTGACCTCTTTTATGAAGCTCATAGATCACAGTTTGATGGCCTCTGCATTGGGGCATTTTTCCAGAAGGCAGAACCGGAAATTTATTAGCTATACATTCTCAGTGTAACATCTGGGGCCTCATTCCAATGCGATTTGGCCAGTTGAATAGGGCTCTCTATAAGCACACAGCATATTTTTTTACAGAAGTTTTTAGTTAGTGAACTTCTATCCAAAAGCAAGGTCTTCACTAACTAAAAACTTATGTAAATAATTATACTGTGTGCTTATATAGAGCCCTATTCAACTGGCCAAATCGCATTTGAATGAGGCCCCTTGTCTTATACCAGTTACTCTGATATTGCCCTACAAGTCACCCCTGAAATAGAGAAGTGGCTCAGAGCGTGAACATGCAAAACCTTAAAGACAAATGCTGTTATGAAATAAGAATAGGAAAACAGAAAAGAGAAAGGTGCACCACTACAATGGGTGAATGTATATATACAAATATGCTGTAAACAGGGGGGAAAAATACATCATAAAAATAATGATTTTACTATAAAAAGTTATAGTTATGAGGCCCAGGGTATGATATGGTCCAAAGTCTGCTCCAGTAATTTACAATATGGTCTCTTTCTAGCTCCATTTGGATTTAGCATAGTGCATTATAAACCTGTAGGAATACTTATGCCATCATCGAAAAACAATCTTGTAAAGCTAGGGGAAGAGAAGCAATAGGTGTAATCTGGCACCAACCAAAACAGGGGCATCTAGGGCAAATCAACATTAGTTTTAGTGTACAAAATACACTGTCTAAAAAAACATGAATATGATTTTCAATGTGTTTCTGGCTCAGTAGAATTAAGTACAATACCACATCACAGCAACACTTAAGTTCTGAGGCACCTGAAGGACTTTAACGCCACCAACTGGCTACTGGTACAGTTATTACAAAAGTAGCTGTGTGCATATGTACAACTTGTGGAAATGTGCTAATATTTCTTTATTTTGTAGAATTATATTAATATAAACACTACACAGCTTCCATGGATATAATACAAAAAGACTTCAGGTCAAGTGAGATTCTTATTTCCTCATCTACATATTAGCGCTGAACCTATCAGCCAATGAGCAGTAATATAGATGTATGAGTCATTCTTGTCTGCCAAGTAAATCTACAGATGTACACATGCTGTCACTTCCTGTTATGTTTTTTTTTTACATGCTAAACACAACTTTGGTAATTTTTTAACGTGCTTTTATAAAGGTGTTTGAAAAAAATAATTGTGTTCCGTGTTTCTTGACAATTCATTACTCTCAAAGGATGTAATTTGTGAATATTTCTAGCTGCATGATTGAGAATACAGGGAAATACAGTGTCAAGCCAGAAAGGGGTTTAGGATTTACAATATGCAGAAACAACACTGAAAACACCAAAGCAAAAGTCCAGATTCAACACTCAAAGGCAGACTGTGTATGGTCAAGGCAAGAAAAAAGTGTCTATACAAGATAAATAAGTAGTATAGTCAGTTTCTGCAGCAATCAAGAAACAGGATCATTAAATACAGTTAAGTCAGAAAATGCCAGAATAAGCATTTTAGCATGCAGTTTGATATAGGAGTAACAATGCAGCAAGTTCCTGTGGCCTCCTCTGACTATAAATACTTTCTTTAGGATTTGGTGGCATACTACTAAATAGTCACACATGCATGTATTCTAGATGCAGACAATACATGACATGCATTCCAAGTTGACTCATATATATGAAAACGCATTTAAGAGGTATATTGTGCTTTTACAAGACCTTTATGATCATTTATGATCTATCACACATTTTAGTTTGCTATATTATGTGCTACATTAGGTCTGAGCAGCATACATGCCAATTCTCCCCTATCTAAGATGCTACAGTTACAGATAGTTTAGATGGTTTTCTTTTGTAAAACTAGCCTCATGGGGGTGTGGTCGCTAGCAAGAGGCTAACATGATTTTTTATTCTATCCAATTAAACCCTCATTTTTTTCTTAAAGTTAAGATCTGAAAATGAGAAGTTATAAACTCTTCACTATTGTCATACCAAATAGACGCAGTGATTTTTTTTTTTTATCAACTTTTTTTTTATTTAACCATTTTTTTTTTTTCTTCATTTGAAAGTGTTGAAATAAAGTTAGATGGTTTATGTAATATAAGTGACACTCTATCATTTAGGTCAAAATACAGTCTTGCTGTGTGCACAAAACCAACATCTGTGGTGAGATAGTCATATGATTAATCAGTTTATTGTCACTTTGTAATCAGTTTATTGTCATGTTATAGTCAGCAAGAGATTTATTTCTCTCAGCTCAAGGTTTAATCCATTATTAATAGTGATTAGATAATCATCATAATCTATATAGTGTTAATTACATGTAATGTTTCATGCATTTAAACTAGTTTTTGACAAATTGGCTTTCAGCGCTGTCATAATTCATTCAAATCTTAAATTGATTGCAGGGTTTCAAGTCTTATATTTCAGTCTTATATTTACTGTGATAAATATCATTACAATAATCCAACATTATATGTTCTTTTATGAAATATACTTAGAAATAAGGAAACTATCAATGGCCTTTGTCTGCCAATCAAATGAAGTGCCATACTCCTTACTCTATTTTCAATAAAAAGTCAATAGGAAAAGGTATGCAAAATCAATAAAACCACATACTTTTAGTCATCAAGTTCAACCTTTTTAGATTTCCTCTAAATCTTGTAATATGTAGATTCAATGTTAAATGAACCAGAGGAAGTCAAACAACCTCCCCCCACCCCATCCTTAATCAATAGAAGATGACTCTCCTGGAGTGGGGAATGTTTTAAAACTCAAACTCCCCTTGGTTGAGAATGCCTCTTTCCCTGACATTTGGAATCAAGGTTTTATGTAAAATGAGAAACTCTTTCGTAGGGATATTCTCAAGATGTATCCCTGTCCTGGATCACAATCCCTCATACGTAACCAGCCTGTCTGTTTATTATAGACAAATGCTACTAAATTGATTTCAATGATTCTTTTCTCTTGAGATTGGACCTTTTCATGTTGAAGTGTTTCTGAGCACATACTTTCTCAAATTCTCAAGGATACATTTCTTAAAAACTGGGATGTGATTATCCTGAGACTGGATAGGAAAAAATAATGATTTAGGTTTGCAATTAGAACTTTTAATTTTGATAGTTCTCTGATTCCTCTGCTAGAACTTCCATGTCCCTAATTTGATACCCTCAATTAGATACTTATCTAGATTATCTACATACACTTCTAGCTCTTTCAGAGTCAATAATGTTTCTAGATCATCATTATACATTGATTTATCCATGGATCCCATATCACCCGAAGCAGAATTATTCCCCTCTTTATCTTGTGCTTTATTAACAAAATGTTTTTTTTCTAGCAAACTTGTTGATATTAATAAAAAGTTCAACTAGGTCAGGTTCTGAATCAGGTGCAAATGATAATCCGTCATTTCCATCTTCACTTAAAATCCTGTTTAAAATGTTGAAGTTTTATGGTCTTGTGGTTAGCTATTTTATTCTTTTTTTATTGGACCACACTTTTTCCTCTGCATCCCCTCTTCCTTCTTGCACCAGACTCCTTTTCCTCCTCATGGTTTGATAAGTTGTAGTTTTTTCTACTTTTCTAAAAAAGAAGATGAAGCAGGGGGAGAGGGAAGTGCAGTGGCGGTTGAAGGGACTGGCTCGACTATGTCTGTTTATGTAGTTTGCCATTTGTCAGCGTTATTGTTCTGGATTCTGTATATTGCACTTTCTCTTCTAAATCAATCCAGATGGTGTTTTTTTTTGTGTTACCTAGATGTACAAATTTCTTCAAAGGATTAAACATGGGTCTCTCTTTCCTCCTTAGATAGTCAAGTCTGTCCCTATTGAATTTATCTTTTTTTCTTTTTACAGACCTTTGTTTATAACTTATTTTAATGTCTCTATCTACTTTCTGGCACTGTGCATCACCAGTGTGAGGTTTTAACTCCTCTATAGTGTCTTTGATCTTTTTGGAGATTGTTTCTAGATTCTTTTTCCTAAACTTTATCAGTATTTCAATAAGTTTGAGTGAACACTCTTCTAAAGTGTTGTTCAACTCTGGAGAAATCTGAATCTAGGTCATTAGGTCATACCAGTTTCTCACCTCTTGTTTGCTCACCTAATTTGTGCAGAAGGGTCTTGGGCTGTTTTCCTATGGTGTTGTTTATTTTATCATAGTCCAGAAAATCCCTATTTCTCGTCTCCTTGCTAATATACGAATAATATATGAAGTGGGAACTTTCGTACAGCTTGATTACTCTAGATGTGACTTCCTTATATACACCTATACCACAAGATCTGGGAGCTGCAGCAGCAAAATGATTCTTAGACACAGAAGGAACAATGGAAACCCAACAATCAGAGTTCATCATGGAGGCCATATTATTTATTCTCTAGCACAATTATTTCATCTTTGATAGAAAATATTATTTTCAAAAAACAGGGTCTGCCATGGGCACTAAGTTTGCCCCAAATGTTGCAAACCACTATATGGGCCTTTGGGAGGAGTTGTACATATGGAATAATAATCCTTTTGCTTCCCTTTATTTGTTGGAATCGTTTTATCGATGACATTTTTATCATCTGGGAAGACCATGAGGTAGACACCAGAGACCAGTTTCTACTATACACCAACAAGAACCATATGAACCTCCAATTCACCATGAACTATGATCCTACATCTATAGAATTTTTAGATGTTATTCTGATGGGTACCCCAGAAGGTATCAGTCCCAAATTATATTCCAAACCAACTGACACCAATGGGTATCTTCATGCAACGAGTGGGCACGATCCTACTTGGATTAGAAACATCCCTTTTGGACAATTTAAGAGGATCAGGAGAAACTGTTCATCACTGATTGATTGTGACAATGAGAGTGCAAAACTGGTGAAAACATTTCAGGAGAAAGGATATATTGAACAAATCATCCAAAAGGCTAAAACGGAATATAGAAATCTAGATAGAGAGGAACTCATAAAGAAGAAAAGTGTAAAAGCTGGAGAGAAAGGGGACATTAGTAACACCTTTCGATTCATGACAAAATATAACAAAGCATCTACAAGTATTTCAAAAAGTCTGAAGAAGTACTGGCCAATTTTGTTGGAAGATGATACACTCCGAGACGTACTACCAGCCATACCTCAAGTCACCTTCCGGAAAAGTGACTGAAAAATCTTAAGACCATTATAGCCCAGAGTCAGCTAAGACAAGTGAAGAAAATATCTTCTAGTATCTCTACATTTGGAAATCTTACAGGAACATTCAAATGTGGGACCAAAGGTTGTACAACTGTGTCCATTTGAAGAAAAGAAAAAAAGAACGAAAATCAAATCTACTAAGAAAGACTTGGAATTTTAAATCAAGGATATTTCAGACTGCAAAACAGACCCTGTAGTCTATGTCATAACCTGCATGGTCTAAAATATGTTGGAAAAACTAAAAGACCCCTTAAGGTCAGGTTTTGTGAACATTTAACTAATACGGCGAAGGGAGGAATAATGATCCAGGCAGTAGAACACATTAGGATGCACAAAAGAAGGGGAGACAGAATCCTATGATTACGATGTGCTGAGACTAGGTGGATCCACAAATTGGGAACTCTTGAGCCAGACGGATTAAACCGGGACATAGATCTAGCAGCATTTATCGAGTCCTGAGAGATTATAGTGACATTATATTTGTATGTTGAGTAAGATTCATTGGCGATATTCAAATTTAATAATTTGTGGACTAGAAAGTTTTTTTGGATTGGTAATTCTGTACATGATTTTCTCAAATCACATATTCTTCAACTGTTGTGAGTGTAGATTTATGTATGTATATGTTTATTTTCGTTTATTTTTTCATATGTCATTTTTAAAATTTCATTCTTATTATTATTATTTTTGTTACTTTTATTTTATTATGCATTTTTTTAATTATTTTTTAATTATTTATTTATTTTGTTGATTTTTGTAACCATGGAGATTAGGAAGCTACTGGCGCCACCATGACAACAGAGACTCACAGAGCTGTAGATAGATGTCATCCACACAGGATGTCGCACAATGATGTCACTGATGTGTTTCGGCACCAAATACTGAATGGGAGGGATATAAATAGACAAAGTAATTTAGGTCTACCATTTCTACCTGAACACAAGTATACAGGGTAAGTGAGCTATTTTTTGAAGTGCACATATAAGAGATAATAATAATAATTTGGTAAATAGCAAATGATTAATATAAATAAACTTCAAAGAACCATGGAATAATAGTGATATTACAAGTAAAGGCTACACATTTATTTATGTTATAGGAAATAGTCCTGTTGTTTTTATTTAATGTCATTGCACTTCATTTGAATTTATTAAACATAAATAAAGGTTAAGATCTTCTAAGGTGGTCACTAGGGACCATAAAAGCCCATAAATGAGATATAGTCTCCTGGCAATTTAGCAGTGTCACTTTAAATGGACAAGTGGTCAGACACCACATGTACATCAAAAGGCCAAAGAGTTTTTGCAATTAAAATTAATATTTCAACCCTATATTGATATTTTATGTGTACTTTTATATTGTCTAGAGATGATTTACCTATAGAGATAATGTTGTACTGTATGTTGTAATGTACCCCCCTTGGGAAGTTAATACCAGAAGCCATGACATAAAGGCATTGAACATATAAATGGAGGGTTTGTACACATTTGTATACATATTGTTTTACACCTATCATTGTATAGATGGTGTAATTTTGCATACCTGTACTAAATCAACAAATGCAAGCAGGTCAAAGAAAAATAACTATGCATCACATCTGCTAGTAAAGATAGTGATACATTAGGTAGGAAGAGTATTCACCAATTATGCTGGATGTCAAATACCAAATTTTATACCAGTCCAGTATGTCTTATCCAAGACTAAATTTTCGTGTTATGCAACAGTGGTGTGCAGCTTCTTCTAGGAGAATTGTTCATATAGCACTCCACGGATATGTAAAACATAAAAAAATACAGAGGGGGGGGGGGGAAATGTTTCATCATTTGTAAACATATACACAACATCTGTCTATTGCCTCTTTGTCACAATCTGCTACTTCAGTTGGACTTGGTAAGAACTTGGTTCAAACCTATCCAGCAGAATCAAGAGTTCCTTTTACACCCTTCCTTTTACACCTCTGATAGCAGAAGATGGACCAAACCCAAATACCACGCCCAGGAGCTCGCTTCAGCAGACCATGATATCATTAACACAATAGCCACTGCCTATGACTATTCTACATCCACAGGATACACCATACAATCCCTTAGAATTAGGATTAATTCAGACTGACACTCACACTTTGAATATATAAGTCCAGACACAACTGCCACACCTTTATTCAGACATTTTGTCACATTTATACAGTTTTCTGGCCACAGGCTGGCCAATCACAACAACCCCCAGAAGAGACACCAATTAGCAATAGCCTGCCCCTAATTCACTGGGAGACCCTGTACATCTAGTGATGTCAGACCTTCAATTACCCCAGTAATGTAAGCTAATTAACAGGGCAAGCTAGCTTCTTCTAATTATTTGATGTTTCAGTGTTACTTCAAGTAGAACAAAACTGGAGACCCTCTATCTTATTTGCTTACATGACCTGCTTATCTTGTTAGGCTCCGGCCCCTTTCATCTGATCTTCTAGGGAAATATTCATGTGTTGGCAAATTCTTTCTGTGCTGAGACCCCTTATGTCCAGCATTTCTCACTCTGTTTCCTCTTGTCCCTGGGACCCCATCCCTATAGTGTTTTACCTTGTTTATGGATAGACCAGCAATTTGATACCAAACATCCATATAATATTACAACAACCTATATGTAATACATGTAACCAGCATATATTATAATAATAATACATACATTAACAGAATAGAGAAACAACATATTTGTAACAATACAGCCAGAACTATAATACATTGGGGAACAGCATCATGGGGCCCCAGACCAGTGTCATCTGGCTGAGCATAGTCCATGATCCCAAGTGTCAGGGAAAACAGGGAAAATTATAACAGTTCATGGGAGAATCCTGTGGGATTTAACTGTTGCCAGTTCAGGCCCATAGCATTTTACTAACTCTGAAGTCCAGGCATGACACTCCTTATTTAAAATTGAATTCAACATAAAATTGAACAAATAAATATTTTAAATCTTTTAGTCTGACACAGAGAATAACTGGGCAGGGAAAAGCTCATAATGTTAACCTTTTACTTAGAAAACAATACATGGCGATCTTTCTGTCTGTCCCTAATCTGTTATCTTGGGGTAGCAAGAAGAGAGTGCCCATTTAGTTTAGTCATCAGAATGTCAGAGGCTTTTAACATCATAAGCCTTTTAGATCCTGTTACCTCAACTAAGTGGGCATGCTTTTCTTGCTAATCTTCCCCACTGAGAGTATTACTTAAAGGACCATGGTAGTTTGTCGAAAAACTTTACATGCTTTTGAAGTATGTAACCAACTAATAACATTAGCATCTATGCAAGACATGAATATAGCATATTTTTTACAGAACTTCATATATTTCACAAATTTTGCTTGTGTCATAGGCAGTGGCGGCTGGTGACTTTTCAAGTTGGAGGGGCGACATAGCCACTCCCCCTTTTTCAAACCACACCCATTTTTATAACTCCTCCCCTGATGTCATAACGACCTTTATAAGCCCCGCCCAATGACCTTATGCTTGTAAAGCCCATTGAAATACATGATCTGCAATGCAGAAATGTCAAGAAGTAAAGTAACAATGTGTTAAATTCATTGGTATACAATATAGATTGAAAAAACTCATGTGACAAGACTACAGCAATATCATAATTGCACCTATACGTATTAACAGAAAAATTAAAGGAGTGACACCTACCATTAGTCGGCTCTTCTTCTCAGGGTATTCACGTTCATTAAGTTGACCAATGAGTAGAAACAAATCTGCAGCCACATAGGGTTTGCACCTGGGGTTGAAAGAAAACAAGCAAATCAATCATACCATTCAAGAACAAAACCATACTTAAAAAACATTAAACGACCAAGTGGAACCATATAGGCCCCAAACATACCTTAGAAGACCAAGTGTGACCATATCGGCCTCAAACATACCTTAGAAGACCAAGTGTGACCATAGGCCCCAAACATACATTAGAAGACCAAGTGGAACTATATAGGCCCCAAACATACATTAGAAGACCAAGTGGAACTATATAGGCCCCAAACATACCTTAGAAGACCAAGTGTGACTATATAGGCCCCAAACATACCTTAGAAGACCAAGTGTGACTATATAGGCCCCAAACATACCTTAGAAGACCAAGTGTGACTATATAGGCCCCAAACATACCTTAGAAGACCAAGTGTGACTATATAGGCCCCAAACATACCTTAGAAGACCAAGTGTGACCATATAGGCCTCAAACATACCTTAGAAGACCAAGTGTGACCATATGCCCCAAACATACCTTAGAAGACCAAGTGTGACCATATAGGACTCAAACATACCTTAGAAGACCAAGTGTGACCATAGGCCCCAAACATACCTTAGAAGACCAAGTGGGACCATATAGGCCTCAAACATACCTTAGAAGACCAATCAGCACTGCATAGGCCCAAACCAGTGGATCTTGGGATTCAAGAAAACAACAACATTTAACTTCTGTTTAGACAACACAATAATCAATGTCAAACAAACACGTTGAATTAGCATATGGATAACCATATGAGCAGTAACGCCACGCCAAGGCTTCAACAATTGTTACTGACCATTCACACACCTTTCATAGCTCCTTCAATATGCACACCCACACACCATTCATACTTTACTTACCACTAGTTATTTTTGGTAGTGAGGTGGTGCCATTTCTGAGAACTTTACGTACCCTTGAAGGTGCCTCCAATTCCTTCAAACCAATGCATTTAACCGCTACAGGGCCATGGTGCTTTTTAATTACTTTTTTGATCCTCTTCAATGTGGAGAAGCATCTTTCTGGTTCTTTAGTAGTCTTCGTTGTTGTAAGCAGGATTCCTTATAGCTTCACTCACTCTGTTAAATTATGTAGATTAAATTGATGCTAAAGTTGCTGCAGAGCAACAGCACTTGTACAGACATGGAATTCTTGCTTCCTGTACACAAGTGACAGCTACCCTTGGAAGTGCCTCCAATTCCTTCAAACCACGCCAAGGCTTCAACAATTGTTGACCATGCACACACCTTTCATAGCTCCTTCCATATGCACACCCACACACCGTTCATACTTTACTTACCACTAGTTATGTTTGGTAGTGTGAGGTGGTGCTGCTTAACGCAGTTTATCTTTGCACACCTTGGGGGTATGCATTCTTCTTTGCTTCAATCACTTGTATTTTAATTTTGCACGGCGATCTTTCAAAGAAGAAAACTTCTCAATGGTTTTTTCATTGAAGTCTGGGATCTCGGAAATCAGTTGCTTTTCCATTGAGAGCATCGCCAATGCATTCAACCGCTCCAGGGACATGGTGCTTCTTAAAAAGGTTTTTATCCTCTTCAATGTTGAGAAGCATCTTTCTGATTCTGCAGTAGTCATTGGTGTTGTAATCAGGATTCTTAATAATTTTACTGTCTCTGTGAAATCATTCTGCAGATTAAATTGATGGAAAAGTTTATGCAGAGCAACAGCACTTGTACAAGTATGAAACTCTGTCTTCCCATACAGAAGTGACAGCTCAGTGCGTAATTGTTCCTTCTTCAGTATTGGATATGCTTGCACGGTGTCTTCCAGAGCTTGGGTTGGAAAGCAAGTGTCATGGGTTTTATACAAGTCACTTTGAACAAGTTTGGCACTGACTAGGTGATTTGAAAATGAAAAACGTTCTTTTGCATGAACCACCACTATGTCACATAACTCTCTTGAAAGTTGTCTCAAGGTTGAGATCTCTGCACTCCGTCTGTTGACTGTTAGATCGTTCGGCAAACTTGCTTCTATCTCTTCCACAGAATTACGGATTTTCTGGATGCTGGCGACAAAGTCTTCTGTGACTTTTTTGATATAAACAGTATCCGTGTCTCGCTTCTGAAGCTGACTATAGAGGATTTCAACATGTGGCATTATTAAATGAAATAATTTAAGGAAGTAAAGGAACTCCCTGTCTTCCAGCATTCCAATGAAACCTGCGGCTTCCCGTATAGATGTTGGATCAAAGTTTAGACATGCTTCAATTGTCTGGAAACACTCAAGTAGCGCATCTCTGTTCTCGTAGATCACGTTCACGGTCCTAACGTTGAAGTTCCATCGTGTTGGTGCACCTCTTGGAAGTCTTCTACCAACTACCTCATCCAGAACTCCAGTCCTTTTTGGAGAGCGTGAAAAAAAAGATGGTATGCCGCCTATGTTGGAAAAAAAAACTCGAACTCTTCCAATCCTTGAAACTGCTTTCTCCATTATTAGGTTCAGTTGGTGAGCATAGCAATGGACGTAGTGTGTGTTCGGGTACACGTCTTTTATTTTTCTTTGAACTCCTCCTTGATCTCCACGCATCACACTGGCACCATCGTAGCTTTGAGCTATGAGTTTCTTCTTGTCTTCTGGCTCTGGGAGAACAGTATTCAGTGTTTCCAGCACAACAGCAGCAATCGAGTCTGCATCCGTTGATTTCATTTCCGTGAAGCCATCAAATCTTTCCACCGCTTGATGCTTCTTGTCAATGTAGCGATAGACTACAACGCACTGTGTCCTAGCGGAAATATCGGTTGTTTCATCCGCTTGGATTGCCACAAACTGGGCTTCTTTAAGCTCTTGGTGAATCACTTCCTTTATAACTTCATGCATGCAGTCCAGTAGCTCATTCTGCACGGTTTTGGAAGTGCCCTTAAACACAGTTGCAGTCTTCAAATGCTGTGCCATTCCAACCAAATCCACCAGGCCTCTAAACACTCCTGGATTTAGCGATGTTTCACTCTCGTTGTGTCCTCTTAATGCCAGTTCAAAAGCGCCACAAAAGCGAACACAATCAATTATCTTGGAAAGGATGTACCGGTTCTTAGCCACTTCTTCGTTGTGTTTTTAAATGCTGACTTGGTATCCTTGGTCCAGTTGAACATCAATGTTCGCCTGTCCAAGCATCTCAAACTTGATCCTGTTATCCAAGTGAGCTTTAGAACTTTTGTGTTTTGCCAATTTGTCAGCTAGATGTTTGACGTCAGTCACTCCAGTTTTGGTCCAAGCAGCGTCACCACCAAATAGGATGCATGGGAAACAATATAAGGACTTCCTAGAAACGCTTCCAGAAAGCCAGTCGTTCTTCTTGTACCCTTCAGTATTGAAATTACTGACATATTGCTTCCCTCTATCTCTTGCGATTTGCTGCAGATTTATCTCTGGTTGGTCAGCTCCTAACCGTTTTACTTCCACCTTCTCCTCATAGGTTAGGGTGCCGAAAGGCTTCACAAGTAGAGAGTCAATAGTATTCATTTCTGATATTGATACCAATAAAAGAAAGAGATCACGGTATATTAATTTATATTATGTCACAAAATTACTTTAAAATAACAGTGTGTTGATTTCCTTGGTATACATTACAGATTGCAAACCCTCATGTGACAAGACTACATCAACATCAAATTTGCACCTATACACATGGACAGAAAATGAAAGGCAATGATACTCACCAACAGTTGACTCTCCTTCTCGGGGTATTCACGTCCAGTAAGTCAACCAACGAGTCCAAACAAATCCGCTTTCACAGATAGTTTGCACCTGGGGGGTGATAGAAAACAACAAAAAAAACATTAGAGCGTTTAAGACCCAAACCGTAACTTTTAAAACCTTAAAAGAGCAAGTGTGACCATATAGGCCCCAAACGCACCTTAAAAACCTTCAAATTCCAAGTGTGACCATATACTCACCTACAGTTGACTCTCCTATTCGGGGTATTCACGTCCAGTAAGTCAACCAACGAGTCCAAATAAATCTGCTTCCACAGATAGTTTGCACCTGGGGGGTGACAGAAAACAACAAAAAAAACATTAGAGCGTTTAAGACTCAAACCTTAACTTTTAAGACCTTAAAAGACCAAGTGTGACCATATAGGCCCCAACCGCACCTTAAAAACATTAAATAACAAATTGGAACCATATAGGCCCCAACCGCACCTTAAAAACCTTAAATAACAAATTGGAACCATATAGGCCCCAACCGCACCTTAAAAACCTTAAATAACAAATTGGGACCATATAGGCCCCAACCGCACCTTAAAAACCTTAAATAACAAATTGGGACCATATAGGCCCCAACCGCACCTTAAAAACCTTAAATAACAAATTGGAACCATATAGGCCCCAACCGCACCTTAAAAACCTTAAATAACAAATTGGGACCATATAGGCCCCAACCGCACCTTAAAAACCTTAAATAACAAATTGGAACCATATAGGCCCCAACCGCACCTTAAAAACCTTAAATAAAAAATTGGAACCATATAGGCCCCAACCGCACCTTAAAAACCTTAAATAACCAATTGTGACCATATAGGCCCCAACCGCACCTTAAAAACCTTAAATAACCAATTTTGACCATATAGGCCCCAACCGCACCTTAAAAACCCTAAATAACAAATTGGGACCATATAGGCCCCAACCGCACCTTAAAAACCTTAAATAACAAATTGGAACCATATAGGCCCCAACCGCACCTTAAAAACCTTAAATAACCAATTTTGACCATATAGGCCCCAACCGCACCTTAAAAACCTTAAATAACAAATTTTGACCATATAGGCCCCAACCGCACCTTAAAAACCCTAAATAACAAATTGGGACCATATAGGCCTCAACCGCACCTTAAAAACCCTAAGTAACAAATTGGGACCATATAGGCCCAAATTGTAAAAAAAAAATAAAAAAAAAATATATATATATATTGATAGATATATTGATTGATATATATATATATATATATATATATATATATATATATATATATATATAAATTGATATCAATATATAACATTAAATAAATATATATATATATATATATATATATATATCAAATTGATATATATATATATATATATATATATATATATATATATATATATTTATTTATTGTGATATATTGATATCAATTGTTATATATATATATATATATATATATATATATATCCAAATATATATATATATATATACGCATAAAAAATACACATAAATATACATAAACATATACATACAACAATATATATTAATTGATATTTATTATTTGATTAATTGATGTTCTTTATTACTTGTTATATTATATTGTTCATGCATTTCTATTACACATTATTTTTTATACATATTACAGTGGTATTTTTTGGCTATACATGTTACAGGATATTATCCTGTAACATGTATATCACATAAAATAGCCCTGTAATATGTATAATACATACAGGGTCAAACAAGTTCACACTAACCTTTTTTACCCTTACAGGCTTCCATACCTGCTTGCTGATTTGCTAATTTTTTAAAGACTCTCATTGGTTGAAATCGATGTCAATCAAAAATTTCAGCCAATCAGAGTCCTTCAAAAATTAGTATATATAGCAGACCGTGGGAAAAAAACAATTAATCGCGGGAGGGGCTCCTTGTAGGAGGAGCTCTTTTAGTTTGTTGTTGTTTTTTTTTTTAGAGCGTTGTTTTTTTTTTGTGGAGGCCTCTTTCAATGGGCCGGAATGGATGGATGGACAATGGCTTCAATCAACATTGGATTATTTGACCATTGGCTTCAATCAACATTGGATTATTTTGACCATTGGCTTCAATCAACATTGGATTATTTTATTTTGACCATTGGCTTCAATCAACATTAGATTATTTTATTTGACCATTGGCTTCAATCAACATTGGATTATTTGATTTTTAATGACTATATCCAGAGGACAGAAGGCCAACGCTGGAGGGGTCAATTTTACAGGTAAGTATGTGCTGTTGTTTATTTTATTTATGTTTGTTTAAAGCTGTTTATTTTTGTATAAAATGTGTTGTGTTACTAACTGTACTAACAATGTGTTTGCTTACTGTTTACTTGTAATAATAATGTTTTTACTGTATTTTTTTTTTCCCTTCCCTTATTTTTATTTTATCTTTAAAAGTGACAGGCACATATACATGCCTGTTACTTCTAAAAATGGAATAAAAATAGGGGGGGGGGTAGGTAGTTGGTTCATCCAGGGTGGGGTCGGTCACGCTCAGGCACCCATCGGACCGCGTAGGCCACGATCAGGGGTGGCACAGGCCTCATGGGGGTGAACATCCACCCCCATGTGGCCTGGTCAACCCCGCTCACTGCCCGAATACCCGGGGTAATCGGGCGGTGCTAGCATAGGCCGCATCGGGGTGGTGGTGATCGGGGGTGGCATAGGGCGGCGACATGGAGGTCATCAGGGGTGGCACAGGCCTCATCAAGGGGGTGATCCGATCACCCCCATGTGGGCCTGTGCCACCCCGCTCACCACCCGACTACCCCGATCCCGTGATCGGGGTAATCCGGCGGTGGCATGATGGCATAGCTAGCATAGGGCAGGCCTGGGGGTGGCACAGGCCACATGGGGGTGATGGCTGGGGGTGGCACTGGCACCAGGCATTGTAGGCCTAGGGTCGTCGGTGGTAGTTGGTGGGTGGCTGGGTAGGTGGCACTGGCAGGCCAGGCAGGCATAGTGGGGGACTGGGGGTAACTGGTCACCCCTAACTTTTATTAGGGGCTACTAGGGGTTTTGGTTTGGCCAGGGGCAGGGGCAGGGAAGGTGCCAGGCAGGCAGACTTACTGTGTTAGGCAGGCAGAGCAGATGTGAGTAGATTCAGCCAGGGAGGTCTCTCAGTCTCAGCGTGACCAGGGTCAGGAAACAGAAAGGGGGAAGGGACAGGCAACTGGTGGTTTTATTGACTGTATCAGTCAATCAAAATGTAAACTCGAGGCCCTATTTGTTGGCGGGCGCTCAGGGCTAACGGTCTGGGTGGGTTTAGATTGATCACTTAGTAACTGGACAGCCTTCCATCATTGATTGGTCAATGATGGAAGACTGTCAGTTATTAATTGATACATTTATGACCGCCCATGCATATCGTCACTGTGATGGTGGGCGGCATGCATTAACGGTCAGCGGGCCAGGCCAGGACTCATTGAAGAGAGAGAAGAGTCTAAGGTTAGTGTACACAGTATAACTAGTGTAATTTGATCACACAGGGTGCAGGCAGGGGGCTGTATAGATACACAGCATTAGTTAATGTAGCGCAAGGGTTATTTTAAAGTGACAGTGTCCCTTTACTAACTTTACTTCATTTTTAATACTATTGAGACTTGAAATGATGATGTACACCTTATATTTATTTGTTTTTGGGTTATACTAATACATTGTTGTGTTTTTTTTATTGCAGGGTGAAGAAAATATTTGGGGGGGCGTTTGCCCTGACGCCCCAATGGACGGGCCGCCCCTGGTCATAGGGGATTTCATTTTAGATTGCTAACCCGTCTGTAGCTTGAGTATTATTCTATGGGGCTTACTCTGCCAACAATAATAAAATGTCAGTCAACATTAATACAAAAATTGAATGCAAAAGTTAAAAATAAAAGGCTGTATTTTTTTATTTTGACATTTTTTTTATTTTGAACATTTTAAACATTTTTGCACAGGAGCGGAATATGAATGTAGCATTGTTTTTTTTTACATGCAATTGCGCCTGCGCCTATGGAAAGATCTGTTAAACTGCGCAGGCTATAAGCCCGATTCAATTCAGTAATCGTAAGTTACTGGAGCCTTTAAGTGAGGCCGTAAGATAATTTGCTATTCAATTGGTGGCTTTTTGCGGGCTTCGGACGGTTTACGGGTTACAGACTTGAAAACTTTGCGATGGTTAAACCTGGAACTTACAGCCTCTCTAAGTCTTTGATCTTTCCCTTCCACAAGAGTTACAATCTCTAAAATCGCAAATCGCTATTCAATTGCTCCAATTCCCCAAGCCCGCAAATGTTTTCACACCCGTGAACGGCAACTGTAGGAGAAAATCCTATGAGTGCTAGAGAAGACCTGCCAGGGCGTTTAACCCCTGTCCGCAGCACTGTAAATGCAAATAAAAATTCAACACTGCACTGTAAATAATGTGGAAAGCTATGAAAGAAATTAGAATTAATTGCACAATAGTCTCAAGCTCACAAATCAGCAATACAATTAATGTATTTTTATGTGTCATTTCAGGGTTATACCGATCTTGGAAATCGATGAGTTAATACATATCAGGCCACCCATATGGACTAGAACAGTATTGTCATTCATTTTTATTATTTTGTATTTTGAGGATGTGAGAGTCCCATCGCATATCGGACCCCAGAACCAAATTGATTGAAATGTAACCTCCATGTACTACTGCCGTAATAATGGCGGTCTCGTTGTCTATTGGCTGTTACAGTCTTGCTTAATTGATCATATTCCCGTGCTGAACTGCTATGCACGAGTGCATGGTTTATGGAGTCGGCGTTCAGCCCGTAACTTGCTGGCTCCTTCAATTGAATAGCTTCGGACTCGGAGACAAATGGGAGCCCGCAGCATGCCCTCAGACATACTTCCTGTATACCCCGAGATGCGGGCCTGCAATTCAATCAGGCTCTATGTTCACAGTGGGTAGTTGGGTGGATAAATAATGCTACATCAAGCATAACTCTGCCTCATCATGGTCCTAGTTATGATACCTGCATTATGTAAACACATATAGGCCTGAGTTTTACTAATGAGTGATGCGCCACATTAGAATGTGTCATATTGTGCATCCTGTTAGTAGATTTCGCCATGATTTCTTGCCTTAGTGAATCTGGAATTTCTATTCCTGCGGATAATATGATCCATGTGCAGTGGAACTGCACCTTATTTATGGTAACCATTTATGTTGTGATATATAGTGAGCTTGACAATGCTAACTACATTCACTGTGCTCATATTCAGTTTCACCCTCAGGGGTGTGAATGTATTGCCTATTGATTTAACTTTTATGTTAAGGTATTTTAAACAAGAGCAATTATGTTTTGACACAAAATAAATACATCAGAGGCTTTGATGTTGATAATCTCTTTCATATTTAATATATTTGAAGAGTCAAGTTGTGACATGTGAATTTTGTTTTCCTGCCCTTTGGCAAAATTGAATTGTAAATGAGCTTGTTCAGACATATGTGCCTTTGCTATTAAAGCATGTAGTGGAAAAACAGGACAGAATGAGCAGCATAATTAGCAAGACACGAGTTTTCAAAGTCTCAATCAATCGTGTGTATGATGTTACCAAAATAATAGGAACCCTCCAAGTTTCTGAACATGTTGGCATAATTACCAAGGGCAAGACAAGGCATACAGAATTATGCAGATAGTGAGCAATAAAATGTATTACTCAAATTGTAAATTGTTCTGTCCATAAATTTCCTGCATTTTTAGATTAAAGGTTGACAGCTAATAGATAGTATATTTTAATGTATTCAATATGTATTATAATTTAAATCAAAATTCTTCTGCCCTGGGGTAGTGCTTATCATCAGAAATCTTGAGGCCCCTTTCAGTATAAATGTAATAGCCAGGGATCTCAATCACTGCACACAAACACACACATTGCAATGCTTCCTTGCTCCATATATATATATATATATATATATATATATATATATAATATAATATAGTATTATTATTATTCATCAGGAGTCCAGGTTAAATACAAATCTAGTTTAGAGATGTTCTCAGGAACGTATCTTGTCTGTAGCCCGGGGATCATATAACAGGATATATTGTATCACATAACTGTAAAATATTACACATATATTATATATTAAGTAGGTACAATGCAGCCCTGCATCATTTTATCTATAAAAAAAAAACACATACAGGGCAGTCATGTAAAGACAATATTACATTAAAATGACTAGACATTGTCCTAGTGCATATTCAGAAATGTAAGTGCATATTATGTTTAACTAGTATACTGTATGTATTGGTTATTTAGCAGCTTTGGGCAACCTTCACTTACCACCTCTTGTTGCCTTTCTTAGCACAATAGGGGTCCCACTAATCACATTTACCAGTCATTCAAAAGACAGTGAGCAGATTAGTTTTTTTTTAATGTAAGTTGCTACATCTGGATGTTAGGCCCCCAAAGCACAGGACACACACAACACCATATTTAATTACTGTACATACTCGAGTATAAGCCAAGTTTTTCAGCCCTTTTTTTAAGGCTGAAAAGGGCCCCCTCGGCTCATACTCGAGTCACTCTCCCCCCGTGTCTCTCTAACCCCCCGTGTCTCTCTAGCCCCCCTGTGTCTCTCTAACCCCCTGTGTCACTCTAACCCCCCATGTCTCTCTAACCCCCGTGTCTCTTTCCCTCCCCCTCCTCATCCTCAACCCCCCTCCTCATTCTAAACCCCCCCTCCTCATTCTAAACCCCCCTCCTCACTTTATCCCTCTAAATACCACCCCCTCTCCCTTTCCCCTCACTTACCTCTATCTGCAGCTGCTCCTCTGCTCCTCCACGCTCCTTCCTGCGCCAGGTCCCAGTATATGCTAATGACGTGACGTCTCATGCGCGCCACGTCATTAGCATTGGCCGGGTCAAGATGCAGAAAGGAGCGTGGAGAAGCGGAGGAGCAGCTGCAGATATAGGTAAGTGAGTGGAAAGGGAGAGGGGGAGGTATTTAGAGGGGTAAAGTGAGGAGGGGGTTTAGGATGAGGAGGGGTAAAGTGAGGAGGGGGTTTTAGGATGAGGATGGGGGGGTTTAGGATGGGGGGTTTAGGATGGGGGGTTTAGGATGGGGGGTTTAGGATGGGGGGGTTTAGGATGAGGATGGGGGTTGAGGTTGAGGATGGGGGGTTGAGGATGGGGGGTTTGAGGTTGAAGAGGGGGGTTGAGGTTGAGGAGGGGGGCTGAGGTTGTGGAGGGGGCTGAGGAGAGAGGTTGAGGAGGGAGGTTGAGGAGGGGGGTTTAGGATGTGGAGGGGGGGTTGAGGATGGCAGGGGTTGAGGATGAGGAGGGGGTTGAGGTTAAGGAGGGGGGTTGAGGAGGGGGGCTGAGGTTGAGGAGGGGGGCTGAGGAAAGAGAGGTTGAGGAGGGAGGTTGAGGAGGGGGTTTAGGATGAGGAGGGGGGCTTGAGGTTGGGGGTTGAGGAGGGGGGACTGAGGAGGGGGGACTGAGGAAGGGGGGTTGAGGAGGGGGGATTGAGTATGGGGGGTTGAGGATGAGGGGTTGAGGATGGGGGGTTGAGGTGGAGGAGAGGGGTAGAGGTTGAGGAGGGAGGTTGAAGAGGGTGTTTAGAATGAGAAGGCAGTTGAGGATGGGGGGGTTGAGGTTGAGGAGGGGGTTGGGGTTGAGGTTGAGGAGGGGGGTTGAGTTTGAGGAGGGAGGTTGAGGAGGGGGGTTGAGGTTGAGAAGGGAGGTTGAGGATTAGGAGGGAGGATGAGGAGGGAGGTTGAGGATAAGGAGGGGGGTTGAGGAGGGGGGCTGAGGAGTGTGGTTTAGGATGAGGAGGGGGGTTAAGGATGAGGATGGTGGTTTAGGATGAGGAGGGTGGGTTGAAGTTGAGGATGGGTTTGAGGATGGGGGGTTGAGGAGGGAGGATGAGGAGGGGGGTTGAGGTTGAGGAGGGAGGTTGAGGAGGGGGTTGAGGATGAGGAGGAGGTTGAGGATTAGGGAGGGGGTTGAGGATGAGGAGGGGGGTTGAGGAGGGAGGATGAGGAGGGTGATAAGGGAGAGGGGGAAGAGACACAGGGAAGGGAGAGGGGTAAAGAGACACAGAGGTGGGAGAGGGGAGAAGAGACACAGGGGAGAGAGAGGGGTACACCAGAAAAGGGCACACAAGAGGGGGACACAGAGGGCACAGGAGGGACACAGGGGGCAGCACATTTCCCACTCTCGACTTATACTCGAGTCACTCGTTTTTCCCAGTATTTTGTGGTAAAATAGGTGCCTTGGCTTATACTCGGGCCTGCTTATGCTCGAGTATATACGGTACCTTTTGTCAGTGGCTGTCCATCTGATATTGATCCTGGTTTCTGCTCTGCCTCTCACACTCTTACACCTGCTGCAACCTGTCTGCACCCCCAGAAACAGGACATGGAGGGTCCGGAAGTGCTATAGCGTGTCTGTCACAGAAACTGGGAGCTCTGTTCCTTCCTCCCCTGATCACAGGCATCTTGGTGCAATAATATACATGCTTGCCAGCATTCGACTTCTCTTCCAAGAGAGGTCCCTCAAAAAAATGATATAATTAATAATTATAGTAGTTAGTAGGGTACTTATAAAACTTCATAACATACTGGCATGCGAGAATATGGTGGGAATATGTCCACTACAGCTCTTTCATATTGTATCCGTTAATTGTAACATATCCTCTGAGGTGATATTGTGAAGTGTTATGGCCCTCCATGGGTCCTCATGACCCCTCCTACACAGTCCTATGGCCCTCACACTTCCTTTTTTGCCCCCCTGTCTGGTACCCTATGGTCTCCTCACTCCTGCCGTTGCCTTCTGTGACCCCCATGCCCTTCCGTGGTCCTCTTCTCCACCTTCCTTTTCCCTTATTGTCCCTCTTATCCCCCTATTTTCCTCCTTCTTCCCTCTTTTATATGACTCTTCTTGCTCTCTGTTCTCTATATTTCCTCCTTCTCTATATCCCTCAACTTTCCTCTCCCCTCTTTTCTTCCTCTCTCTTTTCTCCCAACCCTTTTGTCTCTATTTCTTCCCAACTTCTGCCTCTCTCCACCTTTATCTCCCTCCCTCTTTCTCTCTTCTCCCTCCATTCTATCTATTCATTTCACTCACATTATCCTCTTTGCCACTTTGCTCTCCATCTCCTTACCACACCTGTTTCCATTTTTCTTCCATTATTCTATTTCCCCTTTCTCTCTCCATCTCCTTAACACAACTGTTTTTCTCTCTCCCCTTCCCATTTTCCCAAACATGTACATTTTTTCCAGACCTACATTATTTCCAGACCTAGAAACAGATCTGCTGGAGTCCAAAACATACGTTTTAAAAGCTACGTTAATCTTATTTGCTACAAATACTAATTGTACTGCTTATCAATAACTCAATAAACAAAGTATACAAATTAAACCCTACAGTGGCCCTATGTTAATGCTTAGCAAAGCAAAAAGCATAAGCAAAATGATAATTACTATAATAGTGGGTAGATAGAACATCTATAACTATAATTCATTGTGCAATTTGTGTTTAAGTAGAATAGATAGCTTCTTGAAGTAGAAGCTAATTACAGAAAATGATTTCTTGCTCACTGCAGATAATGAGAGGTGTATACTACGAACAGTTCTACTTTTATAGCTAATATTATTCATTTAAATTGTTGCATTATCCAAATAGGAAGGAAGACATTTTATGCATCCAAATCTATCAAAATGAATATATGGCATAGAAATATTATGAATATTCCTTACTAGCAAAAATAAAATGCTGATGCTCTTTTGATATATCTTTATTCCACACAATTTTGTTGTATTGTCTGCATAATCAAAGTAAATCTGAAGATGATGTGAATCAGCCCACAGCATTTTTCAGGTAAAATGATCAATGGTGCAATTCTCATGTTTGCAGCCGTAATAAAATCAGAATTTTAGTCTCATTCACATTATTTTTATGGTCTGTTCTTCATGGCTGAGCATTGCAAGCAGATAACTGCTGAATATATTAAGGATGAAGATTTGTTAAATTATATGACTAGGTTCATACTGAAAATTGTACTGATTCTTCAACTTCAAGTAGTTTAATGGAGGTTAACATTTACAAGGTTTAAAGCTGCTTTAATCCATCTAAGTTTCTAATATTCTAACTATTGTATTTCTTTGTATAAGTAAGTATAATCTATTATGTAGCTGCTGAATGAAGGGCCCTGGTATAAAATGATTGTGGGGCTTCTCTCAGATAGATAGATAGATAGATAGATAGATAGATGGATAGATAGAAAGATAGATAGATAGATAGATGGATAGATAGATAGAAAGATATATAGATATTACATGTGCAAGAAATCAATGAAAAAAGCTCACAAATAAAATGATTCACCCTCAAACTTCCCCTAATTAATTGAGTCATCTTTTCCCTGGTAGCAACTGCACCTTCCTTCTGGTGGTCCATGGTGTTTTGTACCTTCAGTTGTTCCATTCACAAATTGAATGATTTGTCATCTTTTGATAAAGCTACCAACATGAATCCTAAGAATGGTAGAATCAAATTAATGCTAACCTTGTAAATGGATTTCATCTATGGCGATATATTCATGTCCACGGTGATGGATTTAGCAGCATCTCTAAGAATAATATTATCTGGGCTGGTGTGTACAGTCATAATACGTTCAATACATATGGTGACAATGTTCAAACCTTAGTAACATAAAGCTTATAGCAGCTGGGATATGTTGACCTAAGAATAAGTTACTAGGTATGCATAAGTAACCCCAAACTCTAACTATAATTATAATACAACAGACACCAATATGGGTTTAAAACAGGCCACAGCTTTTATTGCACAAAACAGTGAGACCACAGAGGTGATTGCTCATCCCCACAAATGGAGCCCAACACTTCAGAGGCCTCCAGGAACCCCATGCCCAGGAGACCCCAGGATCAACCATGATCTTGGACCATCACAATAAGAGCTCTACCCTACAGTGAGCAATCACTGTGACAACATAAATATAAAATAACACAAAACAGGGAGGGAGGGATGTTCAGCATGTGTTCCTGCCTGGGTAACTGAAAGGAGTGGGAAAATTCACTTTTATTAATCTGAAACTCCTCCCCCCAAATCAAGCTATCCAATTACTCCCCTGCACTAGCTCTGACAAAAGCCCCCTACCCCATGCTGTCCTGAGGGGCTGCATTGACCTAAGGATAAGTGACTAGTTACGCATATGTAGACTGTCATCTAGACCTGCCCTTGCTCCCTCTGTTGTTGCGCCACACCTAAAGGAATTTGTACCAAATTGACCCATGTGTGCAATGCAAAAAGCTGCCTGAAACTGATACTTAGAGAGACTTGAGACACCTCTATGAATCACTGAGTGAACCTTCAAATAAGTCACAATACAAACATAAGGTCAACAAACACCGGTTCTGTGATATAAAACAATTAATTGGAACTAACAGTTCAGTCTTATATAACTTTCCCTTGGACAGCTATGTTGACGATTTCTTTGATGCCACTAATTCAGAAATTCTGAAAGCTCCAAAAACGCAAGGTAAAAAGGCAGTTTTACATAATAAGATTCATACTCAATAGAGTGATTTGGCACCAGGGCAGTAGGAGATGTTCCTTTTGCCTGTTTGTGCAATATGAAATACAACACCTCCAAATATCTCCCTGAGCCTCCAGAGACATCACCTCTGTGTCTTTTCCCCCTCTCCCTCCCCTGTATCTCTTTCCCCCCTCTCCCCATCTCTTCCTCCTCTCCCTCCTCCCCTGTGTCTCTCCCCCTCCTCTGTGTCTCTTCCCCTCATCTCCCTCCACCGTGTTTCTCTACCTACCCTCTATCTCTCCCCTCCTCCTTTCTCCCCTGTGTCTCTCCCCACCCCTCCTCCCTCCCCTGTGTCTCTTTCCCCCATCTCTTTCCCATGTGTTTTTTTTTCCACCCTCTCCGTCCCCTGTACCTTATCCTCCTTCCCACCTATCCTCCTCTCTCCTTCCTCCCTTATCCTCCTCCCTCCTTCCCCCTTTATCCTCCTAACTCCACCCCCTTATTCTCCTTCCTCCTTCCCCCCGTATCCTCCTCCTTATTTAAGGGATAAATTTGGTCTTTTTTCAGTTTAGCTCAAAATCACTTTATGTTAGCTCAGCAAGAAACTGCTCACTTATCTCTAAAGTATGCATCCTTGAAACTACTATCTCCCAATTATTTTTTTTTTCTATGTTTCGTTTATATATCCTGCCAACATTTAATGAGTGTATGTATGTGATCTCTTACTTGTACCAGGTACAAGAAGACATACTATGATTTATTGTTTTTATGTTTTATAAGCTCTGACCAAGATTGAAATAAACCTAGAATCTGTTTGGAAAAGCTCTGTGTGTGCGTGCATATTCCAGACCGGTCTCCCAGGACGTCCTGGGGTTTTGGGCTACCCCGGTGGTCAACTAGTGTATAGGTGAAATTCCCCAACAAGCTGGTGTTAGAATGGTGGGATAGATGGGAAATCTGAGAGGTAAGAGAACAGTGTCTCATGTTATGACCTCTTCTCCTGCCCTAATTTATCCTAAAGTCCAAGCAGGAATTTATGGGAATAGTCTTTGGTAGACCTTGGGTGCTTTAAAAAATGCACAAGCAGACCTTTGGTAGGCTGCATAGGTAATAGGAATTCTTTAGTAGAAATCAGGAAAATTATGGTCTCTGGTAGACTTTGGGTGTTTAAAAAGCAGAGGCAGACCTTTGGTAGACTGCATAGGTAATAGGACTTCTTTGGGAGAAGTCAGAAAAATTATAAAATAATTACTTGATGCCGGGGTACCCAAACTCAATTGCTTTTGGCTTGCTTATGAAATGTGCTTGTTTGGCTGTGCTGTTTAAAATAATGTATGTTTTATTTTGATTTGCGAATTAATAATATTATAAATTGTATTTTGGAAGAACTAGAAGTGTTAGGAATCCAGGAGAAAGATAGGCAAGGCTACTGAAAGCAGACAGCTGAGTGGGAGCTGTGTGTGAAGGTGTGATCTTACTTGTCCAAACACTGTAATAAATTGCTGATTTTTTTTCTTTCTAACAACGCCCATATTACATTTTTCTCAGCCTGGTTATTTTTGCTCGTTGTAATTGCTAAACACATGTATTATTTTGTATCTCGTTAGAATCTGTGCATGTCCCCTTTAACTTTTTAGTCTAGTTTAGTTTAGTGTTAGTCTGAAATAGCAGACAGCCCGAGCTGCATTGCTTCCCTCTGGCTTGTCTGATAAGACACACATTCTGTTTTGTTTCTGTTTCAGAGAGCGCATTTTTTAGAAGCTGATTTATGATATTTACCGTAGTGTAGTGAAGTGTGGTGTTTGTAATAATTTGCAGTTTTTTGTGTATAAAGATATTGCAATCTTTTTATTAAAAAAAAAAAAAAGAAAAAACTGGATAAAGCTATTAAGGAAAAGCTTAAACAAAAGGCACCCCGAGGTAAATCTCAATGCCCTCCCACGACAGGATACAGTGTTTTACAAACAGAAGTGGTGAGTGAGGACAGTGACGAAAGTGAAGTGGAGTCAGATCAGGAAATGTATATAATCAGTAAGCGGACTAGCAGGAAGGAGAGAAAAGATAAGGAAAGTAATGGAAGAATATCTAAGTAAAAATGATGAACCCAGAGCTAGATGTCTAAGCGTGCAGTCAGCAGAAAGAAATAAAGGAAGAAAAAGAATGTTGTGTTTTTTTTGTGTGAGAGGGGTGTATCTTTGATGACCTGGAGGAAGGAGATGTTCTTTTGTGGGGGAAAAATAGGTCCGTGTTGAGGCGAACCCGGCGAACCGCCATAGACTTCAATGGGCAGGCGGATTTTAAAACCCACAGGGACTCTTTCTGGCCACAATAGTGATGGGAAAGTTGTTTCAACGAGACTAACACCTGGACTGTGGCATGCCGGAGGGGGATCCATGGCAAAACTCCCACGGAAAATTACAAAGTTGATTCAGAGTCTGGTTTTAAGCCATAAAGGGCATACATTACCTAACCTTCCTAAATTGTTTGGAATAACGTGCTTTAAAACATCAGGTATGATGTTGTATCGATCAGGTAATGTAAGGGTTAGGCCCCCTTCACAGTGACAGATCAAACTCCCGGTTTAATGCACCGCAAACAACCGCAAACAGTCCATTTGCACAACCGCAAACTCCCCATTTGCACAAGGTTGGCTACCAAGCTAGCCATGTCCCGTTCCTTGTCCTCACTGATGTCATTGATGGTCTCTTCCTCCACCCAGCCACCAAGGGTCCCCGAAAGGGGACAACAAACCCCCTGGGACGCCTGCTGTGTTTGTCTTCCACCTCCTCAAAGCCACCTTCCTCCTCTGACTCCTCTTCTTCAGACTCCTCTCACTGCGTTGCCTCTCTCTGCATTATTATAAGGTGTGTTAAGTAGTACTACTCTTATCAGTTTAATACCTGTTACAGCACCTATCAGGGGGCGTGTATAAGGCCTGGATTTTTGGAACCGGGAGATGGAAAAAGATACTTGGTTGGTCGTATCACTTCAAATTGTGGGCACGGCGCGTACAATCAAAGGTGCCACCATATAGGAGTGGCGTGTTTGTTAGTACTACTCTTATCAGTTTAATACCTGTTACAGCACCTATCAGGGGGCGTGTATAAGACCTGGATTTTTAGAACCGGGAGATGGAAAAAGATGCTTGGTTGGTCGTATCACTTCAATTTTGGGGCACGGCACGTGCAATCAAAGGTGCCACCAGATAGGAGTGGCATGTTTGTAAGTACTACTCTTATCAGTTTAATACCTGTTACAGCACCTATCAGGGGGCGTATATAAGGCCTGGATTTTTAGAACCGGGAGATGGAAAATGATGCTTGGTTGGTCGTATCACTTCAAATTTGGGGCACTTTGTGACATTAGCTTCTTACGCTCAAACATGTCCTTTACAGGCACCTGACTATGGGCAGATGAGCAGGAACTGCTCAAGGCGAGAGACGGAGTGGCGGATGGTTGAGAGGGGGCAAGGAGGACAGCAGTGGTTGATGTGGCTGATGATGCTGGACCAGGAGGAGGATGGCGGCTTTGAGTTTGTGTGCTGCTTGTACTCATGTGTTGGTCTGGAGTCACCCAAACATTAGGTCCCAACCTGTAGAGGATAAGGGAACCAGGCTACTCTAGACCTCATTCATCATTACAGGTTTTGACAGATTGGTACTATGCGTGCAAGCTACTGTGACAACAGATATGAGTGGCACTGTGCACTTGCAGAAGTTGGCAGAGTAGACGCTGTAGGCCTGACACAAACGCTTGCAGACAAGTAACTGCTATTCAATGTATTACAGTCAAAATTGTATTCTTTGTTTAAATGTGCACTACTGACTGTTACACCAGATATGAGTGGTGGCACTGACTGGGCAAGTGGGCACAGTATACGATGTGAGCCTAAGACACACACGCTGGCAGGCAGGCAAATGAAATTAGATTACACAGAAAAAAAGTGTTGTTTTCTTTTAAATGTAGAGTGCTGGCACACCACTAGATTGGATTGGTTGAAGTTGGCACAGTACTTGTAAGCCTGACACACACATTGAGTAGCGATCAGGCAAATGAACTTAGATTGGCGGTCAGGCAAATGAACTTAGATTTAAGAAAATAAAATGATTGTTTTTTTAAATGTAGACTGCTAGTACACCACTAGATTGGATTGGTTGAACTTGGCACAATACTTGTAAGCCTGACACACACACTGGCTAGCGGTCAGGCAAATGAACTTAGATTGGTGGTCAGGCAAATTAACTAAGATTTAACAAAATAAAAGTTTTGTTTTTTTAAAAGTAGACAACTAGTAAACAAGATTGTATTGGTTGCACTGTGCACCCACAGTATAAGCTGTGAGCCTGACACACACACTTGCTAGCAGGGGCTAGCAGGGAGACAGGCAAATGAAGTTAGATTAGACAGAAAAAAACAAACAAAAAAAAATGATGTTATAGCCCTAAAAAGGGCTTTTTGGGGTGCTGTGTTTACAGCAGAGATCTGATGAGTCCTTCAGCACTGCACTGGACACTGAATAAACTTGCCTAGCTTTTGATTTCCCTATTCAATCAGCATCACCTACACTCTACCTCCTCTCAGTAAGACTGCAAGTTAGTTATGATTCTAAAATGGCTGCTGTCCATGTGGTAGAAGGGTCTGGAAGGCAGGGTATGATGCTGATTGGCTGGAATGTGTCTGCTGACTGTGAGGTGCAGGGTCAAAATTTGCTCAATGATAAAGTATAGGGGGCAGATCGAACATTGCATATGTTCGCAGTTCGCCCCCGAACGTGAACATGCTATGTTCGCTGGGAACAGTCCGCCGGCAAACTATTCGCGACATCTCTAGTTTACAGTGTTATAAAGTGTGTGAGCTAGTAGATTGAGATCTATCTGTGTGTGAGGACATCATGTATGTATTGATAGTGATGTGAATTTGTGGTATTTGAAAGAGAGATCTGTTGTTGATCTCCTAGAATGGTGTATGATGAATTTGGTATTCATACAGGAAACCGGTACACAAATTATATCATTGCACTTTTGTGCCAAGAGTATCCATTATATCTGACCGACAATATAATAAAATTGTTTATAGCAAATATATCATCTGAAATCGGCCAATTTCAGGTTAATATTTGTGTTTTAATATTTGTATTTTTTATATCGTCTGCCATTTTTGGATAAACAAAACTAAAGTTTTATTAGAAGATGGTGTATTAATTGTGTTAACATTTTTAAGGTTGATCTTTAAGAAAATTAGTTGCAAGTAAAAAAAAAGCAAAAAAAAAACAGATTGTTAAACCCAAAATATCTCTCTTGATATAATAGTAGTAGCGCAGTACATGTGTTTTAGTAATATTTAGGTTCCATTGAATTAATTATTTTTTAAGATTTAACAAGGTGCGATTATTTTAGTATAGAGTATAGAGTGGTCAGAAATGTCAACAGAATAAGAGTATATATACATATTTAATTGCATATATAGATGTTGTGTTTCCTTTTATTTTTTCTTTAGAATTTGTAAGGATTTTTTAATAATTAGGATTTTTTTCAGGCTAATTAAAGCACTCCTTAGAAATTTCTCTCTGTTGGTATAAATATGGCTTGTGCACTGTCCCTGTCTACTAACTACTGCACAGGGGGGTGCACATATCACTAGAAATCAGTGTATGAATTTTTATCTGGTTACAGAACCTTATCATTTAAATTCTGTATTATTTTATGTGCTATGTTTTGTTCATTCATGCTGGATAAACACTGTAATATTGTACCAGTTATTCTTCCAGACCATCTCCAGCTCAGATGATTAGAGACTTATGAAAATCTTTTCAAGGTATTTCTAAGCCCCTAAGACAGAAACATGATAAGAGGTGGATTACATTATGAGTTAAGAAAATATTTTAGAGTTTTAGTAATAAATCTATATTGACAGTAATAAAATTAGCAATTTCCTTTTTAATTTACAAACTGCTGTAAGATAAATTAAGTAATGTCTTATCACTTATAAAAACATCATTAGTTGTATTGAATCTGTTCTAATGATAATTTTTGTTGCTTTAGCAGGAGTACAAAATAATAGTTCATTATATCTTTGACAATTATTTAATATGGTTATTAGCTTTGCATGATTTACATTATCACTTAATTTTAAATGATATCATTCCTTGTTTGTTATAGAGTTATGCATATGTTATATTTATGTAGTTAAAATAAATGTATGAAAGCTTCTCGTATGATAGATCTTGCATGTTTGGATTTTTATCACACTTGCCTACCCCAGAAGAAGATGACAGCGAGTGCGTGCCTGTAAAGACAAAGAAAAGAAAAAAAAAAGATGTAAGGACCTGTTAAGACACCACATACTCCTTGTCTTATGCCTGAAGATCTGCACATGATGAACCAGAGAAACTCACCATCGAGAAGCAAGTGATCCACCTGTTTATCGTTTACCGTATGGACAACGAGGGTCCTGGCTAAGTTTGATGTGTAAGACTAGGCTTCCTAATGTTTATATTGATGTATACATATTGATGTTCTTTTTATAACTATGTTTTCTTTTGATGTGTCCTTGATGGAAAGGGTGCAAAGGACTCCATGTGATGTAACACCTCCATGTTGAAGGAAATTCCCCTGTACCGGGTCTTTTTAGAGGTCTTGAACGTCTTTAAAGGCCGGTCTGCTTATTATGTTTTTAGTATGCTTTTATAATGTTTTATATGAAGAATCACAGACACTATAAGGAATGTATTATGAGTTGTGACCTCACCAAGGGTAATAAAGTATATTATATTTTCACATATTAGTTTAACCATAAGACTCATTGCGAGCCTTTCCTCCTGCCGACTATATGGGCCGCTCATTGAATGGTTTGTTAACCTGAAAGTTTTGTGCTTGGGAATGCCATGTGTCTCTTTCCACCATCTCCCCCCTGTCCCTTCCCTGTGTCTTTCTTCTCTGTGTGACTGCTGATTGTTTGAGTGGCGCGCGCTGTCTGCCGTTGGTTTTATGTTCAAAGTCCTGTGTGCCTGGCGTTGTTCGTGTAAGTGTTACTGTCTTTGCCTTTGTGTATTTTCTAAGTCCCGAGTACCTGTCTTTTCTCAGCCTTTTTTTTTCTTGCTAAGCTGATTTTCAATTGACGAAAAAAAGGAAATATGGCTCAAATTCGCTTGCAACCTCCCTCACAGGCTTCCTGGCTCTCCCGCTTTGCTGTTTGTAAGTGTGTTTTCATTTATTTTTTATTATTTTGCTTGTTTTTCTGATTTTTCGAGTTGCACGCTTTAACTAATTTTGGCCGTTAAAGGAGCAAATTGCATTCCTCACACAAAGGGCTATGTTTTTTCCTCTCACAGTGCAGTGAGCGCCTTTGGCATGTGATGGCATGGCTGGCTCACCCTCACTGTATATAAGGATAATCTCCTTGACAAATTCTGCCAAGGGCACGATTCAACATGCAAAATTCAACTTTCCCAACATATTGACTGCATGTTACAATGTGTTACAATGTGTTACTTTTGTAGCTCCCATGACCTTTTGATGGACACCTCTATCAAATGTTAACCTGCATTCCATCAAACATGTATAATTTTGTATAGCAAAAAAATTATGTTTTGGGCATTCTTATTTTTTTTTTAATGTACTGCCAAGTATACAAATTCTGAAAACATAAGCGAAAAGCTATTCAATAAATGCACACACTCCTCAGACTCTCCCTGGACCAAAAATAAGATTTAAATTTAAATAGTTTACTGGTGAATCTAAACCAGTGACTGTTCACTCATTGCAAAATTAATGTAACTTTTAAAGTAGGATAACTTTTAGGCAAACAAAAATCCACAAAATACTGCTTCTCTTCCTTACAACTTAAAAGATAATGAGAAGATGGATGAACTGTTGAAAAACCTACATACAAAAGATAAGCATTTCCTGCTCGTACCCTGTCATGTGCTCTTAACCATGGCAGCAATTTAAAAAAAAAGTTTTTTTACATCAGTGTCCTCCTCCTTTTTTTTAATGTATTTATTATTATTTTTGTGCAAAATCACAAATACAAAAGACAATATTCTCTTATAGAGATATACCAATCACATTGACAAACTAATCATTTTAGTATAAAAGCATATACAATCTACTGTTTAACTTAATACATTTTAACCTGATTAAAACAATTATTTATATTGTAATAATGTTTAAACATTATTTCAGTACTTCTGTTTTATTCTCTCCCTTTGGAGTTGAAATATCTGACTTTTGGGACTTTGCTATCTTGTAGACCACCTGCAACCATTATGGGATGCAAAGGAGTAACTATCTTTAACCAGGTACCCCTATTTCTATCCACCCATTGCATGTCCAGTGTTCTGTGAATACTATATATTTCAACCAGGTAGCAAAAAAATAAAGAACAGCACTCTGGATGCTTCTCCTAAATAATATTAGGCCAAAATAAATTTGGGAACCAAATTAGAAAATGTTTAGGGATTTTCTATGTCTCACCTACATTCCTCTTTCGAAGACTCCTTTTTTATCATCATGTTTAAGTTCAATAAAATTATCCAGAGGATGCAAAGAAAATATTTCAAAGAGCTCTCCGATCCAATTTTTTTTTAAATTCATAAGTGACATGCTCACCTTTAGGAATGGTCTTTTAAGAGCTATGTCTGAAATAGCACACAACAGGGGCACAAGCTCACAAGCCAGTGGAGCCCACCACCAGCCTCCTGGAAAACCCCATGCCCATGAGAATTAAAAACAGCTGCCACCAGCCTAATGGAACCCCATGCCCAGGAGAACTGAAACACCACCCACCAGCTTCCTGGAACCCAGTGCGCAGGAGAACTGAAACACTGCAACCAACTCCTTTAAACCCTCCAATAAACCACAAACTGACACAGATGTTGGTGTGCATGTCTGATTACCTAAAGGCCTTGCCACTGAGGTTGTATGTCCTGCTAAATCATTATGTTAATCACTTATAACCCAGTCAGGATGATTGTGGTCCAGATGGAGAAGCACGCAACAAGGGTCTTTTAAGAGCCTTGTCTGAAATACAGCCTCCTGGAATCCCATACCCAGGAGAACTGAAACAACAGTCCCCAGCCTCTTGGAACCCTGTGCCCAGGAAAACTGAAACACTGCAACCAACAGGTATCTAACACCATAAAGGGGGCCCAAATAAAGTGAGCAAGTAGGCTGTATATCCTGCCAAGGCTACATCACTATGTTGATCACTTATAAACCAATCAGGGTGTCTGTGGTCCTGAGAAGACAAATGTCCATCAACAGCTTTCTTGGAATACTTAGAATAAGAGGGCCAGGTTTTCCCGTCCCACTAAGCCTGTCTCTTTCCCCCATCATCTCTTGGTCTCATAGGGCTGGAAGGTCTATGTGTGCATGCACTTCATAAGGAATCATAAGATATTCTATCCGCTCCGTAACATGAATGTCTCCTATTATGATGTTCTGGTTCTATCATAACTGGCTCTCTGTCTACAATGAAAGGCCATAGCAATATCCAGGCATGGTAAATGTGAAGAGTCATAGTGAGGGGTGATGTCCCTTAACAGCTGAAAAACTAATGCTATGGTGACTCCTTGAAAAAACACTGCATGTACTGTGTATCCTGTTGAAAAGGATGGCGGTGGACTGTGCCTCCTATGTGCATGGTCATCCTACTTACCTCTTGGAACAATGTTACCTCTTCTGTTACAATGTTCATCACTCCTACAGGATGTATACTGGCGGTCATCCTTCTTACTAACTGCAGAATGCAGCCTGGCAGTGGATTGTGCCTCCTATGTGTGTGGTCATCCTGCCTACCTCTTGGTGCATTAGACAGTGGAAAGTGCCTTCTATTAGAATGTTCATCATTCCTACCAGCTGTATGCTGTTGGTCATCATTGATACCAATTGTAGACTGCAGCCTGGCAGTGGATTGTGCCTTCTATGTATGTGGTCATCCTGCCTATCTCTTGATACATTACGCAGTGGGCTATTCATACATTAGTATGTTCATCACTCCTACCAGCTGTATGCATATATTGGCAGTAATAAAATAATTAATGTTAGAAGGCCCATCACTTCTAACGGATGTTTACTGGTGATCATCGTTCCTACCAGTTTTAGACTGCAGCCTGACTGTGGACTGTGCCTCCTATGTGTGTGGTCATCTTGCCTACCTCTTGATGCATTAGGCAGTGGGCTATTCCTTCTATTAGTATGTTCATCACTCCTACCAGCTGTATGCATATATTGGCAGTAATAAAATAATTAATTTAACATTTGTTCCCTCTCACTGTCATATGTAGCATGTTTTTCCCCACCTGTATCCCTTCAATTAATAAAGCCCAGCCCCCAGTTGCTGGTTTGTCTACATCAGAGCTTCCGGTACATAATACAAAATGGCCCCTTAGCATAACAAAATGGAGCCCTATCTAAACTGAAGTACCTGCCGGTTCATCTCCACCTGCAAATAAGTAACCCCTCAATGACCAGGATTAAACAGATAATAAACCCTTGCCAACCTAATTAACTTGAAAGTTCACCCCACCTGCCTCCCAGCAAGCACCATAACTAATCCTTACCATTCTGTTACTACAGCTCACTTACTCTTCCCTGCCTGCAGATTTATTCCACCTGCTCTCCTCCCCTAAAACTGAGAGACACAAACTGCACAATACCCCATACGGAGGCCCCCAACGCTATGTCCAATTCTGAAGCATTTTTTTACAACCTCCCAGGCCCATATGCTGGACCCCCCTCCCTTTTATTCCCATCTATTCCTTTTTAATCTCCCAAATGACACTTTTATATTTGTTTTTAAATCCCTATAACCCCTGTTATGACAGATCTGCATTTTGCTCTATCTCTGAGGCTTCCATGAGTGACCTGGTGTGATCCTGCTGTTTGAAAACACTCACCAGAAGGTTCCAATCATAATCCACAGCAGTATGAGCAGCATGAAGCACAGCATGGTCCTGGACTTGAGTTGATAATCCAAAAGAATTACCAGGCGCAGCATCCAGGTCAGCAGCGTGAAGGGTGGCATCGGTCGATGCAGGGATGGTCCCAGAATATGGGGTCCAGTGGAGCAGAGAAGTCAGAGCTAGAAGGATGATCCTGATTTGGAGAAAACTTAAATAGTTCTCGGAGATATCTGTCCCTGGCCAAATTACCAATATACAGATAGTGTGCACACCTTAGAGAAATAATACACCAACACAGAGTTCTGGTATAAAGCTTTCTCTCGCCTACTGTTTATTGGCCGCTATATATAACATTTAACAATCAGATAAATGTTGCAACTAAGCAAAACATCAGGTTTATTCGGTAATTCATTGGTTCTGAGGTGTCCGCTTTTACAGAATCTCAGCAAGGCATTGGGTTAATACATTAAGGAGTATCTAGGTGTCATCCCACAGTGGGATGAGTCTTTCTCTCACTGGTCAGAAGGTTGGGACAAAGGGAAGATGGCGTTCTCCTTCTTGTGCCCAGGGTGTGGTAATCATCGTCATCCTTAACAGACTGGAAGTAGTGTTGCCGAAATCCTGCATGCGGAAGTGGCAAATCCTCCATCTTAGAGTCTCCAATAATCAACATTGTTAATAAGATTACGTAATACTGAAAAAAGAAAATGTATGAGTAGGGCAAACATAAAATGCATTTTCTTGTAGATCCTGATCCATAACAGTCCCCCCTAAAATGTCATATTATGTTTTCGCATCATCCAACCCACTCATGCTAGTTCATTGTAAAGGTTAGTAACTACTGCATTTTGGATAATACAAGTTAAGAGTACATGTCTTTTAAGCTATGGTCCTGCCGGAACACTATTCTTCTGCGGATTCTATGTCCGAATGTTGTAAGCATTGCGTGTGAGTATGACATAGGTACATATCTTCGTTCGATCGGGCTTGCCATGACCTAACGTCACACCTACCCTATGTCCTATGCGGCATGGGAAAAACCTAGAAGCCTCTATCAGCTAATAGTGTAACTAACTCAGATCAGGAACCATGGTATTCATAAGACACTCTCCTTTGAGCCTGTGGTCATCTGCTTTAGCATATGAGATGTCTTATAGGTATCATCCTGGTCACCGAAATCTAGTTCTAGGTCCTGATGAACAAAGGTGGGTGAAGCCTTGACCATTGCATCCTGTAGGTAAGTACGTATGCAGGGCATAACACAACACAGAAGGAAGGCAAGTAGGATTATAGCGGCAAGAATAGACATTCCAACTTGTAATAAAACCTTTTGCCAACCATTCATCCATCCGAACCATGAATCCCAATAGTCCATGGTAACAGAATTTTCTTTTAATTCTTGACCAAGATTAGCCAATTTCTGAATTGCCAGTGTGATCTTGCCATTTGGACCTGTGTTATCAGGAATATACGTACAACATGTGCTAGTGTCAAGAAGCATTTTACATACTCTACCCTTTTCTGCAAGGATCATGTCTAATGCCATACGATTCTGGAAGACCATGTGTGATGTAGCCTCTAATTGTTCTGCAATGCCTTTTAAGGCATCCTTAGTGTAGTTAACAAATCGTTGCTGATTATAGTAGATATAATTAATCCAGGCAACATTCTTATTTACACCAATCATTGGTATCAGTGATTCAAATCCTGCTGCTATCTGGTTTCAGGCTTTAAATTGGTTGGGCACCCCCCTTGGGACTACAATAGCATCAATATTCACATGTGGGTCAAAACTTTCCCGAGGTTCGGATGATGAAGTTTGTCTTCTCTTCCTGGACCTTGTTTGGGGGGCATTAGGTAGATTTTCATCATAATAAGTTGGGACAATGTGTAATGGCATTATAACTTTAGCCGAGGTACATTCCCCACGCCATACTCCTGACAGTCTTACCCTGAGTTTCATATCCCCACATAACCAATATATGTCCACTAAAGCTTGAGTCTGATTGATTAGCAGTGTGGATGAACCATCTCTATATGTGTGACAAAACCCACTTGGGAACTTCTGCAAATTAAACCCATGAGAATTATTTCTCTTGTAGCACGTATAATTTCCGGGGTATATAGTTATACCTTTCCCTGGATGGGGATTATTAGTTATCACAGGGTACGTCTTTCTCCATTGTTCGTATTTATCTATATAAGTATGTTTATATTTGAACAAACTCAGAAAACATCTCTCTTCCTGCAAAGGTATAGTAAGTGGAACAGTACCTAAATGAGGCCTAGCATGGCCGCATACATAACAGTTGGTCTTATTACTTTCCCGTACATTGTATTTCATCCATTCCAACCATATATTAAGATCCGAGAATCCAGTCTCAGTAGCTAACGTGTCCTCATATGTTGGGTCACCAGTGGCAGTCATTGTTCCTATAGTCTGTGAGCTGGGTTTTAATGCCTGTAGTACGGGAGGTAAATCAGGATATTTGTACAAGTCTGCTAACTTAAATTTCCTTGAAAACCTCCTAGTTTTCCTGCATACCCAAGCTCCCATCCAATATGTGTCAGCATCTACTGGACAAGGACTCTGTATAGTCAGGGTTAATTGCATACTAGAACCGGTCACCCCACTATTCAGGCATCTACCAGTCTTTAGTAGAGTCATTCGGTCGAGGAGGGATCTGCCCTGGTCATCTTTCTTATTTGCAGCGATCTGGGGTCTAGCTTCCCAGTGTTCCCCAGTATTCCATCCCACCGCACCCCATGTGGAGCAATCTTAACCAAAGGTCTCGTCAATGACACATATATATATAGCCTTATTGGGGGAGGTCTGGTACAAGTCACACTGTTCAGGGATCGTGGGGCATGCGACAACGTCACAAAAATCAAAGGTGTATGTAGCTACGTGTGTAGTTTGGGAATTGTACCAAAAGGTGATACCATCCTCATATTTTGTAATGGTTACATGTTGAGCCTTGCTCAAGTATACTGCAAGGAACAGAATAAACCACTGGGCTGTGCTCATTGTGTTGTTTCCTGGTCATCAGGGGGAGGAACCTTTTTGCAATGTGATGCGTGGACCCAAGTAGCTTGACCTTCCAACTTAACTGATGTAGCTGTGATCAGTAGTACTTGGAAAGGGCCTTCGTATCTGGGTTCCAAAGGGGTTTTCCTCACAAATTTCTTGACCAGGACCCAATCTCCAGGAAGTACTTGATGAGTACCAGTGAACACTTCCGAATCTGGAATAGAAGAGAACACTTGCACATGGATTTTAGTCAATGCGGTGGACAGTGCAATCACATAGTCAACAAGTACATCAGATTTTAGTTGCAGCTGCTGAGGAAAGTAGCACCCTAGTCTAGGAGCAGACCCAAACAGGATTTCATGAGGGGATAGTGCATGTTTCCCCCTAGGGGTATACCTGACACTGAACAAGGCAATGGGGAGACTTTCAGGCCATGGCATACCAGTTTCTTGTGACATTTTTAACTTTCTGGACTCTAAAGTCCCGTTCATACGTTCTACCTTCCTGCTACTCTGGGGATGATAGGGTGTATGAAAGGACAGAGTCACTCCCAAGGCTGCCCAAATTTCCTTGGCTAGTACTGCAGTAAAGGCTGGTCCTTGGTCACTCTCAATCACTTCAGGGACCCCATATCTACAAATGACCTCTGTTAGCAGTCTCTTTACAGTGGTTTTGGCTGTCATGTTTACAACTGGATAGGCCTCTGGCCATCCTGAGAACATGTCCACAATGACCAGAGTGTATTCAAATCGACCACTCCTTGGCATCTGTATGTGATCAATCTGTATCCTCTGGAATGGATACAGAGATTTTGCTAAATGCTTCTGTGGGGGTTTCTCAGTTCGGCCTGTATTACATTTAGCACAGATGCTACAGGACTTGCAATAGTTGCTCGTAAGTGTAGTTATGCCTGGAATGGATACAGAGATTTTGCTAAATGCTTCTGTGGGGGTTTCTCAGTTCGGCCTGTATTACATTTAGCACAGATGCTACAGGACTTGCAATAGTTGCTCGTAAGTGTAGTTATGCCTGGGGCCATATAGTACTTGTCTATCAGAGCATTCATGAGGGTCTTTGACAAGTGTGCCGGTCCGTGGGCCCACTGTACTGTTGCTGGATAGAGATTCTTTGGTAAACACAATCTCAGATTATCAACATACAATCCATCTTTAAGGATTGCTCCCTTTGCTTTCCACTTGTTTACTTCCTCTGGGTCTGCAGTCTTCTGCAATTCTTTGAGTAGTTTTAAATCTGTACGTAAAGTCTGCATTGTGTAGATATTTATGTCTTTCTTCTCTTTCTTGTCCATTTTCTGTGATATCATTGCTGCCTTCTTAGCCGTCTGGTCTCCTAGATGGTTTCCTCGTGCTTCATCTGAATTTAGCTTCCCATGTGCCTTCACTTTCAGTATGGCCACCTCCTTTGGGAGTGCTAAAGCATCTAGTAGTTCACGAATGGCTTTATCATGCTTTACTGGGGTGCCTGAAGACTGTCATGAATCCTCTGGCTTTCCAAATTATCCCAAAGTCTTGAGTCACTCCTAGAGCATATCTTGAGTCTGTATAGATGTTGGCTCGGACTCCTGTCGCAATTTCACAGGCCTTAGTCAATGCAATCAACTCTGCTTCTTGTGCTGACATGGAGGGAGGTAGTGAGAAGGCTCGTATCACATCTTTTTCCGTAGTCACAGCATATCCTGTGTGATATTTTCCATTCTCATCAGCAGACCTTGATCCATCCACATACAGAGTGATGTCTGGGTCTGTCAGGGCAAGTTCCTTTACATTCGCAAGGTGTAAGGTCTCCATTTCCATTTACTGAAGACAGTCATGAGGTGGGTTTACTGATCCTGGAACAGCATATGGGTCTTCAGCCTGTACTTTGGGAAAACTATTCACATGCCAGTTGAGGGTTTGTTTTGTTATTCCTTCTGCTTCTAGTTCATCTTCATCTGCGGACTCCCCCCATTTCAGCGCAGTCCCCAATGAGCTCCATGTACTCTGCACAGACTTTGTTAGTGCAAAGTGTGGGACAGCTGTATCCCAATGTTTATAGAGCAATTCTGCTTCAAAAGGAAGCTCTACCGTGAGTGCGCTATCCCCTATTGTATCACTATGAAATGTCATCAGTTTTAACGTGACTTTGCTTCATATTGAAGATCTCGTCCCGGTGTTTGTTTGTTCCACAGTGTACAATGTAGAGTCTTGTGTTTCATCTGTTTCTGTCTTCTTGACTAGGCATCCTAGTAAATGACTTTTTACATCCGAGCTTATGTTTGACTCCTGATCCAAGTTCAAACTATACCAGAAATGTCCTTCTTCCTCATCTCCCCCAACCAGAAATGGTAAGAGAGTGGCTGGATTAAGCACATAACACCTCTGTAAGATGACATTATCTGGCAGGAGCAGTGAACATTGGAGACAGAGGTGTCTGTCTGCTGTCAGGTGTTTTGGCTGCGTCTGATTTATGATAGCAGCAATGTCATGTGGAGCAAGAACTGTCAAGGGATATCCAAGGACTATGTCACTTGTCTTATCCAATAAGGCATGAGCTGCAAATACTGTCCTAAGACAGGAAGGGCCTCCTCTTGCTACAGCATCCAGATGACATGAGAAGTAGCTAATAGGGCGTTGTCTGTTTCCATGGGTCTGTGTCAAGACTCCCATTGCATGTCCTTCCTTTTCTGATATAAACAGTTTAAACGGTAGGTCATAGTTGGGTAGCCCTAATGCAGGGGCTGAGGAGATAGCCTGTTTCAGAGAGTAAAAGTTATTTAAGGCTATCTGAGTCATCTGAAAGGGTTCAATCTTCAGAACATCATACAAGGGCTGCATCAGGAGAGAGGCTTCTGGGATCCACGCTCTGCAATAGGATATGAGACCTAGGAAAGCGTGGAGGGGTCTGTGTCCTTCTGGTACAGACTTTTCTTCTATTGCCCTAACACGGTTGCGTGTGAGATGACGCATTCCTTTGGAAAGGCAATGTCCCAGGAATATAACAGTCTCCTGACACCACTGTAAATTTTCTCTGGATGCTTTGCACCCTTGTTCTGCCAGATGTCTCAGTAAACTCTCTGATGTTGAAGGTATTCCAGAGAGGAGAGTGTGTGGGTTAGGTACTATGGGAGTGTCTAATATGGTTGCTTCATTGACTGCTCGCAAATCTTGTACCATACGGTATTTTACTGGCTCTACTTTCTTGGATTTCTTTTTCACTGGGAAGAGGGACGTGTTACATGGTGACGTACACCGCATTAACGCCCCCTGTTTCAACAGGCTCTCTATCTGCCGTGTAATTGCATCAATCTGTGCTGGCTTCAGAGGATACTGGGGTTTTCGTGGTAATTCAACTCCAGGCTTCAACTTTACTGTGACTGGAGGCACCTTTAAATGCCCAATATCTTCCGAACCACGTGACCAGAGGGTTGCCGGAATCTTATCCAAGATGTCAGCCGGGCCTTGTCTATTGTCATTTTTGGCATCTAAGTGGAGTAATATTGGTAGTGAACAGAGTGCTGACGTGTCAGTAATTGTTAAAGGCGAGGACACTTGTATAGTCCCATCCGGGGTAAACAAGTCAACTTGTTGGAAGAGGGGATACCGTCAACTCCTATGCAAGCAACATCAATGTCAGACAGGTAAGATGAGTCGGGCAGATCTTGTTGTCTTAGGACACTTCTGGCTGCACCTGTGTCTACTAGGAAGGTGGTAGGGATCCCTTCTATTGGTAATGTTACAATAGCTTGAGGTCCTAGTCCGCTATCCTCTGAAGATACTGCCAAAGCAGGAGATAGTGACACAGGCTCACCACTGTCCTATGCTATGCTTTGGCCCCCCTGCACCTCATTAGTGCCATCCCCCTGCTGCTTTGTCCTTGGTTTTCTAGGCATCTTACAATTCTTGCTGATGTGCCCAAACTTGTTACAATTGAAACACTGCCGTGTTTCCTTCTTCTCCCCTTTATATGCTGGCTCCTCAGAGGTTACCATGAGAGCGGCAGTCTTTTTGGACACTGATGATGTAGGGTGTGTATTTTCTACAGACTCCAGCCCTTTTGCAACAAGTAACAGCGTATCTGATGGTAACACTCTATATTCTGTTCTGGAAGTCAACAGACCTTTCTTTATAGATTCCTTTAGCCCTATCACAAAAGCTGTACTTAGCATCTGTGTGTGTGTTTTGTTATGTGGACTGAAGCCAAGATCTGTAAATACCTGTGTGAGTCGTGCATGGAACTTTTCTACTGATTCGTCCTTCTCCTGTTTGATATCTTGTAAGTTAATTGCTTGATCTGCCAATTTATCCTTTGCCCAGTATCTTAACAGGTCACAGAACAGTACACCCGATGAAAGTCATCCTTCGGGCGATCTATATCACACGGATATATTGCATTCCGCATAATAGGACAGTATGAATCTCCTGCTCTAATCTCACACAGGCTAACAAGGTCTCTCCAGGCTGCAGAGTAAGTCTTTTGGATCTATGCCATCTTCCTATAGAAAGGCATAGGTTGTTTTTCGGGGTTGGGCAACGTGTTTATAAGGGAGGTGACTTGTGTCGGGGTAAATGCAACATACATCAGGCTTCCCCTGCTTTTGTCCCTCTTCTTAGATTTCGCTCTCGGGTTTGTCTTTCTATCTCTCCACTCCTCTGCCCCCTCTCCTCCCCTTATATCGTCATCCTCCTCTTCTGAATTATCCTGTTAATGACGAGATAGGAGCGTATCTTGCACATCCAACGGTGCCCTAGGGTTGGGGAGGGAAATTAACGATGAGTTTACAGCAGAATTGCGCACACTGTGTACACTATGGGGCCCAGCACCCCCTGTCGAACCTCCTACAACACTTGGTGCTGTCAGGGATGGAAACATCAGGTATGGGGAATACATGGTTCCATTTGCAGTCAGTATGGGATACAGAGGAGTGGGATGTGCCATCGGGGCAGTAGGTGTGATGGGCGGACCCCCTTGGATGGGTGATGTAATGGGTGACACCGTTTCATAAGGGGTAGCGTTCGGGAGTGAGCGTGGCTCCTCCTCCGTGTGTGTGTGGGCGCCATTTTGGGGCTGTGGCTGGATGGAATGTCTTTGTTCAGCGAAGGGCAGTGGTTGTGATGTGCTAAGGTTACAGGGTGTTTGTAGTGCGGAGGGGACAATAGTTGAAGACATGGGGCTGGCTGCTTCACATGGAGCATGATACACATACATTTTCTGCCCGTTCATTTGAACCTCTTTCTCTGTCCAACCCTCCTGTGCAATCGCTTTAGCTACCCTGTACCATGCTTCTGCACTTGGTAATAAACCACAATCTTGTAACTGTCCTCTATTATTTCTCAATACTTTCCGCCACTCTTCTGCCCTCAGATGTCCTCCCACAATATTTGTGAATCCACACACTTTAAACATCTTCTTAGATTTATTTACCACGGCCTCTCCCCCTCTTTTCTTTACCATATCCTGAGCCAACATGCCCTCATTATTCAATTTAGTCTGTTTCTGGCCCATCTTCCTGTCCTAAGTATAGCACAAGCTAGTTTTAGGAGGCAGACAAAAGGAGGGAGAGCGAGAGGTAACGAGAGAGAGAAAAAGAGAAACAAACAGACCAGTTGTCTGAAATATAATTTTTGTCTGAAATGCTCGACTGCTGCGAAGGAAGAATAACTTTGCACGTCTTCCCTAAACTCAGACAATAGTTACCGCTCTACGGGGGACCACTAGGTTGTAGTGTGTAACCACGCACTACTGGCAAAGGGATAGCAGAGATTGCAGTTTATAGCGACAAGTGATTTAGATAGACACAAGAATGTGGAAGAGAATAACATCACATTTCATTATTAAACATACATCTTAGCCGGCAATATCACAACATAACAGTATATGAGACAGAAATTGTCTCGGAGTAACTTTCTAAAAAAACATCCTAAAATAAAGTTGTGTTTACTTTTTCTTTTATAGTAAAGCTTAATGAAACATTGAATGTCTCCTATATCTTCCTTTTAATAAGGATTAGTATTACCAAGACGTAGTGGATACAGGGCACTGACTCCAGCAGTGGCAGTATAGTAGGTGCTGTTTGCCTTTAAAATGGGTGTAAAATTGGGTGTAAAATTATAGTTGTTCGTTACACAACCAATTCTCAGAACAACAACATGAAAACATGAACAGAAACATGAAACATGACAGTTATTTCGCTTACTGTACAAATTCATACGACCTTAAGCATTGGCATAGAAAGAATTCTCTTAACTAAGATACGTCCTTAAAAGAGTTAACTAGATGGGAGGGGGAGGAATGCCATTTAGGGGGGAGGAATTTATTTTCGCTGTCTGTGTTCTGACCTTGGCGTAACACAGCTTCAGCAAAATCAGCTTTTTAGCTTAAACAATTACAGGGAGAGAAATTCTAAGCTACATTTCTCATTAAAAATATGCATCACAACCAGCAATAACAGACCATAGTAACATTTAAACAATTTCTGCAGAAAATGTCTGACTCTTAAGATATTTTAGTCCAGGGTCTCACACCGTCGTGTGCTAAAATTGACGCCTCCAGGGCTATTGTGCTACCAGGGCACTAACGAGCCACTGAAGTCTGCATCCCACATACATGCTTTTACACCTTAGTGTGTGATAGACGTCTCTCGGGGGTTTTCACGATACCAGGGCACGAACATCATGACCCCCGAGAGATACTCGGCTATCCAACATGCATAGACCCTCCTTGGGAAAAAGGTATGTCAAATGACACCGATCCCCAAAGTATGTGTATGCACGTCTGTACGTACGGCTCTTCCGGTTTATTATGCTACTAAGGCACTACCAATCCGTCCCTGGAGTCTGTTGCATGTACACATGTATGTCCTTGACCACAATATCCAAGAAATCACAATCACTCGACCCACACTCTCAACAGTCATACACAGGTGACAGATATCACTGGTACAGGATTCGTAATGGACTTGAGGCAAGTTATTTACCTGTACTTTTGACACTTCCCCCACAGCGGGTCTGGACGACGGGCTGAGTCCCAGGAACAGGTTTACGCGGTCAAGGTGCTATCTGTGTCCTTACCGTGTACCGGAGGTGATCAGCCCGTTCCTGCAGGCTCCATCCGGATCCCTTGTGTCCGCTGACGGTTCAGTTAAACCTCAAGTCCCTGTCATCGGGCGCCAATTGATTTGGAGAAAACTGAAATAGTTCTCGGAGAAATCTGTCCCTGGCCAAATTACCAATATACAAATAGTGTGCACACCTTAGAGAAATAATACACCAACACAGAGTTCTGGTATAAAGCTTTCTCTCGCCTACTGTTTATTGAATCAGCCACTAAATATAACATTTAACAATCAGATAAATGTTGCAACTAAGCAAAACATCAGGTTTATTCGGTAATTCATTGGTTCTGAGGTGTCCGCTTTTACAGAATCTCAGCATGGCATTGGGTTAATACATTAAGGAGTCTCTAGGTGTCACCCCACAGTGGGATGAGTCTTTCTCTCATTGGTCAGAAGGTTGGGACAAAGGGAAGATGGCGTTCTCCTTCTTGTGCCCAGGGTGTGGTAATCATCGTCATCCTTAACAGACCGGAAGTAGTGTTGCCGATATCTTGCATGCGGAAGTGGCAAATCCTCCATCTTAGAGTCTCCAATAATCAACATTGTTAATAAGATTACGTAATACTGAAAAGAGAAAATGTATGAGTAGGGCAAACATAAAATGCATTTTCTTGTAGATCCTGATCCATAACAATCCAAGCCAGCAGAGGAAGCAGGCACATGTGCTCCTGTATGTTCACATGTGCTCCTCCATGTTCAGCATGTGTACCTGCCTGGGTAACTGACATCAGTGGGAAACTTCACTTCTAATAATCTGAAACTTCTCAACCCCAAATCAAGATATCCAATTACACCCCTGCACTAGCTCGGTCAAAAGCCCCCTACCCCATGCTGTCTCCAGTGGCTGCCTTAAAATTCTTCCATTCTAGGTAAAGTTGGAACATTTGAAAAAGTGCGTTTATACATAGAGACATAGTAATTAAGGTTGAAAAAAGACTTTCAGTCCATCAAGTTCAACCTGTTAAGATCTCCTCTGATCTGCAATATGCGGATTAGTTATTAATTAAATTATTGATTAAATAATTATTAATAGTATAGTATTGGAGAATGAATAAAGAGTTAGTCCATCAAGTTCAACCTTTTTAGATCTCTATTGATCTTTTTAATTTGGACTATTTATTATTATTGTTAATTGTTAATTATTGTTAATTGATCCAGAGGAAGGCAAACATAAAAAAACCCCATTGAAACTTTGCCAATTGTCTCATAAGGGGAAAAAAAAGCAAAATTCCTTCCTGACCCCAGAAACTGGCGATCAAATTTCTCCCTGGATCAATATTCCTTGCTAGTTATCTAGGATAGCCTTGAATGCCCTCTTTATTCAGAAATATATCTAACCCCTTTTTGAAGTTGTCTATCGAATTCGCTGTCACCACCTCCTTTGGTAGAGAATTCCACAGTTTAACCACCCTAACTGTGAAGAACCCTTTTCTTTGTTTAAGGTGAAATCTTTTTTCCTCTAACCTCAAAGGATGTCCTCTTGTCAGTTGAAAATCTCTTGCTACAAAAAGTTCACTTGACAAGGCCTTATATTGACCCTGGATGTATTTAAATAACGTAATCATATCTCCTCTTAGACGCCTTTTTTCTAGCGAAAATAAGTTTAATTTTGCTAGTCTTTCTTCATAACTTAGCCCCTCCATTCCCCTTATTAGTTTTGTAGCCCTTCTCTGTACTTTTTCCAGCTCTAAAATGTATTTTTTGTGAGGTGGTGCCCAAAATTGTACTCCATATTCCAAATGAGGGCGTACTAGAGATTTGTATAGTGGCAAAATTATATCTTCTTCCCTGGCTTCTATACCCTTCCTAATACATGCTAATATTTTATTTGCCTTTGCAGCCGCTGCTTGGCTTTGAGCGCTGTTACCTAGGTGGTTGTCCACTAGTACTCCCAAATCCCTTTCAATATCTGATACCCCTAGATTTGCTCCATTAAGATTATAGATTGCTTGGCTATTGTTCCTTCCCAAATGCATAACCTTACATTTATTTGTATTAAATCTCATCTGCCATTTAGCACCCATTTCTCTAATTTATGCAAATCCTTTTGTAGGGAAAGTACATCATTATCTGATTTTATTACCTTGCACAACTTAGTGTCATCAGCAAAAATGGAGACACTACATTCGAGTCCTACTTCAATGTCATTAATAAATATGTTAAAAAGGAGAGGACCCAATACTGAGCCCTGAGGAACCCCACTTATCACATTAGACCAATCGGAGTATGTTCCATTTACAACAACCCTTTGCTTCCTGTCTTTTAGCCAGCTCTCGATCCATGAGCAGATATTTACTGCAATCCCTGTATCCCTTAGTTTGCTCACTAGTCTTCCATGTGGCACTGTATCAAATGCCTTTGAAAAATCTAAAAAGACTACATCCACTGAGTTGCCCTGATCCAAGTTCCTACTAACCTCCTCATAAAAACTAATTAGATTGGTCTGACACGACCTTTCCTTCATAAATCCATGTTGACTGCTACCTATGATCCTGTTCAAATAGACATATTCTTGTATTCTGTCCCTTATTAACCCTTCTAAAAGCTTCCCAACTACAGAAGTGAGGCTCACTGGTCTATAATTCCCCGGATTTGCTTTAGATCCCTTCTTAAATATAGGTATCACCTCTGCTTTTCTCCAGTCATCTGGTAGAGACCCTGTAGTGAGCGAGTCTTTAAAGATTAGATATAATGGTTTGGCTATTACAGAACCCAGCTCCCTCAGTACCCTTGGATGTATTCCATCAGGACCTGGGGCTTTATTAACATTTATTTTCTCCAACCTCTTTTGTATTTCTTCCTGCGTTAACCAATTATTTAGTGAAGGTAGTGTAGCCCCATTATGTTGCAGTGTCCCAACCACTGGTACCTCCCTTGTGTAAACCGACGAAAATAACCTATTTAGCTCATCTGCCTTTTCCTGGTCACTAATTATCAGATGGCCTGTGTCACATTGTAATGGTCCTATCGATTCCTTCCTGGCCTTCTTCCCATTAATATATTTATAAAATATTTTAGGGTTAGTCTTACTTTCCATTGCAACTGACTTCTCATTTTCTATTTTAGCCAGTCTAATAGCCCTTTTGCAAGCCTTGTTGATTTCCTTATAGTCACATAAAGATGCCTCTGTTCCCTCCTTCTTGTATAATTTAAATGCATATTTCTTTTTCCTCATCATGATCTTTAAGTCATTGTTAAGCCACATGGGATGTGATTTACTCCTATTTATTTTATTTCCACATGGTACATGCTGATGAGTATGTTTATTTAGTAAGGATTTGAATGTTGTCCATTTATTTTCAGTATTCTTCCCTGTAAGTTCTTTGTCCCAGTCTATATGTTGTATTGCTGCCCGTAGCCCATTAAAGTTAGCCCTTTTAAAATTTAGAGTTTTTGTTGGCCCCTTACAACTTTGTTTTTTGTATTCAATCTCAAATGAGACTGTGTTGTGATCACTGTTCCCCAAGGGTTCCCCTATTTTACATTTGATATTATATCAATATTACTTGTGATGACTAAATCCAAGATGGCCCCATTTCTAGTAGGTTCTTGTATTACCTGGGCTAGATAATGATCCCTGAGTGTACTCAAGAACCTGCTCCCCTTAGCTGAGCTGCTGGTCTCGTTTATCCAGTTTATATCAGGGTAATTAAAGTCTCCCATTATTAGAACTTGCCCATGCTTAGCTGCATTTCCAATCTGTAACAATAATTGTATTTCCTCACTTTCAGCTATATTTGGGGGTTTATAGCATACTCCCACCAATATGCATTTAGAATTAGCTCCTCCACTATTTAGCTCAACCCACAAGGATTTAATGATGCCGTTAGTGCCAGCATAAATATCTTCTCTAACTATAGGCTTAAATTCAGGCTTAACATAAAGACAGATCCCTCCTCCTCTTTTACCATTTCCCCTATCTTTCCTAAATAGGTTATAACCATCCAGATTAACAGTCCAGTCATGAGATTCATCCCACCATGTTTCCGTAATGCCTATTAAGCCCCATTTTTCTTGTACTGCTAATATTTCTAGCTCATCCATTTTCCCAGGCAAACTTCTTGCGTTTGCAATCATACACTTTATGTTGCTATGGCTCTGCTGATGTGAAGTGCCTGCCACTGTATTTGAGGCCCCTATTAATATCTCCCTACTTTCTATTGTAACCCTCCCCCCTTCTCCTCCCCCATGGGTAAATAATTCATCCCTTTCCCTCTCTACCCTATTTACCCCAATACTTCTATATAGTCCCTCCCCCCCACCTACAAGTTTAAAAACTCCCCCAGCCGTTCTACCATCCTATTCCCTAGCACAAAAGCGCCCTCATCATTAAGGTGCAATCCATCCCTGCTATAGAGATTGTACCCAAGTGAGAAGTCAGCCCAGTGCTCTAAAAACCCAAAACCCTCTGCACTGCACCACTTTTTTAGCCACGCATTAACCTCCCTAAGCTCCTTCTGCCTCCCTGGGCTAGCACGTGGCACTGGTAGTATCTCAGAAAATACTACCTTGGAGGTCCTTGCTTTAAGCTTATTCCCTAATTCTCTAAAATCATTCTTTAGGACGCTCCATCTTCCACTAACTTTGTCATTGGTACCAATGTGTACCAAGACCGCCGGTTCATTACCAGCCCCTCCCAATAATTTATCCACCCGATCCACAACATGCCGAACCCGAGCACCCGGGAGACAGCAAACTGTTCGATTGCTGGGATCTGGGTGACAAATTACCCTGTCTACCTTCCTAATAATAGAGTCCCCTACCACCAAAACATGTCTGTTGCTCTGCCTATTCTGCCCTCCCTCTTCTCCAGTAGAGCTGTTCGCCCGGCTGTTAGAGGGAACAGCTCTATCTGGCATTGCCATTCCTGAATGGACATCGCCAACAGTTTCACTCAATCTGGCAAATCTGTTGTTGTTTGCCAACTCAGAACTGGCCTGTATACTCAAATTGAAATTGGAAGCATTGTAGACACTTGCCTCCAGCATTACTAGTTTCTATATAGAAAATACCCATTAAACTGCTTTTTTCATCTACAATCCCTGAATGGATCAATATATTTCACCTTTTTAAGGTTCAGCAAACATTTCTCTACAAAGAGATAAATCTTTTTTTTTTTCTAATCCATTGTTGTATCTTATAATCCTGCTAAAATGCTAATGGAAGGAATTCATTACATTGCTAGGGTTCACCTTTTTTTTTTTAACATAAATTTTATTGAGAAGTTCTGGAATTGCAAAGACAAGACAAAAAAGAATAATGAAAAACATAGTCCAAAAGTTGTCTTATAACTAACATTGTATTGCTAACATGTTGAAACCATTCCATTTAAATAAAACCTCCATTACAACTCTTTTTTCGTATTTTTGGTGATTCTGTCCAAATATATTCACATTAGTTTCTTTAGATTCAGCAATATATACAGCTTATAAGGTCACATTGTTCAAATTGCAGAAATTCACATTTCCATAGATGAACCAGAGCAGCAAGAAATATGATAAAAGAAAAATAAAGTAGAGAGAAAACAAGTAGCATTGTACAAAACATATGGTGGAGTGTCTTCCCCCAGCAATTCCCCGTTCAACCAATCTTCACCCTTTTAAATTATTTGATTGATTATTCATATTTGGTATCTTTTATAGCAGCAATTACAATACGTATATATCATTTATAACAATGGATCTGTTTTGATGATGAATAAGAAGTATTAAACATGGCATTAACAGTAGTGATATTCAACAACACAAGCTACCACCTTTTGCTGGATTTTTCAAAGAAGAATTCCCAGAAAAAAATTCTGCCTTGTAGCCTTCTCTCTCTATTTGCTGGCATGAGACTTCACCTTCCTGACCTCACAATGGAGGTCTTATAATGCACAAGATCCCCTTGTTTGGGGAAAGGATTAGGTGATGTGCTTTGGGTATGAGAAATCACTTATCAAACCTCTAACAAGCTCCAATCAAATGACTGCAAGATGCCACTCTTCCACCTGGATATTTTCACCATACAATAGGATTCATGGCTTGCAATGGTAAAATCATATTAGAAATAATGATATCCAGGGAAATCTATGATAATGTATGGATGAATATTACAAAGTGAGGTAATTTAGATGGATCACAACCAAGTCTCATCACAGTACAAGTAACTGCTTTCAATAACACATGCTCAAACCAACTTAAAAGCATTTAATTTTTACATCCACTTAAAATCAAGGACCTTGTGCAAATTCCTGTTTAATTTTGGCATATCACTGTCATACTACTGTGTCTTAAGTTTCTCAGATGAACTAGGGAGCTTGACTGTGGGTTGAAACCCCACCATGTATAGCAACTGGCGTCTTTACAACTTTTGTGATCAATTACATAAATAAGAACCCCAGTGCAACAAGGACAGAGGTAACATTCAGTGGAACTCAAAAGTATCACTACCAGCAGAAGTTCTTCCAAGATAGTGATGGAATTACCTACAAGATAATTCAATAATATCTCCAGTTGCTGTTACCAAAACTCTCTGTTTTTGAGTATGCTTGTCAGAATTGGCAGATGAAAGAATTGTTGATTATACATGGTGCATGAATGTTTCTGAGCTGCTTGAAAATAATAAGTGATGATAAGAAAATATTCATACAATTTGAATTTGAGCTTGCCTGATACTTATGGAGATGGTCACTTTGTTGTTATTCTTGTTGGATTTCACATCAAAATGGCACTCTTGAATTGTTTAGGAGGTGTGTTAGAAAACAGTGGAGGTCTCTTCAACAAGCTAAAATTGCATCATCGAAGACAGCAGACTCTTTCTTAAAAAATGCTCATATTAAGCAGAATCTACCAGCACACCACATAACTGCATGTGCCTAGTAAAACCTTAAGGAAGAAATCTTATCAGTGAGATTGGAGGGCAGTCTAACATACTTTCTTAGGAAGATTGGTGTAAGTCTCAAGAGGAAAAATACTCTTGGTTTCAGTTTTGAAATCTTAAACTAACCACACATCTTGACATAATCAATAGGGATAGACCAATACATAAGGGAGATGTTGGTATGCGCATACACTCTTTGTCTAAATGTTAGTGGCTTTTCCATGTCCTTGATAACCATAACTACGCACGGTAAGTTGCTGTTCATCTGAGGGATTTGATATCCCTCCATAAAACAAGCCAAGAAGTCTTTAAGGAGATTATGCAAGGTAAATTCACTATTAATAAAATAGGTTGTCAGTTTCCAACATGCCTCTTGAACAAAATAATGCTATAGCAAAATGCTCTGAGTGAGCATTTAGCTCAACAGAAAACATTTATTTCCTTCTAAGATTGATATTGTGTAGGCCATAGGTAGCCAGGATAGTTAATTTGTGTGTGAGACCAAACTAGCTCGAATGAGCAATCCTCTCACCATAACTATACTCCTGGCAAACAATAAAAGTTTTCTGATAACGTTTTTTACCTGGTAGCTGCCATAATGGAAAATAGGCAAACCATTTTCAGATACAGGTGATTAGTTATTGATTCTGAATTCTGCAGAGGTATTGGATGAGAGAGTTGTTGGTTCAATTAAGTCAATAAAAAGATCTAGGAAGAGTTTGAGTAAATAATCGTAAAATGTGAAAAGCCTGTACAAATTGGCTATCGCTAGAAACATATTACCTATTTTATAAATCACTAAAATTAAAATCTGGTCATTCCTCAACAACAGTAAAAGACAAAATGGTGTTCCTCAAATGATACACAGCAGACACCGCTCGCTGAAAATGAAGGTCTAACCTACTTAAGAATCTTGCGAACTTGGTTCCAGCAGAAGATGAAGGGGGTGGTACACATTATGATCCTGCTGTTGACATCAAGATGAATATGTGGCACTTATAACAGAGGAAAAGAGATAATCTATTACAACGATGCACTCAGAGACTAAGGAAGTAAGGGTGGAATACATTACAGCTTAAGTTTTAATTTTAGAATATGTTTAAAAATTAAAAAATAAGCTCTGTATTAAAAACATAACATCATGCTTATATATGGTGTAGGTGAATTGAGCATATTGTAATGCAGTTACTAAGCTTCTAAATGTATATGTCCCTTCTTCGGAATTAAGGAACATAGGACAATTGAGTCCAAAAAATTGTGCAAGAGAGTCCTGATAACACAGTTCTAAGTACTCAATAACCAGAAACCACTGTTACTGAATCTTCTAGTCAGTTTAGTCAGTGTTGTGTATCTATAGCTTGTTAATATTAAGGAACATGAACCAATTATGTCCATTCAAATTAGTTTAGAGAATCCTGATCCCACACTGCTACTAAAAGTTTTGGTTAGTCATATTCAATGCTCTGTATCTAAAACTGGTTAAATATAAATCTGGGTCAACTCAGCTTGAACCTCAAGCTCCTGTCTAGACCATCACATCTGTAAATAGGGTAGTAGTAGAAGATTGACAGGTATTTGGGTTGCCTTATACTGACTTGTGATGGCTGTATGGAGCTGCACTTACAGCTATCAGTATGTTGACTATGCATTTTACTGGATTCCAATCCACTTTACAATTGCTTTAAAACTAATAACCTCTAAACACTGACAATTCTGTGCAGCAAACTGGAAGGAGCAGTGAGGACGCTGAGGGAGAGTCCGCACTGGAGCATAAAGGATTAAAGCATAAAATACTTAGGTGAAATGCATGATACCTTTTGTGTAACAGTCCAATGTACCTGATCATTTTAAGAATATAGAACTGATTTTGTACCTCTGGTTTGTGTGTATTTCGTTCTATGATGTTTTTTTTTTTTAGAAATTTGTACCTGTGAATTAATTGAACTTGAAAAGAGAATATAAAAATAGCAGTGAAACCTCTTCTGAAAAATGTGATTGCATTTGACACATTGCCAGATTTTGAATTTACAAATTTATTTAGACTGCGCTTTTTTCTTTTCTTTTTATGAACTATTACCATAAGAGAAAATCATCTGAAGGTATATGAAAGTTATGTTTGGTTTGTAAAATTTGAACACATTTGGATGAAATAGGAGTTTTGTATATGACTCTAAAAAGGATATATATGGTATATTATTATATACAGTTTGGATGCACTTGGGTTTTATTTTGGTTTGAAAAATGACATGAGTAAATGTGTTTTATTTTAAATCACACTGGGTAAAGGGTTGTGCGATTTTTTTTGTTACCATTGGTGTGGAATATGCATTTTGAATCTTCACACATTGCTGTTTGTGTGAATTGAGGCATACCAAAAATGCTGATTTAAATTAAATTGTAAAGTGGTAAGATAGTAACAGCCAGCTTCAGAAGCGTCAGACACACACAATTTTAAAGCTTTACTCAGGCAGAAGTGCAGATGTTCTAACTGATTACAGTTATCCAGTTGCACTGACAACAAGCAAAACATTCACAAAAAGAGTGAGGAGCTCCTGACGGTGCAACTGGTGATTTAAATATTTTATTACGGCTAGAATGTATTTCTTCTGAAATTATTTTAATAAATTGTAATGTGCCTTGTGATTTGTTAGAGTTTAAACTGTTTATAAATATTCTTATTCTTTGAATATATGTGAGATGCCTAGAAATTAAGGGTTCTATGCTAATTACAAGTGCTGTAGTGGCACTAAAAAAATCTACCTAGCTATGTTAATCACTGCCGTGGAAAATAATCTCTCATACTTACCCCACGTCCCACAATCACTCACTGGCAGACACAGAGGAAAACAAAGTCCTCTGGTATTTCTCATGGCGAGTTTATCTTGGGGATTAGTAACAAACCAACATGACTGTCACCAATTAACTCAGTTACTGAATTGCTACTGAAAAATCAGCAGACACACACTTTTATATCTGTTTACATAAAACAGTGAAAACAATTACACAGCCAATTACATTTTATTCATATTATTCTATAAGAATATGACACATACTTTGGTAAAATCTGTGCGTACATCTTTTTTATATGATACACTTTTACGCAGTACTTAACTCTTATTACACCTTGAATATTAGTGAAAAAACATATTTGCTTTGTCTAAAAATCTTTGTACTACTCTCTAAATGAAATTGCTATGTCATGGGTTATATGTAGTTAACTATTTCATACCTAATATCTTGCAATTGGAAAATTACTGGTCCACAGCCTAATATCCTAGCCAAATATCACACTAACTGGAAAGAGTATATATATATATATATATATATATATATATATATATATATATATATATATATATATATATATCAAAATGTAGGATATTTGTATAATTTCTCCAACATCCCCCATGCCTAAAACATTGTGAGAGAACTGCTGCGAGTCACTGCTAAGAGTGAAATGCATGACAAAGCTGAAAAGCAAGGCAAAAATCTCCACTGATTTTATATTACAAGTTACTTTTTGTACACCAAAACCCTATGCTAATTACAATTTTGGCCTAACTCGCAAACTAGGGCAGTGCCATAACTACCAAAAAAATCAAAAAAATATTACAGATACCAAGGACCATTTGATGCCTTATGTAGCAGTACGTAAAAGTACAGTAAAGGACCCCCCTTGCACCTTCAATTAACCCTGAGCCACCTTATGTTAATCCATATTGTGCAGGAAGTCTCACTTGGGACTCCCTGGCACCTAAAATGAATCCACCCCTATGGGATAACTATCAACCCCGAACACACCATGGGGGTCTATACAGACCATCATTTAAAAAAAAAATAACACATTAAGTGCCATGAGGGCGCACAAGGATGCTAATGGCACTTTAAGTTAACAAAACATTACACTATTCTAATAAAATGTCAAATAATTAAAATTTTCATTCTCTATTAATGCCTACCATTATTAAAACTATTTCATTAATACATTAATTATACCTATTTAATTATCACATTAATTAACTCTAACTAATTACAAAACAGAAATAAACCTATAATACTCAAAAAAATGATCTTTGTTTAATTTTTAGGCCTAGGTGTTATTACTTAAATGTGTACCAAAATATTGTCCTGTGGATTCTATTTAGGAATCCTTGAACAACCAACCAAGGTTGTACAGAAACACCTTTTATGCAGCCTTTATTTTAATTATTATTGCCACATACTAATTTTAAAAAATTCAATCTTTATTTGTACATTTAAAATGTTGTTAAAAATGCAACGATTAAAATCATGTTAAACCCAAGGGGCCTCATTCTATTATTGGCCGTAAATCGGCCGTAAGGCTGCGATTCCTTGTGGGGGTTCTGTTAACTCGCAATTCAATTATACGGCCCCGCAAGGATCTCCTCTTACGGCCGGCCGCATATCTTGAAACCGGCCGTAAGCTCTGAAATCTAAAAACGCAAAAATAAATTCAAGCCTGCACTGTACAGCTCTGTAAATGCTAGGGATCATATTGGGGGACATGAGGATTAAAAGTAACCCACTCTCAATCTTGCACATCAGCCCAAACCCGAGTTCAAATTAACTGTTTATTTTCCGGATGCGGCATGGGCGTGTCTGAGGTGCTCCAAGCACTCTGGACTTTTTACATGTATATTTTACGTATATTAAAAAAAATATATTTTACGGATTTGAGTATAGGGGAATTATGTGCTATTTTTGCTAACACCGAATATCACTTTATAGACTCTGCAAAGTGCAGGATGGCTTTATTTGGGCTATTTTATGTGCTTAATTGGTGCTAGCGGGACCTCTTTCCTGCAAGTAAGCTGCGGCTCGCTTTTAGCCTTGCAGAGAGGGTTCCCAGAGCAATTGAATTGCAAATAGGAATTTCTTACGGCCGATTTCCTTGCGGCCGTTTTAGATCAAAGGATTTACTCCGGCGCGAGCGGCCGCAAGAGGTAGCAAGGCACCGTCCGCAAGCCTGCCGGAATCCCCGGCCGGAGGGGAATAGAATAGCAGAATAGCTTGCGGCCGGTCCTTGCGGCCCCGCAACGTCTGCGGCCGATAATAGAATGAGGCCCAAGGTGTTTAATCCTTTTGGTTTTTTGACGTCCAGCAAATTATTAGAGTTTTTTTTAAGTTTTATTTTTGTTGTTATTATATTCTTTGCTTTGATCACAGCTTTTTTATTTAATTACTTTATTATGCTCAAGTCAATAAAAGATTTGTTTTTTTCAATTCAATTGTATTTGTGTATTTTTGGTTATGTTTCCTTAGTCAAATCCTTATCAGGTACCCTGGATTTTAATTTACATAAGATTACATTTTTTACATTCCTAAATAGAATCCACAGGACAGTATTTTGGTACACATAGAAATAAACCTATTTAATAAATAAAATTAAACCTAATTAAATTAATTAAAATAAAACTAAATTATTAAAGTAAATTAAACCTAATTAAATCTAAATACATTTAATTCATTAACTACAAATATAACTAATTATTCAAATTATAATGAACCTTAATTACATTTAATAATCCTAATAAAATAAATAAGCCTATAGTTAGAGAAGATATTTATGCTGGCACTAACAGCATCATTGAATCCTTGTGGGTTGAGCTAAATAGTGGAGGAGCTAATTCTAAATGCATATTGGTGGGAGTATGCTATAAACCCCCAAATATAGCTGAAAGTGAGGAAATACAATTATTGTTACAGATTGGAAATGCAGCTAAGCATGGGCAAGTTCTAATAATGGGAGACTTTAATTACCCTGATATAAACTGGATAAACGAGACCAGCAGCTCAGCTAAGGGGAGCAGGTTCTTGAGTACACTCAGGGATCATTATCTAGCCCAGGTAATACAAGAACCTACTAGAAATGGGGCCATCTTGGATTTAGTCATCACAAGTAATATTGATATAATATCAAATGTAAAAATAGGGGAACCCTTGGGGAACAGTGATCACAACACAGTCTCATTTGAGATTGAATACAAAAAACAAAGTTGTAAGGGGCCAACAAAAACTCTAAATTTTAAAAGGGCTAACTTTAATGGGCTACGGGCAGCAATACAACATATAGACTGGGACAAAGAACTTACAGGGAAGAATACTGAAAATAAATGGACAACATTCAAATCCTTACTAAATAAACATACTCATCAGCATGTACCATGTGGAAATAAAATAAATAGGAGTAAATCACATCCCATGTGGCTTAACAATGACTTAAAGATCATGATGAGGAAAAAGAAATATGCATTTAAATTATAGAAGAAGGAGGGAACAGAGGCATCTATAAGGAAATCAACAAGGCTTGCAAAAGGGCTATTAGACTGGCTAAAATAGAAAATGAGAAGTCAGTTGCAATGGAAAGTAAGACTAACCCTAAAATATTTTATAAATATATTAATGGGAAGAAGGCCAGGAAGGAATTGATAGGACCATTACAATGTGACACAGGCCATCTGATAATTAGTGACCAGGAAAAGGCAGATGAGCTAAATAGGTTCTTTTCGGCGGTTTACACAAGGGAGGTACCAGTGGTTGGGACACTGCAACATAATGGGGCTACACTACCTTCACTAAATAATTGGTTAACGCAGGAAGAAATACAAAAGAGGTTGGAGAAAATAAATGTTAATAAAGCCCCAGGTCCTGATGGAATACATCCAAGGGTACTGAGGGAGCTGGGTTCTGTAATAGCCAAACCATTATATCTAATCTTTAAAGACTCGCTCACTACAGGGTCTCTCCCAGATGACTGGAGAAAAGCAGAGGTGATACCTATATTTAAGAAGGGATCTAGAGCAAATCCGGGGAATTATAGACCAGTGAGCCTCACTTCTGTAGTTGGGAAGCTTTTAGAAGGGTTAATAAGGGACAGAATACAAGAATATGTCTATTTGAACAGGATCATAGGTAGCAGTCAACATGGATTTATGAAGGAAAGGTCGTGTCAGACCAATCTAATTAGTTTTTATGAGGAGGTTAGTAGGAACTTGGATCAGGGCAACTCAGTGGATGTAGTCTTTTTAGATTTTTCAAAGGCATTTGATACAGTGCCACATGGAAGACTAGTGAGCAAACTAATGGATACAGGAATTGCAGTAAATATCTGCTCATGGATCGAGAGCTGGCTAAAAGACAGGAAGCAAAGGGTTGTTGTAAATGGAACATACTCCGATTGGTCTAATGTGATAAGTGGGGTTCCTCAGGGCTCAGTATTGGGTCCTCTCCTTTTTAACATATTTATTAATGACATTGAAGTAGGACTCGAATGTAGTGTCTCCATTTTTGCTGATGACACTAAGTTGTGTAAGGTAATAAAATCAGATAATGATGTACTTTCCCTACAAAAGGATTTGCATAAATTAGAGAAATGGGCGCTAAATGGCAGATGAGATTTAATACAAATAAATGTAAGGTTATGCATTTGGGAAGGAACAATAGCCAAGCAATCTATAATCTTAATGGAGCAAATCTAGGGGTATCAGATATTGAAAGGGATTTGGGAGTACTAGTGGACAACCACCTAGGTAACAGCGCTCAAAGCCAAGCAGTGGCTGCAAAGGCAAATAAAATATTAGTATGTATTAGGAAGGGTATAGAAGCCAGGGAAGAAGATATAATTCTGCCACTATACAAATCTCTAGTACGCCCTCATTTGGAATATGGAGTACAATTTTGGGCACCACCTCACAAAAAAGACATTTTAGAGCTGGAAAAAGTACAGAGAAGGGCTACAAAACTAATAAGGGGAATGGAGGGGCTAAGTTATGAAGAAAGACTAGCAAAATTAAACTTATTTTCGCTAGAAAAAAGGCGTCTAAGAGGAGATATGATTACGTTATTTAAATACATCCAGGGTCAATATAAGGCTTTGTCAAGTGAACTTTTTGTAGCAAGAGATTTTCAACTGACAAGAGGACATCCGTTGAGGTTAGAGGAAAAAAGATTTCACCTTAAACAAAGAAAAGGGTTCTTCACAGTTAGGGTGGTTAAACTGTGGAATTCTCTACCAAAAGAGGTGGTGACAGCGAATTCGATAGACAACTTCAAAAAGGGGTCAGATATATTTCTGAATAAAGAGGGCATTCAAGGCTATCCTAGATAACTAGCAAGGAATATTGATCCAGGGAGAAATTTGATCGCCAGTTTCTGGGGTCAGGAAGGAATTTTGCTTTTTTTTCCCCTTAGGAGACAATTGGCAAAGTTTCAATGGTTTTTTTTTTTATGTTTGCCTTCCTCTGGATCAATTAACAATAATTAACAATTAACAATAATAATAAATAGTCCAAATTAAAAAGATCAATAGAGATCTAAAAAGGTTGAACTTGATGGACTAGCTCTTTATTCATTCTCCAATACTATACTATTAATAATTATTTAATCAATAATTTAATTAATAATTAATCCGCATATTGCAGATCAGAGGAGATCTTAACAGGTTGAACTTGATGGACTGAAAGTCTTTTTTCAACCTTAATTACTATGTAACTATGTAACTATGTAACTAAATAAAAATACAACTAAATAATTAATTTTAAATTAACCTAATAAAGTAAAATAAATACAATCTAATTAATAAAATACACATAAAACTGATTACACTAATTAATTAAATATAAACCTATTTAATTACATAATAATTATTTAATTATATACTACAACTAATAAACCTTAATCTACACAAAAAAAAGCTAAATGACCAAAAATAAAAAATTGAAATGACCAAAAATAATAAAAGCTACATTACCAAAAATAAAACAATAATTTACATGAAATAATAAAAAATATGAATTACAAATAAAATAAGAAACACTATCAAAATAAAAAAAAATAAGCCTGTAACATAAAAAAAAATATTTATACTGCTTACTTCCCCTAAATGATCCTCAAGGGAAGATCCACGACACTCTGGACTAGTCGCAGACTAGTCACAGGGGCAGAGCTAAAAGTCGTGCATGGCACCAGGGCCCTTCTCTGCGAGGGGGCCCAGTGATGTGTAATTTTTTTTTTGCCATTTCATTTTTCTTTTGTAGTGTAGGGATGGATGCTAAGATGGGTGGTTGCTGTGTGGTTTGGATATTATGAGGGACTGGGTGCTATGTGGAGAGTATATTTATTTCTGTAGTGTAGGTACCACCTCACCCAGGCCATGCATGAGTTCTAGGTCTGTGCTGTAGGCAGAGGAGCTTCACACAGGCAGCAGGTAATGGGAAGGGGTCTTGGGGAGGGGAACTGAATAAATTGGAAACAGGGAAGGCCCAGAGCAAAACATTTTTTACAACCCCCCTGAGGGGGAAGCACATTTCTTTGCACCAGGGCCCTCCATTCTCTAGCTCTGCCACTGACTAGTTGGGCTATCCAACTTGATTGATGAAGGTCCAGTCCTCTTCTATTTTGATAGAAGCCATTGTCCTCATCTTCTGGGCCAGGAAAAGACCCTCCAAAAAAAAAAAAAAAAACTGACACTCTATAAAAAACAATCACTGTATTTAACCTGCATCAGGGGTTAACTGTTTATTTTTCATGGGGGTCTGTATGGACCCCTATGATTATATAGATGGGCTCTGAGCAGGGAAGGAGACGATCAGGCAGTGAGTGGAAATTGGGGATGCCCGGTGATTCCCTCTAGCCGCATTTGAATGGAAGGAATCCCCATGGCAAGACATTAGGGCCTTCTATTGCCTCCTAGAGTTGTTTCTCATCTTGTAAAGCTTAGTTTGGGTACCTCCTTGGGTAACTCGATAACAGCTAGTATTTTCATACTACACTATTTGGTCCTTTTGCTCTCATTCCTTCTTTATTTGATAGTTGTTTAAATTTTGAAAGTCATTTAAATCCTTAACATATTAATATTAGGAAGATTACTTTATCTGCCACTCTCTTGGGACTCTGATTTACTGGCATCTACACAGATAAGTATATTGTCACTCGGATAAGTGCCTACTTTTATTTTATTTTTTTATTTATGCTTCAGAGCCTTTTTCTGTATATAATTATGTTGCTGCTCAAACTCCAAACAACAGTTATGTGCTGTGCTAAAAGATTATACCTGGGTGGATAAAAACAGAATCTTAGGAGCCAGCAATATTTTATAGGAGCCAGACAGGCTGTCTCTCAGAGCCTTGAAGGAAGACCTTTATAGAGATCACTAATATAGTTGTCGTACTGCGAGTTGTCGTCCTGTTGCGGGGCTTGCATAGCGAGCCCTACAACTGCAGCCCTCGCATAGCGAGCCCCGCAACTGAGGTTTTTCTAATCTAACATATGCTGCTTATATCAGAAAAACACATTACATTGAGTCATTCTATTCACATACAGATTTATTTTGTTTAAAAATAAAACTTGTCTTTCACACCTAAAGAGCTGCTTGCATTTGGGTACAGTTTTTTTTAACATTATACTAACCTTCAAGCCAACAGCCACACAGTGCTCAGGTCCTTGCAGCAATGTCTAGGCTCCTCCTTGCTTCCTTGTGCAGGGGGAAAATAATACTACACATCCCATGATGCTTTGCTGCACAAACTGCCATCACAGATTGAAACAATGTATCAGCTGCCTATTATTGGCTGAAATGAATTATAAATGTTATGCTCACTTTAGCAGGACTTTCCAATGGGTGTTACACTTCAAAATCAACTGCTTGCAAACTCAAGAGATTTAGCAACCGTTAGGGTAAGTTTAATAATGTTTATTTTGTTTTGTATCCACTACTGATTGTCTGCTATCAGATGCTCTCATAACCCATGAAACTTAAATTTGCCTTTAGTTACACTGAGCATTTTTTGGGTGTAAATAATAATAATATTTATCATATTTTTTAAATCTTAAAGGGCCACTTAATTGAGTACAGTCACTACATCACTGTAAACATATTTTAAGAAACATGTTGAAATACTTTATTAATTTTTTAAATACATGCATTTTTCACTGAAAAATCCAATGAAATAAAATCTGTGTTTATGTATGTGCAGTTCTACCCACATGCTCTAACTCCCTTCTTGATACCTTCCAATCCGGCTTTCGGCCCCAACACTTCACTGAGACAGCTCTTACTAAAGTCACCAATGTTCTGCTTACCGCCAATTCAAAAGGTCACTTTTCAATTCCTCTTCTTCTAGATGTCTCTGCTGCCTTTGAGAGTGTCGACCACCCACTTCTACTCCATATCCTCTTCTACCTCGGTATTCGAGATACTGCTCTCTCGTGGTTCTCATCATACCTACAAAATCGATCATTCAGTATATCCTTCTCCGACACCTCTTCTTCTACTCACCCCATTCTGTTGGCGTACCCCAAGGATCAGTCCTAGGCTCCCTACTCTTCTCCATCTACACATCCTCACTTGGTACTAAATAAACTCTTTTGGGCTTCATTATCATCTCTATGCATATGACACCCAAATCTATCTCTCAGCACCAGGTCTATCCCCCTCTCTTCTAACACACGTCTCCAACTGCCTCTCTAGTATATCCTCTTGGATGTCCACTCTCCATCTCAAACTCAACATGTCTAAAACTGAACTCCTAATCTTCCCTCCCTCTCCCACAGCCTCAATTCCTCACATCTGTCTCACTGTCAACAACAACATCATCACCCCACCTCCCAAGCCCTTTGTCTTGGAGTTCTACTGGACCCCACTCTGTCTTTTATCCCTCACATACAATCACTAACTAAATCTTGTCTTCTCCATCTAAAAAACATCTCCAGAATTCGTCACTATCTTACACAAGACACAACTAAAATCCTAAAACACTCTCTCATCATCCCTCGACTAGACTACTGCAACTCACTTCTTGTTGGCCTACCCACCACCCAACTATTTCCACTTCAATCCATTATGATTGCCTCTGCTAGACTCATCTTCCATATATAATGTTCAGTGTCGGCATCACCTCTCTGTCAATCTCTCCACTGGATTCCCTTAGCTTCAAAAATAACATTTTAAATCATGACTCTAACAAAGCCCTCAACAATAACGCTCCCCCATACATCTCTGCTCTCATCTCCAAATACTCCCCCACCCGTCCTCTTAGTTCTGCTAATGGCCTTCTTCTTTCTACAAATCTTGTCACCTCCTCTCACTCCCGCTTCCAGGAGTATTATCGTGCTGCCCCTAGCTTTGCTATATGTTAATTTGTATTTATCTTTGTCTGAAATGAACTTATGTACAGCGCTACGGAATAAGTTGGCGTGTTATAAATGAACTATAGTAATAATAATACTGCTTTAATCCTTAAGCCTAGGGGGCTCAGTTCTACCAGGCTACTGCAACCAATCAGGTTATATAGTGCTTCCCTCATTCAAGTTAGTGGTAACGTTCTGGTCGGACTGTTTATATTCCCAGTTTGTAGGGACTGGGAAAAGTTGCAAACCACCAAACTGTAATCTCTAATATCATATGCCTTTGATCACTTAGTGAACAGTGTTCATGCTTAGAACCTAATAATAAACCGTTATAATACACACTAGTGACTTGCCCAGCAAAAATGACGGCATAAAAATATGAAGCTTTGCAATGCTGTTGTTTGCCACACAATGCAAGGCTCTTCCACACTCTAACTTTCGGGCCTCGCAATGAGCGCCTTTGGCGCTCTTTGCAGGCCTTATGCTTAACCCTTTAACTTTCAGGCCACGCAATGAGTGCCTTTGACGCTCATTGTGAGCCTCTCCCCCCTTTACTTTACAGGTCTCGTGGGCCCCACAATAAGCGGCTTGCTCGCATTCTCAATCCCGTAACTTTGTGACCGTTACAGACAAACTCTCTCACCCCTGTGTCTCCTTTCCCCCTCTCCCTCCCTAGTGTCTCCTGCCCCCTCTCTCCCTTCTAAGTCTCTTCTTGCCCCCTCTCTCCCTTCCCACTCTCTCTTTGCCCTCTCTCTCCCTTCCCTGTCTCTCTTTGGCCCCTCTCCCACCCAGTCTCTCTTTATCCCCTCTCTCCCTCCCCTGTCTCTCTTTCACACCCTCTCCCTCCTTTGTGCTCCCCCTGGATCCCCTCAGCCTCAGCTCCTATCCCTGTGGCCTCACAAGGAACCCCCCCTGATCCCTTCAGCCTTACTGCTATATCCTCTTCTGGTCTTCTTATGTTCATCATGTCTCTCTGCGACTGCGTGTCCTTCTGCAGAGGCAGGGAAGTCCAAATGGTGCCTTCACCACGAAGGCTTCCCTGCCTCTTCAGAAGGGCTCACAGGGGCAGAGAGACAGGATGAACGTAAGAAGACCAGAAGAGGATATAGCAGTAAGGCTGAGGGGATCCGGAGCGGGGACTTCCTGGGTGAGGCTGATCAGGGGCTGGAGTTGCGAGCCTCCCCCTCTCATTTACAGGCCTTGCGATGAGCATCTTCGGCGCTCATTGCGGGTCTTATAGTTGTGGTAATTGCGAGTTGGGGTTGCGCATGCGCAACCTGTAAATTTTAACATTGCGTGACGACAACTGGCAATTACCCCAACTATTATATGTGACTAGCAAATTGCCCGGCAAAAAATTACGGCAAGGAAATATTAAGTGAGCTAATGCTGTTTGGTGTGTAATAATGAAATACATTAATACATTAATAAATGAATATACTTTACCTATTTTGAAGCATTGTGTTGAAGAGCTGGCAATCTTTTGGGATGTTGCTGCAGCATTAGTGCTGCGGAGCTGCTGTGTAAGCGTGGTGAATGTGTGCAGTGTAATACTGTGCGTGCGCGAGACTAAACCGTTAGCGTAGTGGTTTACTTCCGCATTGGCGTAAAATGGAGGGTAATGTGTGGTATGCGTGTTCGCAGATTATCTGTAGATCTTTTGTGGTGTTTTGCGAGTTTCTTGTTGTGTTTTGCGAGTGTGTTGTGGTGTTTTCCGTGTTTAGAGTGCTGTAGCCTCGTTTTCGTTTTGTTCGTCGGCCATTTTTTCTCTCGCTTAGCGATTTTATTAGTGTCTAAACTCTTTTATTTTGATTTAAATGAAGGTGTAACTTGCTTTTTTAAGGTCCTGGATGGTTCCTCTTGCTGTAGGTAAGCTTTTTATGTGTGTGTTGTGTGTATTTATTGTGTTTTAAATGTTTTTATGTTCACGTGTTGCGTCCGATTTTTGCGAGGTCGTAATGTGTGCTAACGTTTCTCGAATGGTGTTTGCGTGTGTAGCCTCGTTTTCGTTTTGTTCTGTCGCTTAGCAAATTTTTTAGTGTGTAAACTCTTTTATTTTGAGTGAAATCAAGGTGTAAGTTGCTTTTTTGAGGCCCTGCATGCTCCCTGTTGCTGTAGGTAAGTTTTTTATGTATGTGCTGTGTGTATGTATTGTGTTTTGAATTTTGTAATGTTCGCGAGTTGCGTCCGAGTGTTGCGAGGTCGTAATGTGTGTTAACGTGTGTCGTATGTTGTTTGCGTTGCGAGGTAAAGTTTGCGAGGGTCGCAATTGGTGTGTCGTGTTGTTTGCGTTGTGACGTAAAGTTTGCGAGGGTCGCAGTTGCTGGCATGGAGCGCCTTCGGCGCTCCATGCCAGCAACTGAGGCCCTCGCCCGCTGCCCTCGCCCGCTGCCCTCGTTATGGCCTTCATTGGGCCTCGTCAGTGAGTCGTAGCTGATATCTCCCTAAGGCACAGTGAGCAAGGACTAATCCCTAAGGGTCATTTGAAACAACTGAAAGGAAAGATGACCAACAGCATATAGCCATTAAGAGTGATGAACATTCTAACAGAAGGCCCAGCCCACTGCCTTCTGCATCAAGAAGTAGCCAGAATGACCACACACATAGGAGGCATAGTCCACTGCCAGGCTGCAGTCTACAACTGGAAGGAAGGATGACCACCAGCATGCAGCCAGTAGGAGTGATGAACATCAACAAAAGGCACAGTTCACTGTCTTCTGTGTCGAGAGGTAGGTAGGATGACCACACACAGAGCAGGTACAGTCCTTTCCAACAGGACAAGAGTTCCTCTACACATGTACTCAGTGTTTGTCCAATAAGTCACCATAGCAATAGTTCTTCAGCTGTTAGGGGACATCGGCCTTTACTATAACTCATCACCATGCCTGGACACAGTGTCTTATTATAGAGGGCCAGTTAGAAACCGATAATCCTATAACAGAGACGCTCATATTCGCCAACGGACAGGATATATTACTCTTCCTCATCAAGTGCATGCACACATAGACCACCCAGCTCTATGAGACCAAGAGGTGATGGGGGAAAGAGACAGGCAGGTTTAGTGGGGCGGGAAAACCTGTCACTCTCATTGTAGGTATTACAAGAAAGATGTTGAAGGACATTTGTCTTCTCTGAACCACAGTCACCCTAACCGGGATATAAGTGATCAATGTAGTGATGTAGCCTTGGCAGGACATACGGCCCACCTCATTAGTGGGGCCTTCAGCCTGGACATCAACATCAATATCTGTGTTAGTTCAGGATTATTGGAGGGTTTAAAGGAGATTCTATCTAAATTTAAAAGACAGAATAAAGTAGTGGTGGGAGTACTTGCTTACTTTTATTGGGAGCCCTTATATGGGGTACATTAACTGTTGGTTGCAGTGTTTCAGTTCTCCTGCACACGGGGTTCCAGGAGGCTGGTGGCAGGTGTTTAAATTCTCCTGGAGGGTGATGTGATGGTGGGCTCCACTGGGTTGTGAGCTAGTGCTCCAGTGGTGTGGAATTAAAATAACAATTTGGAGAGGAGAGCTCTTTGAGATATTTTCTTTACTTCCTCTGGATAATTTTATTGAGTTTAAACATGATGATAAAAAGAGGATTCTAGGAAGAGGAAGCTGAACATAGGTGAAGATATAGAAAATACCCTAAACATTTTCTAATTTGGTTCCCGGTCTATGTTATTTTGAGCCAATATTATTGAGAAGAAGCATCCAGAGTGCTGTTCTTCACTTTTTTGCTACCTGGTTGAAATAGACGTTATTCATAGAACACTGGACATACAATGGGATGACAAAAATAAGAGTACCCGTTTAAAGACAGTTACTCCTTTGTGCCTTTAGTTGCAGGGGGTTTCAAATCAAGTACGGCCACTTCAGTAAAAAGGGTTTTGTTTTCAATATGTGGCTTATCAGGTTTCAAGAGAGCAAAGTCCTAAAAGTCAGATACTATTGGGGTTAAAAAATAAATAAAAATTGCTGCCATGGTTAAGAACGTACATTAGGGTACGAGCGCTAGATACTTATGTTTTGTATATTGGTTTTCCAAAGGCTTTTTATTCCCTCGGATGGTCCCAGGTGCCCTCCAAATTTGAAGTCAGCAAGGGAGAATGGATGGAATGCTGGTTACCGTTTGATAATGTCATTGATTTGAAGGTGTTCATAAAAGGGCCATGGGAGCTAAGAAAGTAACACTTTGTTACATGCAGTCTTTGTTGGAAAATTGAATTTTGCATGTCGGATCAGGCCTATAGGCAGAATTTTTCTAGGAAATGATCCTCATCTACAGTGGGGGTGAGTCAGCCATACCATCATATTAGGGTTACTGTTGAGCATTGGAAGGTTTGAAAGTTTTTTTTTTCTTTCCGTATTTTAAATTTGTATTTTTGTTTCAAAACATACAAATATTACAAAACACATAATACAAAACACACTGGGAATTATATTGCCCATCTTAAATTTAAAATGTCTTCATTGTATCTTACATATCTAAAATGTCTATCTCTATAAATAGAGTAGTTGTAAGCCCAACATACTGGACATACACACAAAAAAACGTAAAACATGCTATAACAAAATAGACAGGGGAATATATTACAAAAAAACAACAACAATGTCTTCACTAACGCATACCATTACTTCATATAATACAGAAATTAAACCATACTTAATAAAACAAAAATATTAACATCCCCAGCCTACATTACTAAATGAAAAGAGACTAGAGGAAAAGTGACGAGGGACAAAATCTAATATTGAGTATAATATGCAGGGATATTTTTTTCTGTCAAAATTCCCACTTGGCCAGGGATCCACCCATACCACCATCATAAAAATCTCTCTCTAGAGCTAAATTTTGGTTTATAACTGATTTGAGTCCGATCCAAACTAAAATTTAGTTTCCAGTACCGAGCCAGGAGCCATTTAGCAGTACTTAACAATTACAGAATCAAAACGTTCCTCTTCCAATCTATTGCAGCTGGTAGAATGTGCAGCAATGCACTCTCTGGAGAAGGCTCAACCCTTAAGTCAATTACATTGGATATGTTAATAAAGCAGTCCCTCCAAAACTCCTGTGCCCTGCTACATTCCTACCAGATATGTAAAAATGTGCCTCTTTTATTACATCCTCTCCTGAAAGATTCATTATTGGAGTTATGGGAAAACTTAAATTATTTATTAGGGGTCAGATACCATTCTCTCAATGGTGTATATTTTATATATTTATTTGTAGATTCCAATGACTTAAACCAGGTTTCCTCGGACCATTCTTGTTTAATATCGCTTACCCAAATAATCATATTGGTTGTTTTTCCTTTATCCATTTTAGCTTTCAAAATATCAAAACATTTAGAACAAAAATATAATAAAACAAGAATTAGCATGCGTCTTTGCAAAGGGACTTACTAGCGCTCTAAAGGATAAGGAAAGGCAAACTACTTTTGGGACTCCCTAGGAGTGAAATCTTTATATTACCCTTTCTTATCAAATATGTGCATTTTTATTTATCTACCTATCATATCCAAAATGCGATAACACTGTTACCTTTTATCATAATGTTAATTCCAGCAAACAGAGAAATCTTTTATGCAAAGAGTAATCATTCACCTCTATTATATATAAATAGTAATAGGGACCATCTTTATTTAATACTATAAACTAAAATATATAAAATAATGAGAGCCAAAAATGGCCCTACATTATAATACAGTGACTAAGCTTCATAGCCGCTCTGACTTATCTAGGTCTTACTGCTCTCCATACTACCCCTCTCTTCCCTATCTGCATTGTTCCAGTAAATACACTCTCAAATTAATTGTGCAAATCACATATGTACCTTCAAAATTACTCTTGTGAATATATTCCAAATATACCACTAAATTCTACTTATACTAACAGTAATTGTAAAAATATTGCCTAATAAATATATATATATGAGGGCCCAAATACCCATTGTATTATTTATTTCAATTATAAATTGAGTGATAAAACATTAACAAAAATAGTGAACAATTATACAAATCAATGTGCAAAAATAAAAAATAAAAAAAGTAAAAGAGAATGAAGGGTTCAAGGCCTTAAACAACAAGAGATCATGAATGCATTTAAAACCTGTTAATCATATTACTAGTGATAAATTATATTATTACCTTTAAGATTGTACTGCATCACCATTTGCTGATAACATAACTGATTTCATCTGAGGGCATTTTCTCCTTCCTTAACCGAATTGATGACATATCTTTCATTAGAAAAAAAGATTATAAGTTTAACCCCATTTATACATCACATTGTTGTACTCAAAACCTTTATTTAAAAAACTTGTTTACGCATTAATAGCGTTTCAGCAGAAATGTCTGAAAAAAATTCACATTGTCATACGGTGCGTCAAAACTTTTTTTCTCAAAAGCACATTTCAGTATAGCTTCTTTATTTAGTTGACAATTCAGTTTGATAATAATATCTTTAGGTACGTTTGTTTTCAAATGCTTGGGTAATGGAATGCAAAACCAAGTATCAATTACATTTTAATTTGTCAATTTCGGTGAGATTAAATAAACTTAATAAAGGCATTGAGGTATAACAGTAATTCCGTTTTACTAACAGATTCGGGGATACCTCTAATTCTCATATTTTTACTCCTTACTAAATTATTATTATTATTATTGTTTCTTTCTAAATTTAATGATCAGTCTGTCATTATTCTACCACTGCAGCATTTTCATAACTGGTTGTAAGATTGCTTAGGCGCTTAGTAATGGAATGTTTACAATTTTATAATATACTAGCGACAGGGCGATAAAATTGTAAGGCAGGTAATGCTGTTTGCCACAAACTTTAATTTTTTTGGTGGTCTGAGATCCTTCAGCGCTCATTGCTAGCCTCTTGGTTGTTGTATATTTTTTATCAGAGGCGCTTTTGCTGTCATTGTAAGGTCTGGGCTGATCTGCTTTTTGCGCTTATTGTAAGCGTTTGCGGTTGTGAGGCGCTGGTTGTGAGGGGCACAGTGAATGGTTTTTGCGTATATTGCGATAGTGTTTTTTTTTTCTGTATATGTATTTTTGTATGGTAATTAAATAAGTAATACATTAATAAATTAATATACTTTACCTATATGTAAGTAATATATGCAGGAAGCATTGTTCTGAAGAGCTGGCAATCTGTTTTGATGTTCCTGCAGCATACAATGTAGGTTTGCACTGTTGTGGAGCTGAGGTGTAAGTGTCAGCAATGTGTGCAGTGTGTAGTGTAAATAGGCTACGTGCGCGAGGGAAAGCCGTTAGTGTAGCTGTGTACTTCCGCATTCTGTAAATTAGTGTTGTAAAATGGCGGCGAATGTGTATGTGGTACGCGGGTGTGGATGATTTAGCGTCCTTGCTAAAAGTTTATCTTGTACCTCGGACGGCTTTTTGGAAAAGCCGTATGTGCTTGTTGGTGTTTTGCGGATTTAGGGTCGTGTAGTCTTTTTCGTTTTTTTCAGCGCCTTTTTTTTCTCTCGCTTAGGCGATTTTCGTGTGTCTAAACTCTGTAAATTGGACTTAAATTGAGGTGTAACTTCACTTGCAGAGTTCCTGGGTGCCGGGGGGCGCTGTGGGTAAGGTTTTTCTGTTATTTGTGTGTATTGTTTTTTTAATGTTTTCAGCTACGCTCGGTTCGGCTATTAAGGTTGTTTTTTTGCAAGTTCGTAATTTGTTTTTTTCTGAGTCCAGCGGTTCGTATTTTTTAAGTTTAAGTCCGTAATTTTTTCGTTCTAAGTCCCGCGGTGGGTGTAAGTCCGTATTTAGTCTTTGCGTGTTAGATGTATTTTTTCAAATTCCCGCGTCTGTGAGTGTTTGTAACCGCTTGTGAGGCACTGTAGAGCCTCCACCTCCGCAAATGCTGCCCCTCGCTTTGCGATGGTCTGCATTTGCGGCCCGAACTGCGTCCCTCGCTTCTCGTGGCGGCGTTTCGTAGTTTAACAACTATTATATCTTAGGGCAATATATATTTCAGATCTTCATAAATACCAAGAATTTAGGGAGTTAGGAATCCAGGTATATACCTCTTGATAAGTAATTATTTGGCCCCGGCTACATAGAATTTTTATAGCAAGTTATGGGGTGAATGAGATAGTTTCATAGGGTGGCCATATCTTAGCGAGATATTTAGAGGTGTTGTGTAATTTCATGTTGCATAAACTTGCACAGGGAACATCTAATACTGCCATGGTATCATTCGCTCTACTGAGTATGAATTTTATTATGTAAAACTGCTTTTTTCCCTTGTGTTTTTTTGAGCTTTCAGAATTTCTGAATTAGTGGCACCAAAGTGTTATGCTACTGTCAGATGTGGCTGTTCAGGGGAAAGTTATATATTTGTTTATGCAGATTTAGGACCAATCAGTTAGGCAGGGGGCAATTAATTGCTTTATATCCCAGAACCAGTGTTTGTGGTCCTTATGTTGGTGTTGTAAGTTATTTGAAGGTTCAGAGCGCGATCATGATCAATTAAGCAACCTATTTAGCTATTTAGAAACAGCCAAAAGCAAATGAGACCGTTATCATTACTTCTGTAAAACATGGAGGTTACACGTCAATTAATTAGTGTTTAGAGGTCCCATATACGATCAGACTCGCAATTCGGCAATGCACAAAATATTAGAAATGAATGGCGATACTGTTTTAGTCCATGTGGGTGGCCTGATATGTATTAACTCATTGATTCCCAAGATTGATATGACACCAAAATAAAACATAAAATATATATTTTTTTTTTAATCCATTCTTTTTATTATTGAAGACAAGTTAACAATATAATATTGCATAGAGTACACAGAGAAAGAAGAGGACAACAGGGCAGTCAGGTTTTACAGCAACACAATTCCCCAGCATTTTAACGAAGAGACTGCATGCAGTTTTCACAATAATCTTACTGGTACATTACTTCATTATTATCCCGTGCCCTGTCTATCCCTCTATGTCTTCAAACATGGTATTTTCTTACTTTGAATTGTCTACCTCTTATCAGGAGATAAGAGTACAGAAACAGAAAAATATTAACATCAACTATGTCAACTTAGAGGGGTAGGAAAAAGAGAAGAAAAAAAAGGGGGGGGGGAGGGGTAGGAAATACCTGGTGTACTCTTCTAGTGCCGCACCAGCTGAGATTCTATTTGTATGAATGGTCATCCGGGCACCCCCACGACCACCATTCTTCGGCAAGAGCTTCATTCCCTACTGTCTTAGTCATATCCCCACCTTAATGATGTAGGCCGAGGTCAGCCATGGAGTCCAAATATTTTGGAATAGGGGGACCGTGTTCTGCACTTGCGAGAATAAGTCTGTCATCTCGTTCCATACCTTCTGCACTAATGGACACGTCCACCATGTATGTAGAAAGTCTCCTCTAGCTTTGCACCCTCTAAAACAGTCCTCACTAAGACTATTATTAAGCCTGGACATTAGATAGGGAGTATAATAGGTCCTGTCTCAAGTAGGCTGTATGTGTATTAACCTTTTTGTTAAGTTGGTACAAATTTCTCTTCAGGTTGCTCCATCTAGCTCCCTACCTAGGTCTTTCTCCCATTGGAGCATATATTTTGGCTTCTGTTTGTTCAGAGAGTCATTTAGAAAAGAATATAGAGACCCAAGGAGGCCTTTGATAGAGGGCAGTTTTGCACATATAGTCGACCACCAGGAATGTTTAGGGGTCCCATGTACCCGGGCTAGTGAGGACATCCAATGTCTAATTTTTCTGTAATTCTAGAGTTCACTCTCTAATATGGGATATTTAGTGATAAGAGAGGTGTGGGATAGCAGAGCATTTTCTGAAAAACAGGTTCCTGCTCTTTCCATTCGGCTGCTAAGCCACCATTGTCTAGAGGTGAGGCTAAATGCCGTCTCGAATTCTGGGAAAGATCTTACTGACAACAATGGTGATAGGAGGGAAGCCAAGTCTCCTAACCAGACCGAGCCAAGCCGCTAAAGTTGAAGATATTATGGGATTAGAGTGTTGCTGTTTGACACCTGAGGGGGCCCATCCCAGACTATAGTATACCACAAGTGGGGTCTCATTTGCCAATTTTCCACAAAGGTCCACAGTGATTGTAGCTTACCCAAGTGGGCCAGTGGAATGAACGTGAGCTGCGCCGCTCTCAAATAAAGTCTCAAGTTTTGGCACGAGAGTCTACCCTGAGACCTCTGCTGGAACATAGTCTTTCTTGCTATACGCGGCAACCTACCTCGCCTATCTGCAATAATTTTGGCTAGCAGTTTAAGATCCCCGTTTATAAGGGATATAGGCCTATAATTCTTGGGGTCTAGTGGGTCCCTGCCTTCTTTGGGAAAGACAATTAAGTCTGCGCTGTTTAGCTCCGGGGGCATCGGTTCCCAGTTTAGGAAGGAGTTAAACAATTGGCAAAGGTATGGTGCCAGGATATGAGCAAAAGACTTGTAATAAGAGTTGGCAAAGCCGTCAGGGCCGGGGGCCTTCCCTGATTTCAAGCTGTTGATGGCTTCTAGTATCTCCTCTACTGATATGTCTGAGTTAAGTGAAGCCGCACTCTGGTCTGAGACCTTGGGGAGGTCGCAGGAATCTAAGTAAGACTGAAGAAGATTCACGTTCGGTTGCAGCTTCGTGGAGTGGGCCAGTGGAATGAATGTGAGCTATAAAAGTCAGCAAACGTTCGCTTGATGATATTTTGGCTAACCGTTATCTGTCCCTTTGTAGTTCTAATTCACAAGATCCTAGACTCCGCTATCTTAGACCGAAGCTTCTTAGCGAATAGAGAATCCAGCTTGTTGGCCTTGGAGAGAAATAGTTGCTTGGTTCGTCTAAGGGCTTTTTCCGTTTTGTGGGAAAGTACTGTGACTAACTCAAGCCTACACTGATCTATCATCTGGTGGAGTCTAGAGGAGGGGCATGACTGGTTCCTAGACTCTAGGTCCTGCAGCTTAATGGTAAGTTCCTGCTCTTTGAATTGACATTGTTTTTTAAAGGCAGAAGCCAACTTAATGCAGGAGCCCCGAATAAAGGCCTTGTGGGCCATCCATACCCAGCCTATGCTCGAGTCACCAGGTTATTACACTCAAAGTAAAGGTGAAGATCTTTTTCAATTTGTTCCGACAGCTCTGGGTTAGTGAGTAAAAGCTCATTCAGTTTCCAAGCATACGGTGTGGATATATTCAACCCTAGGTCAATGTCTATGCTCACCGCCGCGTGATCCGACAAGGGGGATACCCGTATTTCCGCCCTCTTTGAGCGATCAAACAATGACGAAGCGACCAAGAAGGTATCAATTCGCGAAGAAGATCCGTGGGTGTGGGAATAATACATATAGTCCCTTTTATGTGGGTGATGCCCCCTCCAGGCGTCCACCAGACCCAAATCGTTCAATGCCTTCTTAATTTGTCTTAATTTGTTCAAGTACCGGTCTGAGGCCTGAGTACCCAAGTGGTCCAGGTCTTGATCAAAGGTAAGGTTAAAATCCCCTGCCATCACAATCGTGTTACCGGAGTAAGGCTCTAAAAGCCTCAGGATATGCTGTAGCAATTTATGTGGTGCATTGGTAGGAGCATAAAAGGAAATTAGGGATATTTTAGTCTCCAGAACTGTTCCATGGAGTATTACATAGTGTCCATCTTTATCCAATATTTTAGACTCTACCTGAAAGGGGAAGTTACGATGAATCAGTATAGAGGCCCCCACTTTCCTAGTAGCTTGGGTAGAGGAATAACTGGTGGGATAGTCTCTGCTAAAATAAGTTGGTATATGATTGCAGGCAAAATGTGTTTCCTGCATGAATGTAATCGATGGCTTAATATCTTTATAATACATAAAGGCATTCGTTCTCTTGAACTGGGAATTAAAGACCTTAACGTTGTGAGTCACAAAAGTAAAGTTTGCGTCAGCCTGTCTAGTCATTGCTAACGTATAGTGTGAGGCTGTAATGTCCCAAAAAAAATAATTTTTGATTGCAGATTTGCAAGCTTGAGACTGTTGTGCAATTAATTCTAATGTCTTACATCGCTTTCCCTGTCTTTAAAAGTGCAGTATTTTTTTGCATTTACAATGCTACGAACAGGGGTTAAACCCCCTTGCGAGTCCTATCTGTTACCCGTAGGTTTTTCTTCAAAATCTTCCATTTGCAGGTGTGAAAACATTTGTGGGTTTGAGGAATTGCAGCAATTGAATAGCGATTTGCCATTGTAAAATATGTGGGCTTGAATGATCAAAGGCGTAGATGGGCTGTAAGTTAAGATTTTGACCACTGCAGGGATTTTCAGCCTGTAACCCATAGATCATTTGTGGCTCGCTAAAAGGTGGCAATTTAATAGCAAAGTAGTTTAAGGCTCCATTACGGGCTCCAGTAACTTGCAATTGCTCAATTGAATAAGGGCCTTAGAGACCCTGAAGCTGTTTCTTTCTCAAGACGTATGCCTTAGACTGTTTAATTGTACTCTGAATGTATTCAACAGGACCTTGGTTTGTTGGCGGGCTAGCCATGTTGGGCTATCTTGTGGTGTGGGTGATTGTTTACTGTAGGGTGGAGCCCTTATGGTGATGGTCCAAGATCATGGTTGGCCCTGAGGTCTCCTCGGCACTGGGCTCTTGAAGGCCTCTGAAGCGTTGGACTACATTTGTGGGGATGAGCAATCACTGCTGTGATTTCACAGTTTTGTACAATAAAAGCTGTGGCCTGTTTTAAACCGATATTGGCGTTTGTTGTGTTGTTATTATGGTTGGGGTTTGAGTTTATTTATGCATACCTAGTCACTTATGCTTAGGTCAAGATTATACAGAGGCCATTATTATAGATCATACTAAACTGAAATCTGTGCCTCCCACCTCCAATGTGCATGATGGACTCATAGGGTTTAAATATATACCTATACAATCTATTTAACACTTTAATTGAAGCATTTAGACCCTTGATAACCTGTTTCTGTCCCTGCATTCTTGCCTCTCTGAAATTAGAGCTATTATTATTATTATTTTTATTATTATCCTTTATTTTTAAAGCACCAAGATATTCTGAATCGCTATGCAGGGGTTAAGTAAAATCAAGACAGGTTTAACATGTTGCAAAAGAATGGAGCTATGCTTTCAGACAGCTCAGTATCTCCTTTGAGATCATATATCACAATCAGCCCTAAACAGCAGCCTGTCTATTGCTCAGTGCGCTGATCCCAATTTCCCCACTGTTTACATGCAAGTTCACTGACCACTTCTAAAGTAGAATGGAGGGAGATAGAGTATCAACAAACATTTTTAACCCTTACTAGATCTAGCTATGCAGGCAACTGGAACTCACCTAAAATATTAAGTTGCAGTTCTTGGTTAACTGTTCAGTGCAGAGTAACCTGAGCCTATGGGGAAGCTGTGTCAATCACAGTCTTCCCCTATAGAGTCTCAAATGCCGCACTCCTGCAATAAGTTCTTCCGCACACACCCTAAGCTTATAAATTCAACTCTACTCCCAGGACAGGAAGCACTGGCGGATCTACTTACGGTGCACCTGGTGCAATGCACTACGGCTCTGCTCTAGGAGCCCCCATTGCTGCAATGCCACACATTTTTTTATTTTATTTATAGTTCATTGTTTCAATTCTCAAACCCCTGGCCCCCCAATATGATTAAAATTATATATATACAGTGCCTTGCAAAAGTATTCACCCCCTTGGCACTTTTCGTGTTTTGTTCCCTCACAACGTGGAATTAACATGGATTGTTTGAGGATTTGCATCATTTAATTTACAGAACATGCCCACAACTTTGAAGATGTTTTTTTTTATTTATTGTGAAGCAAACAACAAATAGGACAAAATAACAGAAAAAGTCAATGTGCATAATTATTCCCCCCCTAAAGTCAATACTTTGTAAAGCCATCTTTTGTGGCAATCACAGCTCCAAGTCGTTTTGGATAAGTCTGTATGAGCTTGCCAGATCTTACTGTATTTAGCACCATCCATCTTTCCCTCAACTCTGACCAGTTTCCCAGTCCCGGCTGCTGAAAAACATCCCCACAGCATGATGCTGCCACCACCATGTTTCACTGTGGGGATGGTGTTCTTTGGTGATGTGATGTGTTGGGTTTGCGCCAGACATAGCGTTTTCTTTGATGGCCGACATACATTTTGGGAGTCTCCCACATGCCTTTTCACAAACTCAAAACATGCCATTTTGTTTTTTAGTGAACGTAATAGCTTTTTTGTGACCATTCTGCCATAAAGCCCAACTCTATGGAGCGTACGGCTTATTGTCGTCCTATGTACAGATACTCCAGTCTCTGCTGTGGAACTCTGCAGCTCCTCCAGGGTTACATTAGGTCTCTGTGCTGCTTCTCTGTTTAATGCCCGGTCTGTGAGTTTTGGTGGACGGACGTCTCTTGGCAGGTTTGCTGTTGTGCCATATTCTTTCCATTTGGTTATGATAGATTTGAAGGTGCTCCTGGAGATCATCAAAGATTTGGATATTTTTTTATAACCTAACCCTTACTTGTACTTCTCAACAACATTGTCCCTTACTTGTTTGGAGAGTCCCTTGGTCATCATGGCAGTGTTTGGTTAGTGGTGCCTCTTGCTTAGGTGTTGCAGTCTCTGGGGCCTTTAAAAAAAGGTGTGTATATGTAATAACAGATCATGTGACACTTAGATTACACACAAGTGGACATCATTTCACTAATTATGTGACTTCTGAAGGTAATTGGTTGCACCAGAACTTTTTATGGGCTTCATAACAAAGGGGGTGAATACATAAGCACATGACAATTTTCTGTTTTCTATTTCTAAAAACAGTTTTATGTATATATTTTTCTCATTTCACTTCACCAACTTAGACTATTGTGTTCTGTTCCATCACATTAAATTCAGATTAACAAAACATTGAACTTAAGGCTGTAATGTAACAAAATAGGTAAAAAGTCAAGTTGGGTGAATACTTTTGCAAGGCACTGTATACACTGTATATATATATATATATATATATATATATATATATATATATATATATATATATATAATCAGTGTATTGCAGTCTGTAGTGATACTCTGATTTTTCATCCAGATTACTGGATGGACACTCACGGCTACCTCATATAAATACATATATATATATATATATATATATATATATATATATATATATATATATATATATATTTATATATATATATCTGCAGTTGTTCCTTAAAAGTTTGCACACCCTTTGTGAATTGGTAATATGTGTACCATTTCTGTAGAAAACATGAGTGAGCAGGCAAAACACATTTCTTTTATTTCTTATGGGATTCAAATTGAACTGTAGGTTATAACAGAATGGCACAATCATAAATCAAAACATGGCAACAAAGAAAACAATGAAATGACCCTGTTCAAAAGTTTGCATACCCTTAGTTCTAAATACTGTGTATTGCCCCCTTCAGCATCAAGGACAGAGTGCAGTCTTTTGTAACAGTTGTCTATGAGGTCCCAAATTCTTGCAGGTGGTATAGCTGCCCATTCGTCTTGGCAAAATGCCTCCAGGTCATGCAAAGTCTTTAGTGATCTTGCATGAACCACACATTTGAGATCTCCCCAGAGTGGCTCCATGATATTAATGTCAGGAGACTGTGATGGACACTCTACAATCTTTTTCTGCTGTATCCACTGGAGGATCAACATGGCCTTGTGCTTAGGGTCATTGTCATGCTGGAAAGTCCAAGATAGTCCCATGAGCAGAAGAATGCAAATTGTCTGTCAGTATTTTCTGATAAAGTGCTGCATTTTCAAGGCTTTGGATATATTTTTATATCCTTTTCCATCTTTATGAAGTCCCTTTACCTTGTCATGCAGGTCTTTTGACAGTTCTTTTCTGCTCCCCATGACTCAGTATCTAGCCTGCTCAGAGCATCTTTGTGAGAGCTAACATATGAATACACAGACACTGATGGCAATTTAAAAAGCCACAGGTGTGGGAAATTAACATTAAATTGCAATTTGTAACCTGTGTGTGTCAACTTGTGTGTCTAAAACAAAGCCAAACATTTAAGGGTATGTAAACTTTTGATCAGGGTCATGTGGGTTATTTATGTTATCATTATGATTTAATTAGGAGTCAGACAAACTATGGCTTCATATGATCACTATCCTTCAATAAATTACATTTGTTTGGCATGATCAGTCATATTTTCAAAATAAATGCCCAAATTTCCCAATTTATGCCAGGGTATGCAAACTTTTGAGCACAGCCGTGTGTGTATATATATATATATATATATATATATATATATATATATATATATCACATATAATAGTTGTCAAACTACGAATCGTCATCGCGGTTTGGTCCGCAAATGCAAACCCTCACGAAGGGCCGCATTTGCGGAAGGTGGAGGCTCCAACATCGGCTGCAAGGAGCCGAATGCTCATTGCAGGCGGCAAATGCGGCCCGCATTTACTGAGGTGGAGGCTCTACGGCTCCTCACAAGCGGTTAAAAACACACACACAAGCGCCACTTTAACAAAATAGATCTAACACGCAATCAATACATACGAACTTACACAAAAAACTACAAACCGCGAGGTCTTAGAACGCAAAATTTACGGACTTATCCCAAAAAAATACGAGATACGGGACTCGCAAAATTACGAACTCGCAAAATTACAACCTTAACGGCCGAACCGCGCACCCCTGAAAACATTAAAAACACAATAAATACACACAAAAAAGATATAAAAAGCTTACCCACAGCAAGGGGGGGGGGGGGGCACACAGGACCTCTGCAAGTGAAGTAACACCTCAATTTAAGTCCAAATTCCCGAGTTTAGACACACAAAAATCCCCTAAGCGTGAGAAAAAATCGCAGCCCAAAATAACTAAAACAAGTCTACACGGCCCTAAAGCCACAAAACACCACCAAGCACAGACAGATTTTCAAAAAAGCTGTACGAGGTAAAGATACACTTTTATCAAGGACGCTAAATCATTCACACACGCGTACCACATACACATTCGCTGCCATTTTACAACACGAACTTAGACAATGTACACAGCTACACTAACGGCTTTCCCTCGCGCAGGCAGCCCTTTTTACACTACTCACTGCACACATTGCTGACACTTACACCTCAGCTCCACAATACTGCAAACCTACATTGTATGCTGCAGGAACTTTGAAACAGATTGTCAGCTCTTCAGCACAATGCTTCCTGCATATATTACTTCAAAATAGGTAAAGTATATTCATTTATTTTTTTATTAATCATTTAATTAGCATACAAAAACACACATACACAAAAAACTAAACAAAAAAACACTATCGCAATAAACACAAAAGCCATACACCGAGCGCCTCACAATGAGTGCCAACGCTGCTCATAGCACACAAAGTCTTGCAATAAGCGCAAAAAGCAGATCAGCGCCGACCAAACAATAACAGCAAAAGCCCCTTTAAGAAAACAAAATACAACAACCAACAGCCTCGCAATGAGTGCAGAAGGATCTCAGCCCGCCCCAAAAAATCATGCCTGTGGCAAACAGCATTACCGGCCTATAATTTTATTGCCCCGTCATTTTTGATGGGCAAGTCGCAAGTATATATATAAAGACAAAAAAGCTTTAAAGCCCTAGGCTACAGCTCATATAGTGCTTTATACCTATATGAAAGTACAACAACAATATTTATATAGAGATGACTAAATTCAGCTAAAAATGACCTTTAAGTTAGTTTAAAAAGGGGTATGTGGCGATGAGAAACTATATGAAATAAAGCTTAAGCTGTTTGTTAAAGGCTTATAATAGGCTAGTATATAAAAGTGAAAGGAAAATTAACCTATAAATAGTGTCTTATAAATGTGATCAATTGCAACCTAGACAGGTTACTGTGTATACAAATTAAACCTTTTATTAGAAAGGATAGAGTGATCATAAAAATATGCAGTGATAAGCAGACCATATACAGAAACAACAAAAAATAAAGTTGAGTGATTATAACATTTTAGTGATACATTGAGTGATATAATGATTCAATGTTTGCAATAATACTTTAGAAGTGACAAGGGAAGCTTATAATTTAAGCACAATGATGATACAATTTGTATAATTATGATATTAAATGTGCCAATAGTGCAACTTAATATAGGAATAGTAAAATAGTAAAACTTCAATATAGGAATTAGGTGTAAAGTGTGCAAATTCTTGATTGAATATTGAATATAGCCAGTTTGTTATATCGCCCTTCGGACAGCACCTGATAATATGAATACTATTCTCATCAGCAACAAGCTTGTATGTATTTTTGGATTTGTAGTAACCTTTTGATATATACATCATTTTGCTGTTAGATATAATGATGTCCATTTTTTCTTCTTTTTTCTTTCTTTCTTACAATAGTAAACATTTTTCCTCTCTCTCTGATTATAGGACTATTTTTCTGTTCATCTATTTCTTCATTTCTTTAGAGTTTTAGTTATCTGTAAATAAACATCCAACTCTATTTTATTAGCAAGATAACTAGTTTAAGATGTTATGAGAGTTTTTTCTTCCAAAAGTTCTTGTATTGAGACTACTTATGTTTATATAGAACTGTTTTTTATAAAAAACCTGAAAAAGAAAACCCCTCATTGAGTCCTATTGGTTTCTGTGCTTACAGGTTGTAGATCCATTTACACTCTAGCTTTAACAAAAGTTTATTTCTATCTCCTCCACTTGGTTTTAATCAAACCTAATCTATAATATGGAATTTGAAGCTGTTAAAGTTGTTATTTTGACAGTTTTTTAATGCACCTGCCTACTGGGGTATCCATATCTCTTTGAATGGAATAAACATGTTCAAGTATACACCTACGTAGCTGTCTTTCAGTTTTTCACATGTATATTTTTCCACAATTGCAAATGAGGATATAAACTGTATACATAGAAATCTAAAACTTCCCTAATGTTATTGAATATTTTATTATAATTCTTCCTAATTATGTTATGCCAGCATGATGAAAATTCAATACCAAGATGCATAAAATGGGATAATGACCAGTCAAAATCATAATTTTCTTTAAGTTGTCCTTTCGTTATTCTATCTATATTGATCAATAATACCTGTGTCTGACTATTATTGATTTTGTAGTATGATATAGACCCATATTGATAAATTATCTTTAATAAAATTATTACTAAGATCAATGGTTCTGAAGTTGTAATGATTACATCATCCGCAAATACTGTTATTTTTTAGTTGATTTTCCCCATTACAACTCCTTTAATATTAATATCACATCTTATTTTTTCAGCCAGATGGTTCCATAACCAAAGCAAAAATGAGTGGAGACAATGGACACCCTTGTCTAGAGCCCTTGTAAATATTGAAAGTGTCTGTTTCAAACCCTGGTCCAGTTATAAAGGCACAGTTGTTAGAGTATAGGGCCATAATGCTCTTAATTGCCCCATCGCCCAACCCAAATTTTCTCAGGGTCAACTCCCAAAACTCCCAATTCAAATGATCAAATGCCTTATCTGCATCAATAGCTAAAGCAAGAAGGGGGATCTTGTTGAATTTACAAAAATCCAAGATATCAAAATGTTTTCGTGTATTATCTATGCCATGACGCTCTTTTACAAACCCTGATCGGTCAAGGCTAACTAGTCCATTTATTAACAAACGTAACCTGTTTGCTAAAATCCTATCATAAAGTTTAATATCAATATTTATGAGTGATATCGGTCTGTAATTAGAGAACATATTCTGGGCTTTTCCTTCTTTGTGGATTGTAACAATTACAGCCTGAAGAGATTCTGTAAGAGCTGAGCCTGATAATTTAATTTCATTAAAACTATTCATAAGGTTCATAAGGTGTCTACTTAATATTTTAGAATAATTTAGATTGGTAAAAAACACCTGGAAGTCCAATGGACCAGGGGATTTGTTTAGATTGATACCACAAATAGCTTCTTCTAATTCTGCTATGGAAATTTAATCGTATAATTTATCTCTCTGTTGGGCTGAGATCATAGGCAGTTTTACTGAGTCCAAAAACTCAGATATTAGCTCTTTCGTTGGGTTAATCACTTCTCCGGTTGATTCCAAATTGTAGAGGTCCTTATAGTAATCTAAAAAGATCCTGCCAATCTGCTCAGGTAATCTACATGAATTCCCCTTTTTTATCTAGCATCTCTGGAATACTCTTGACATTATTATTGCCTCTGAATTTGGTTCTCAAAAAAGTAGTTAGCCTTATTACCACAATGATAATATTTTTGCTGTGCTAACCAAATATTCTTATACATTTTTATTTGTTGAATTTCTCTTATTTATTTTTTTTCCGTATATTCCTTATTTCTAAGACATTTTCTTTAGTAGGTGCCAATTTTTTAAGATTATTCATTTTATTTAATTGGATATAAAGATCTCTTTCCTTCTTTTTTGGATGCTAATGATATCATATAACCCCTTAAATATGCCTTAAAATAGTTCCAAAATGTTACTCTAGAATTAACCCTATTTTCAATAAACTCTATGTACTCTTCAATGATCTTCGAGATATACTCCCTATCTTTTGTAGATTTGAATAATGGCTGGTCTATTCTGAACTTTTTAGATCTTGTCTTACTCCAGGGCTTGCTAATATACATCATAACTCTAGCATGGTCTGAGTCTTGTATAAAGCCTATCTCCACTCCTTCTACCTTATTTATGGCATCCTGATCTACTAGGCAATAATCAATCCTTGTGTATGACACATGGCGGTTGGAGAAAAAGGTATAATCTCTTTCTCCAGGATGGAACGTCCGCCATGCGTCATACAACTTGTATTTCACTAAAGAGGCCTGAAACCTACTTGAGACTCCAATAAGTTCTATCTTACAGCCTTATTAAATTGTGATAGAATAGAATAGATCTCTATATAAGCACATAGCATAATTTTTTTTACAGAAGATTTTAATTAGTGAACTTTTATCCAAAAGCAAGGTCTTCACTAACTAAAAAATTCTGTAAAAAAATATGCTATGTGCTTATATATATAGCCCTATTCAATTGGTCGAATCACAATTTAATAAGGCTGTTAGTGTTTCCCTAGTTCAATGAAAATGACTAACCGAATTCACCATACTTGTATTTTTGGACTAAACAAATAGATTAGATTATAAAGACAAAAACGCTGTGGAGCCCTAGGCTAACGCGCCTGCGGTGCTTTACACCTATATGAAAGTACAATAATATTTATAAAGAAATTAGTAAATTCTGCTAATAATTACCTTTATTTAGTTAGTTTAAAAAGGGCGATGCAGCGATGAGAAACTATATAAAATAAAGCTAAGCCATTTGTTAAAGGACATTTTAGAGCTGGAAAAAAGTACATAGAAGGGCTACAAAACTAATAAGGGGAATGGAGGTGCTAAGTTATGAAGAAAGACTAACCAAACTAAACTTATTTTCGCTAGAAAAAAGGCGTCTAAGAGGGGATATGATTACCTTATTTAAATACATCCAGGGTCAATATAAGGCTTTGTCAAGTGAACTTTTTGTAGCAAGAGATTTTCAACTGACAAGAGGACACCCTTTGCGGTTAGAGGAAAAAAGATTTCATCTTAAACAAAGAAAAGGGTTCTTCACAGTTAGGGTGGTTAAACTGGGGAATTCTCTACCAAAGGAGGTGGTAACAGCGAATTCGATAGACAACTTCAAAAAGGGGTTAGATATATTTTTGAATAAAGAGGGCATTCAAGGCTATCCTAGATAACTAGCGAAGGAATATTGATCCAGGGATACATTTGATCACCAGTTTCTGGGGTCAGGAAGAAATTTTGCTTTTTTTTCCCTTATGAGACAATGGGCAAAGTTTCAATGGGTTTTTCTTCTGTTTGCCTTCCTCTGGATCAATTAACAATTAATAATAAATAGTCCACATATTAAAAAGATCAATAGCGATCTAAATAGGTTGAACTTGATGGACTAACTCTTTATTCATCCTCCAATACTATACTATTAATAATTATTTACACATGAATTAATTAATAACTAATCGGCATATTGCAGATTAGAGGAGATCTTAACACGTTGATGGACTGAAAGTCTTTTTTCAACCTAAATTACAGTGGCCCTCATTCAATTGCAATTTGGCCAATTGAATAGGGCCCTAAATAATCACATAACATATTTTATTTAAAGAAGTTTTTAGTTAGTAAGCATCTATCCAAAAGCAAGATTTTCACTAACTATAAACTTCTTTAAAAATATATGATATGTGCTTATTTAGAGCCCTATTCAATTGGCCAAATCACAATTGAATGAGGCCCTATGTAACTATGTAACTATAATAGGCTAGTATATAAAAGTGAAAGGAAAATTATCCTATAAATAGTGTCTTATATATGTGATAAATTGCAACCTAGATGGGTTTCTGTGTATACGAATTAAACCTTTTATTATAAAGGATAGAGTGGTAATATAAATCCTCAGTGATAAGCAGCCCATATATAGAAACAACAAGTTGTGTAATTATAACATTTTAGTGATACAATGAGTGCAACAATGATTCAATGTTTGAAATAATACTTAGAAGTGACAAGTGAAGCTTATAATTTAAGCACACTGATGATACAATTTATATAATAATGATATTAAATATGCCAATAGTGGAACTTCAATAAGGTGTAAAGTGTGCAAATACTTGTGTGAACAAAAACCTTATTTATGTCTATTGAATATAGCCAGTTTGTTATATTACATCGCCCTGAGGACAGCACCTGATAATATGTATACTATCCTCATCAGCAACAAGCTTCAAATCATAGAATAGTAATGAAGCTTAAAACATTTAATATTAACAACTATATTAGTAGTATATACCACGTATTTATTACTCTAGCATTAGTTTATAAGTACCTGCATAAACGGATTACCCGCAGCCCACAATACCAAGCATTCATGTCTGCTATACCTATATACCTATATATTGGGAGCCTTGCGTCATCCATGTCATTCCCAAGTTTAGCAGGGTAAGTATGATAACTTACTTTTACTATCGGCTATAGAATAAAGCCTAAGCGTCACTTATCTCGGTATTGCAACCGTCCATCCCACCGGAAACAAAGAAATTGGTGAACAGAAAAATTGTTCTATACTCAGAGAGAGAGGAAAAAGGTTTACTATTGTAAGAAAGAAATTAAAAAGAAGAAAAATAGGACATCATTATATCTAACAGCAAAATTATGTATATATCAAAAGGTTACTACAAATCCAAAAATACATACAAATCTTAAAATTCAGACTCTATATGTTGCAAGATTAAGAAATCTATTATGTCTTCTGTTAGGGAAACCAAAAAGCTCTGGTGAACTCCATGCCCATGAAGGTTAAGGCAGTGCTGGAAAATAATGGTGGCCACACAAAATATCGACACTTTGGGCCCAATTTGGACATTTCTACTAAGGGGTCTACTCACTTTTGTTGCCAACGTTTTAGACATTAATAGCTTTGTTTTGAGTTATTTTGAGGGGACACTTATTCAGGCTGTACACTTACTACTTTACATTGTAGCAGAGTGTCATTTCTTCTGTGTTAATTCAATGTATCACTGTACAGCGGTTCCCTGGTGCTTCACACCAAATTAAAGTTTAAATTATTTTTGAAAATAAAGGAACTAGAATGGTTTATGGATGGAAGGTTACTCTTAGAGAGCTAGTGACAACCAATGTCCCATATTACATGCAATCTTCCCTCATATGGCAAAATTACTTTGCTAATCCTTGGGAAGCTTGAAAACATGTGTGTAATTATATTTAGCTCAAAAAAGTGTGATAAAACCAATTTAGAGAAAAGCGCACCGTTAGTACTCATATGGTTGTAAAAAGTTGGTGAAGAAAGGTAATTATATAGGGGGTACATATAATAAAAAATATATCTTATATACAGTTTGTTAAGTACATAGCTCCATATTGCCTTAGACTACTGCGTGTCATTAATGCAGACTAGCAATTCAAAGTAGTCATCAGGAGTGAAAAAGTACATACAAAAATAGCCAAATATATGTTACCACCCTTTCTATAATAATAAATTTAACCAGAGTACTTGCGCTTTACTGTGAATAGTCCCGACGGTCCCGTTTCGCCCCTCCTAGGGCTTATTCATGGGCTACTGAATATTGGTACAGCATGGGCTTTTATAGCCCTTTTCCTTCCATTTCCGTATACCAAACGCTATCTGCGTCATCTACGTTACCACGCAGTAACATGATCAGCGTGAAGACGTCACTACGCTCTCTGTCTCTCTCTTCCTGGTTATTGATACGCCAACCATGCGTGATTTGCCAACCAACTCATGGAAGTTGATTCCCAAATCTCGCGTGATCAGTCTACCTGCTTCATTTTAATGCATCTCGTCAACCATGCATCATTCTGCTATAGTGTCATACTTTTGATCATTATACTCACTATATGGCCACATTAATAAGTTTTTATAGATGTCTATCTTATATGACATATAATTTTATTAATCTTAAAAGATTAGAGAATATATTTTTTTTAAAAAAGAGATATTATTTATCATGTGGCTTCAGGAATATATACATATATAGATATAGACAAGAATAGATGATCAACACTTTAATCTTAGAAAATACTTATTAAATATATCTAGATAGTTCTCAAAATGTGTTGTCCCTCTATATCTATTTTTTCATATACTTATTTTTAAGAATAAGCATAAAGATTTTTTCAGAATAGCATTAAGGATATTAAGGATGTTATTCCTCTCAATAAATTTTGACTCGATTAAAAGGACAATTATATTCTGTGACTATACACAAAAAACTATAAGTGGTATACTAAAATAGTGAATTAATAAAGTGTGTTTAATATGTGAAAGAAATATGTAGAAATAACCTGTTTTTAGGTATAATAATAAAAATAATGTAATAATATGTGGAAATATGTATGCTAATACTTGAATCTAAGATGTGAAAAAAATAGGGGTGAATACTAAGGATATTATATGAGTACTAAAGACTTAATACTGTGGATATTCTATAATTGCTAATTGGTGCTATCTACTAAATTATAAAAAAGCAGAATATGAAAATCCTTCATTGAGTCCACTTGGACTTTGTGTGTTTAGTAAAAAGATCCATTTACTTTCTAATTTAAGAAGGTCTTTATCAATGTCACCTCCTCTGGGTCTCTGTGAAATTTGATCAATTATTGAAAACTTCATTGCTTCTGGTTTATTATTATGAAATAGTTTTATATGACGAGACACTGACGTGTCCATTTCTTTAACCACTGTATAGGTATGTTCCAAGATTCGTCTCCGTAGTTGGCGTGTAGTTTTGCCTATATACAATTTTGTACAGGAACAAATTATTATATAAACAACGTGTATAGAACCACAGTTGATAAAGTTCTTAATTGGATATTTTTTATCAGTATTTGGATCAATGAAATCTTTACTTGGGACTATAAATTTGCAGGCTTTACATTTTCCACACTTAAACAATCCCTTTGTAGATGGTAACCAAGATGTTCTCATTTGTTTAGCTGGCTTAAAAAAGCTGTTCACTAATTCATCTTTGATGCTTTTATTCTTCCTATAAGTGATTGAGACTTTTTCTGATAGGCTTGTACTTAATGTAGAGTCCTCTGTTAGTATATACCAATGCTTGTCTAAGATTTCTTTAATTTCTTTCCAGTCTTTTCCAAATGACATAATGCATCTTATTTGGTCATTTGTTTCAACCTTCTTTTTTGAAAACAGTAGATCCTGTCTATCAGATTCTAAAGCTCTTTTATATGCTTTTTTCAATAGGCGATTGGGATATCCTCGGGCTTTAAATTTTTCCCTTAGTTGATCAGCTTGGGTCTTGAAAACTTCTGAATTACTGCAGTTTCTTTTTATCCGTAGATACTGACTGATCGGTATCCCTGCTTTCAACGCTCTGGGATGCTGACTCGACCATTTTAATAGCGAGTTTGTTGCAGTTGGTTTAGTGAAGGTGGATGTATGTATTTTACCCATTGGATCCTTTGTTATTATAAGGTCTAGGAACTCGATCTTCTCTTCATCCATCACATACGTGAATTTTAAACCTAGAGAGTTTATATTTAATCTGTCAATGAACTCTTTAAATTCTTTGACATCTCCGATCCATAATACCATGATATTGTCAATATATCTATGCCAGGATAATATTTTGTCATTATATTCTGACATATCTTCAGAAAATACATACATTTTTTCCCAAAATCCTAAATACAGGTTTGTATAGTTCGGGGCACAAGGGGTTCCCATGGCAGTACCATTGATTTGATGATACCAATGGTTATTAAAGATGAAAAAAATTTGTGTTAATATAAAACGAAGTAATGCTATGATAAACACTTTCATATTCGCATCTTCTGTGGGTCTCATACTTAAATAATATTCTACTGCTGACATTCCCTGGTCATGCGGGATGCTAGAATATAGTTGTTCTACATCAATAGATATCAGGATTGTTTTGGTAGGTACTACAATATCCTCTAAATGTTTCAGGAGATCCAATGTGTCTTTTAAGTATGAAGGTATTTCCGGTACTATTTCTTTGGTGTAATCATTTACATATTCACTTATTTTTTCTGTCAGACTGCCATTACCAGATACTATAGGCCGTCCTGGTACGGGCAATTTCTTTTTATGTATCTTTGGTAATGAGTAAAAGGTGGCTATCACCAGTCTTTTTGGAAAAAGATAATCATACGTATTTTGATCAATGAGTTTATCTTGTTTAGCTTTTTGCAATAGAAGTTTTAACTCTTTCAGAAATTCTTGGAGTGGATTACTTTTTAGCACTCTATATGTTGATGTATCCAACAGCAATTTGTTGCACATCTTTAAATATTCTTGTTCGTCCAAAATGACTGTGTTGCCTCCTTTATCAGCGGGTTTAATCACCACTCTGCTCTTTTTCAACTCCTGTAGGGATTTGAATTCCTCCATACTTAGATTGAATTTGGTTTTACTTTTATCATCCTGAACTTTATTAGATATATATTTTAAGTCTTTAGTGACCAAGTCCACAAATACTTGAATATTTCCATATTGTTTAAAGTCAGGCGTGAAGGTGCTGTTATTCTTCTTGGTTATTTTAGTTTGAGAAAGATCTTCATATTTTTGTTCGTCCATTCGTGACAACATTGTCTCAAATACTTCTTTATCTTCATCACAGATGCCCCAATTATTGAGTTCTATTTTACGTTTTTGTGTAAAGAATTTTTTGAGTGCTAATTTTCTCGCAAATAAATGTATATCTTTTACATTTACAAAAAGATCTGAATTGCTTGTAGGGACGAATGAAAGGCCCTTAGATAGCAAAGATACATGTGGGGCCTTCAATTTAAATTCTGACAAATTTACCACTGTGGTTTCTTTTTGTTGAGTAGATGTTACAATTCCTTTGTTGTTTTTATCTACTGATGATTGTTCTTTATGATTTACTGATTGGCCGTGTCTTACACATTCTTTCCGTGATTTTAACTTCTTATAATGTGTTAAAGCTGTATCTTTAACTGGATTAATTAACAGTGTTTCTGTCAAAGGTACACTTATATTCGTGTTGTCATTTATATATATTTTTTGACTTATTTGACACATTCTTGGTGGTTTTATGTGAGTTTTCTTTGGTATTATTAACATATCATTTTGTTTATCATCAAGATTTTTCGTAGATTTTATAGGGTTGTAATTATGTATATCACTCTTTACTGATCCTTGCGTGGTCGAGACGTATAATGGCGTTTTTGGGCGCGCCCCTTGCCTAAAAAATGATGTTCTAGTGTAGTTTGATTGGATCCTGATCTTGTTGTTGGGCCGCTGAACGTGCCCCCTACATATTGTTTACGTAATTTGTATTGTTTTGTACTGTCTTCTCTTTCTGATGTTTCAGCCTCTGAAGAGCTTATATCAGTATTATTGAATTGTCCAATTCTGATAAATTTGTATATTCTTCCAATTTGATAGTCATGACTATCACGTGCAAATTTCTTTTGTTTTCTCGCTATAAGATCTCTCTTAAATTTTTAAACGTTGTTATGTAATTTCATATTCAATGTATCATATTCCCCATTATCCTTGAATTTTGAGAAATCATTTTGCTTGTCTATAACTACTTGTTTGATAATTTCCAAGTTCTTTTTTTTTCGGTTTCTAAGATCAAGTTCATCAATTCTATCGAACATTTATCAACAATTTCAGTCCATTTTGTCACAAAGTTTTCTTCTAATAAATGCGTAGCAGGCGCTAACTGGATTCTTAGTCCTCTGGGAACAATTTTTGATTTAACATAATTATGGAGACTTGATATCTCCCAAATGGTTCTTATTTGTTTTTTCAATCCTTTAAGTAATTCTTTTGAGATTCCTATTATGCTTTTGTTGCTAGTTGATTTAAGTAACCCTGTTTCTTTAATGCAAAAGGTGGACTCTGCTTCCTTAATTAGCTCTGAAAAATCCCACTGATCCACATTGGATTGTGCCATTTTCTTATCAGTTGTTTCTATTGACCAGTACTTTACTTTAGAGAGTCTGGTCCAAACAAAGAGATTTGTTTTAAGTAGATAAAGGAGTGATTATTATCTTTGTTCCTATAGTTAACCAAGAGGATTCTTGTTATTACACTTCCAGTTTTTTTGAGAAAGGAGCTTTTTTTATATGCGTTATTTTTAGAAAAAGTGTCTTTTAACTTGGACTTAACCACAAATTAGATAATTCAATGTATCACTGTACAGCGGTTCCCTGGTGCTTCACACCAAATTAAAGTTTAAATTATTTTTGAAAATAAAGGAACTAGAATGGTTTATGGATGGAAGGTTACTCTTAGAGAGCTAGTGACAACCAATGTCCCATATTACATGCAATCTTCCCTCATATGGCAAAATTACTTTGCTAATCCTTGGGAAGCTTGAAAACATGTGTGTAATTATATTTAGCTCAAAAAAGTGTGATAAAACCAATTTAGAGAAAAGCGCACCGTTAGTACTCATATGGTTGTAAAAAGTTTGTGAAAAAAGGTAATTATATAGGGGGTACATATAATAAAAAATATATCTTATATACAGTTTGTTAAGTACATAACTCCATATTGCCTTAGACTACTGCGTGTCATTAATGCAGACTAGCAATTCAAAGTAGTCATCAGGAGTGAAAAAGTACATACAAAAATAGCCAAATATATGTTACCACCCTTTCTATAATAATAAATTTAACCAGAGTACTTGCGCTTTACTGTGAATAGTCCCGACGGTCCCGTTTCGCCCCTCCTAGGGCTTACTCATGGGCTACTGAATATTGGTACAGCATGGGCTTTTATAGCCCTTTTACTTCCATTTCCATATACCAAACGCTATCTGCGTCATCTACGTTACCACGCAGTAACGTGATCAGCGTGAAGACGTCACTACGCTCTCTGTCTCTCTCTTCCTGGTTATTGATACGCCAACCATGCGTGATTTGCCAACCAACTCATGGAAGTTGATTCCCAAATCTCGCGTGATCAGTCTACCTGTATACGGAAATGGAAGGAAAGGGGCTATAAAAGCCCATGCTGTACCAATATTCAGTAGCCCATGAGTAAGCCCTAAGAGGGGCGAAACGGGACCGTCGGGACTATTCACAGTAAAGCGCAAGTACTCTGGTTAAATTTATTATTATAGAAAGGGTGGTAACATATATTTGGCTATTTTTGTATGTACTTTTTCACTCCTGATGACTACTTTGAATTGCTAGTCTGCATTAATGACACGCAGTAGTCTAAGGCAATATGGAGTTATGTACTTAACAAACTGTATATAAGATATATTTTTTATTATATGTACCCCCTATATAATTACCTTTCTTCACCAACTTTTTACAACCATATGAGTACTAACGGTGCGCTTTTCTCTAAATTGGTTTTATCACACTTTTTTGAGCTAAATATAATTACACACATGTTTTCAAGCTTCCCAAGGATTAGCAAAGTAATTTTGCCATATGAGGGAAGATTGCATGTAATATGGGACATTGGTTGTCACTAGCTCTCTAAGAGTAACCTTCCATCCATAAACCATTCTAGTTCCTTTATTTTCAAAAATAATTTAAACTTTAATTTGGTGTGAAGCACCAGGGAACCGCTGTACAGTGATACATTGAATTAACACAGAAGAAATGACACTCTGCTACAATGTAAAGTAGTAAGTGTACAGCCTGAATAAGTGTCCCCTCAAAATAACTCAAAACAAAGCTATTAATGTCTAAAACTTTGGCAACAAAAGTGAGTAGACCCCTTAGTAGAAATGTCCAAATTGGGCCCAAAGTGTCAATATTTTGTGTGGCCACCATTATTTTCCAGCACTGCCTTAACCTTCATGGGCATGGAGTTCACCAGAGCTTTTTGGTTTCCCTAACAGAAGACATAATAGATTTCTTAATCTTGCAACATATAGAGTCTGAATTTTAAGATTTGTATGTATTTTTGGATTTGTAGTAACCTTTTGATATATACATAATTTTGCTGTTAGATATAATGATGTCCTTTTTTTCTTCTTTTTAATTTCTTTCTTACAATAGTAAACCTTTTTCCTCTCTCTCTGAGTATAGAACAATTTTTCTGTTCACCAATTTCTTTGTTTCCGGTGGGATGGACGGTTGCAATACCGAGATAAGTGACGCTTAGGCTTTATTCTATAGCCGATAGTAAAAGTAAGTTATCATACTTACCCTGCTAAACTTGGGAATGACATGGATGACGCAAGGCTCCCAATATATAGGTATATAGGTATAGCAGACATGAATGCTTGGTATTGTGGGCTGCGGGTAATCCGTTTATGCAGGTACTTATAAACTAATGCTAGAGTAATAAATACGTGGTATATACTACTAATATAGTTGTTAATATTAAATGTTTTAAGCTTCATTACTATTCTATGATTTGAAGCTTGTTGCTGATGAGGATAGTATACATATTATCAGGTGCTGTCCTCAGGGCGATGTAATATAACAAACTGGCTATATTCAATAGACATAAATAAGGTTTTTGTTCACACAAGTATTTGCACACTTTACACCTTATTGAAGTTCCACTATTGGCATATTTAATATCATTATTATATAAATTGTATCATCAGTGTGCTTAAATTATAAGCTTCACTTGTCACTTCTAAGTATTATTTCAAACATTGAATCATTGTTGCACTCATTGTATCACTAAAATGTTATAATTACACAACTTGTTGTTTCTATATATGGGCTGCTTATCACTGAGGATTTATATTACCACTCTATCCCGGGACCGTCGGGACTATTCACAGTAAAGCGCAAGTACTCTGGTTAAATTTATTATTATAGAAAGGGTGGTAACATATATTTGGCTATTTTTGTATGTACTTTTTCACTCCTGATGACTACTTTGAATTGCTAGTCTGCATTAATGACACGCAGTAGTCTAAGGCAATATGGAGTTATGTACTTAACAAACTGTATATAAGATATATTTTTTATTATATGTACCCACTATATAATTACCTTTCTTCACCAACTTTTTACAACCATATGAGTACTAACGGTGCGCTTTTCTCTAAATTGGTTTTATCACACTTTTTTGAGCTAAATATAATTACACACATGTTTTCAAGCTTCCCAAGGATTAGCAAAGTAATTTTGCCATATGAGGGAAGATTGCATGTAATATGGGACATTGGTTGTCACTAGCTTTCTAAGAGTAACCTTCCATCCATAAACCATTCTAGTTCCTTTATTTTCAAAAATAATTTAAATTTCTTCTGTGTTGTCACATCAAAGATATAATAAAATATCTACAAAAATGTGAAGGGTGTACTCACTTTTGTGAGATACTGTGTATATATATATATATATATATATATATATATATATATACATATATATATATATATATATATATATATATATATATATATATATATATATACAATTTTGAGGGGTAGGGGGCCCAAAATGTTTTTTTGCACAAGGGCCCTCTGCCACTAGTGCTATGGAATATGTTGGTGCGTTACAAATAAAGGAAAATAATAGTGATTGCAACTTCCATGTACTAGCAAAGTCTGCAAACATGAAGGTTTTCTCTGAATTTTTTTTTATATCCATGACTTTGTTTAGTCGTTCAGTTGTGTCAAACTCCCTGTGACTCCATGGGCCACAGCACACCAGGCACATGTATTGTTTTATGTCTGGTCGTACTTATCCATAAGGTTTTCTTGGCAGATACTGGAGTGGGTTGCTGGTTCCTTCTCCAGAGGACCTTTATTTGTCTGACTTCTTTACTATGACCTTCCCATCTTGGATGACCCTACATGGTATAGCTCACAGCTTCATTGAAGTACACATGCCTGTTCACCACAACAAGATAGAGATCCAGAAAGGGAACCACGACTTACATAACTTCTAATTTTGTTAATTGTTGATTACTCTATAAACTTTTGAAGTTTTGGTTATCTAAAGTGGTCTTTTAATTAACTGCTGTTGATAATGCCATTATCTCAGAGGAGGAATCTTTATACATACACTCTAACTTCTACATGAATGTATGCACTTTATGTCACTTTCACTTGAAAATGTATTTACAACCAATTGCAATTATGTTTAATTATGTGTACTTTTCACTTTAATGTTCTAATTTGTCCCAATAATAAAAACACCTTGCATCTTCTTGCACCATACACAATAATAATCTCCAGATACAACTTATTCTGCTGTATACAGGGCTAGGGAACAAGCTGTTATATGTCAGATAACTGTAGACTTTCAATTAGAGTGTGCAATTAACAAGTGTGAATAAAGGCTTTCTATGTAATTGGAATAAACCATTAAATATATACTCATTGGAGAACATAATGTACCACGTAAATGTAAAAGAAAATGTAAACTCTAATGAAATTATCACCATTACAGATAGAGTTGATTTTATATACCTAATAATAACCATTCTTTGAATGTGTATTATATACAAGATTTGATTAATTTAGTCACTGCAACAAAGATATATTTAGGCTATTTAGTGACCAAGGCAAATTTAGATATGAATTATGCATCCCTGGTTACTTCCGCTGCTTAGCGCTTTCACCTACATAATACACATAACACAGGAACATTTTTTTATTTAAATAGTAATTAGAAAAATGGCCTTTTTGGGAGCTGAAAAGCTTTAACATGATGGAACACTCACACCATTATATACATTTTCCTTTTTATTTGACGCATAAAAGCGTTGCACGCATGCACAGTGATGTCATTGCCTTTCTTCTGTTCCCTCTCGACACCACGTGATGCATGTGTCTGTCTGCCCAAGACCTCTGAAGTGCCAGTCAAAAAATAAAAAAAATTGAAATTCTTACAGCACTGTCTACACTGTGATTATAAACAAAGTACCACTGTCTAGCAGAATATGACACTAAATGAAATATTCTGCTTTGCCTCCCTTAATATATTTTTTATTTATTTAAAGAGATAAATGTGTCTATATAAAAATAAATACATTTATATATTGACAGAGTTACCCATGGGGTTTATTTGTGCCACATACTCTGTAAACCTCTCTTTTCCCAGTAGGACTGCAAGGGTTAAGTTTCCTGCTCAGGTAATTAGATGCACCTAGATAGCCCTGATTTAAGACTACTCTTGGATTATGGGAGGGGCTGCTTATGGACTGATTGTTTTCAGTTTGTAAGAAACACACAGTGAGTAATCAGCCTGCTTATGACCGCTTGGAGGAAATTTCAGTTAATGTATTTATATAAGGTAACCATATCTCCTCTTAGGCAACTTTTTTGAAGAAAAAATAAGTTTAATTTGGTTAGTCTTTCTTGGTAACTTGGACCCTTCATTCCCCTTATTAGTTTTTATGAAGTGGTGCCAAAAATTGTACTCCATATGAGGGCACACTAGGGATTTGTAAAGCGGCAGCTTTATATTTGCTTCCTTGCTTTTATACCATTCTTTTGCATATGCTGTTTGGCTTGAGCACTTTTACATAGATTGTTGTCTACAAGTACTCCCAAATCCCTTTCAAAATCTGATACCCCAATATTTGCTCTATGGAGATTATAAAGTGCATGGCTATTTTTATTTCCCAGATGCATAACTTTTTATTTAATCATATTGAATTTCATCTACCATTTAGATGCCCATTTCTCCTCTAATTTATCCATTTGGATGGAAACTACATAATGCTCTGATTTAATTACCTTTCACAACGTAATGTGATCAGCAACAATTGAGACAATACTTTCCAGTAGAAACTTCTAAGTCATTAATAAATATGTTAAAAAGGAGAAGACCTAATACTGAACCCAGAGGGACCCCACTTACCCACATTAGTCAAATCTGAGTAAGTTCCATTAACAACAAACCTTTGCTTACTGTCTTTTAGCCAGTTCTCAATCCATGAGCAGATATTTACTGCAATCCCTGTATCCCTTAGTTTGCACAATACTCTTCCATGTGGCACTGTATCAAAATCCAAAAAGACAACATCCACTCAGTTACCTTGATCCAAGTTCCTCCGCATAGAAATTAATTCCATTTTTTTGACATGACCTATCCCTCATAAATCCGTGTTGACTCCTACCTATAATCTTGTTCAAATAGACATATTCTTTTATACCATCCCCTATTAACTCTTGTGAAAGCTTGCCCACTACTGAAGTGAGGCTTACAGATCTATAGTTTCCTTGATTGCTCCCTTCTTAATTACAGGTATTACATCTGGTAGCGAACCTGTGGTGAGTATGTCTTGAAAAAATAGATATAATGCTTTGGCTATTACCCAACCCAGTTACCTCAGTACCTTGAATATATTCCATCAGCACCTGGTACTTTATTAACATTTATATTTTCCAACCCCTTTTCCATGTCTTCAAGCATTAACCATTTATTTGGGGATAATGTAGTATAGCTCCATTTTGTTGCAGTGTTCCAATCACTGGTACCTCTCTTGTGTATACTGAAGAAAATAACCTCTTAAGCTCATCTGCCTTTTCCTTGTCACTATTCATCAGGGTAGTTAAAATCTCCCATTATTAGACGTTGACCATGCTTAGTTGCACTTCCAGTCTGTAACAATAATTGTAACCCTTACATTTGGCGGTTTGTAGCATATTCCTACAACATTATTTTAGGATTTGGTGATCCACTATTTAACTCAAACCACAAGAATTAAACACTATCTCTAGTTTCACCATAAATATCTTCTCTGAGTATAGGCTTTAAAACAGGCTTAACATGCAGACAAATCCCTCCTCCTCTTCTACCATTGCCCCCATCTTTTTAAATAGGTTATAACAATTCAAAGTAACAGTCCAGTCATGAGAGTCATCCCACCATGTTCAGTAATGCATATCAAGTCATATTTCTCATTTAATGCTAATAATTCTAACTTGCCCATTTTCTCTGGCAAGCTTCTTGCATTAGTAAGCATACACTTTATGTTGCTATGACTCTGCAGTTTTGAAATTGTTGCCACTGTATTTGGGGTACTTAGCAATACTTCCCTTTTGACTATACTAACCCCCTTCTCCTCCCTCATGAATAGTTAATAGATTCCTTACCTCCTCTACACTTTCTATCCCATTACTTCCATCTAGTCCATCTCCCCACCTACTAGTTTAAAACTTCCCTCATCCTTTCTACTATCATCTCCCCTAGCACACAAGCTCCCTCTTCATTAAGGTACACCCAAGCAGGAAATCAGCCAAGTTCTGTAAAATCCCATGACCCTCCTAAGTGCACCACTTTTTTAGCCATGCATTAACCTCCCTAAGTGTCTCCTGCCTCCCTAGGCTAGAACTTGGCAATGGTAGTAACTCAGAAAATAGTACGATGGAGGTTCTTGTCTTAAGCTTATTTCCTAGTTCTATAAAATCATCATTTAGGACACTACATCTTCCACATACTTTGGCCATTATTCAATTGAGCAATTGTAGGTTACTGGAGCCTGTAAACTAATTTGCTATTCAATTGAAGTATTTCAGCGAGCTGCAAATGATCTACAGGTTATGGGCTGAAAATCCCTGCAGTTGTCAAAATAGTAACTTACAACCCATCTAAGCCTTTGATCTTTCAAGCCCGCAAAAGTTACAATTGCTAAAATCGCAGATCACTATCCAATTACTACAATTCTTTAAGCCCGCAAATGTTTTCACACTTGTAAATGGCAAATGTAGAAGAAAATCCTACGGGTACAAGATAGGACTCGCAAGGGGGTTAAACACCTGTTCGTAGCACTGTGAATGCAAATAAAAAATCAATACTGCACTTTTCAAGACGGGGAAAGCGATGAAAGACATTAGAATTAATTGCACAACGGTCTCAAGCATGCAAATCTGCAATAAAAAATATCCTTTCTTGTGTTTCATTTTGGTGTCATATCAATCTCGGGAATCAATGAGTTAATACATATCAGGCCACCTACATGGACTATAACAGTATCGCCATTCATTTTTAATATTTTGTACATTGCCGAATTGCAAGTCTGATCGCATATCGGACCTCTAAACGTGAATTGATTGATGTGTAACCTTCATGTTTTACTTAATGATGAAGGGCTCATTTACTATTGGCTGTTTCTAAATTGGTAGTTATGGCTTTGCTTAATTGATCATGATCACGCTCTGAAATGCTTCTTTTGATTGTATGGTTTACGAACTCAGCTTTCGGCCCATAAATTGTGGGCTTGTTCAATTGAATCGCTCTGTAATTGTAGCAAATTTTCTGCAACTACAGAGCGATTTAATTGAACAAGCGGCCTTTGTCATTTGTGCTAGTATGTACCTTCCATACTTCATCTACCACAACATGCCAAAACCGAGCACCCTGTAGCCAGCAGACTGTTCAGTTGCTGGGACCTGGGTGACAAATCACCCTGTCTGCTCTCCTAATAATAAAGTCCCTTTCCTCCAAAAACAGTCTGTTACTCTGCCTATTCTGCCCTACCTCTTCTCCAGTACAACTGTTCTCCCAGCTATTAGAGAACTGGCCAGCCTCCTTCTCCTTTTCCTTCTGCTTCCAGTGGTAACTGTAACCGAGCTACCTCCCTGTACATCCTCATTAGCCGCATCTCCACCCGCCATGCTAGGCCCAGTTAAACTGTGCTCCGTGAGCAGCAACTCCCTTTCCAGTGGAGCAACATCACTATGTCCTGCAATTCTCCTCTCCAGTTCTCCAATTTATACTTTAAGAGAGGCAACATTCTCACACCTGTCACAGAGGTATGGACCCTGGATCATCTGCTCCAACAGTGCATACATGTGACAGGATGTACACTGGGTGAGGTTTCCACTGGTCTGACCCATGATTACTAATTACATTAATACAGTAAGAAAACAACTTTATTTTCAACTACAATTTAACCCCTTTTCTTTGAACTCCTTCTTTTATTTTAACTCCCAGGCTTACACTAGAACTGTACTTGAACTAGAAATGTTTGTAAGCTCCAAAGTTCAATCCTTACATGTTCAAATTAGATTCTGTCTACTCACCTGCAGACTGATTACTGCACACTAGAGCAAATACCATTGTCTTGCAACAAGTAATTCACTGACCAAGTTCAATCATACTATACTTCTCTTCTATCTTGCACTATTTGTATTTAGATTACCTTAAGAATCTGCTTTGTTTTGCCATGTTGTGATCAAGACCCCAGTCTTTTTTATAAGTTTCAATGTGATTTCAAAGTATGCTATACATTTTAATCAATCTGGGAGATGGTCTTTGGAGGGAGTCTGTTTATTAGATTTGTACTGGGCCACAATATATGTGAAGATGGTCCTGAATCTCCATTTAATAAATACCACATCTTTGCTACTTCTGTACCAGCATAAACTACTTTTATTTGTAACACATCAACATATTCAGTAGCACTATACAGGGGTTAAGTACAAGGCAAAAACAATTTTAACACGTTGCAAAAGAATGGAGGGCCCTTTGAGCTTAAAATCAAATGGACAAGTGTTTGTGTGTGTGGTACAGGAAGGTAATAGATTAATTGTGCACATTAAGGCTGAAGATGATAAGTTTCTTTAAAAATATGCATTTTTAGTGAGATTTTGAAGGTTTTGAGGCAAGAAGATAGTTTAGTGGAGTGAGGCAAAGGGTTTTAAGAATAGGAGCAGCATGGAAAGTCCTGAAGGCGGGAATGAGAGAAGTGATAAGTGAGGAGAAAAGAAGAAGGTCATTAGCAGAACAAAGAGGGCATGTGGGAGAGTATTTTGAGAACAGAGTAGAGATATAAGGGGGTGCATTGTTGTTGAGGGCTTTGTAAGTTAGGATAATGATTTACAATTTTATTCTGGATGCTATGGGAAGCCAGTGTAGTGACTGACAGAGAGGTATGGTGACATACCGGGGATTAAGAGGCCATCAAGGAGTGAATTTCAGTATTCAAGGTGAGATCTAATGGGAGAATGTATTAGAATTTTATTTGTGTCTTGTGTAAGATAGTAGATTGTATTTTGGAGAGAATTTTAGGTGATAAAGATAATATTTTGTTAGGAATGAAAGAGTACACAGGGTCCAGTAGAACCCCAAGGCAACAGGCATGGGAGCTGGTAGTGATGATGGCATTGTAAGAGACATTTTACGAGTGGAGGCTGTAGAAGAGGGTGGGAGGACATCCAGAAGGATATGCTTGGGAGGCAGGAAACATGTGCCAGAGGAGAGGGAGATTGGTCTGGTGCAGGTAGTTGTGAGTGCCATCTGAATAGCGATGATACTGAAATCCAAAAGATTTTATTAGGGTAGCAAGTGAGGATGTATAGATGGAGAAGAGGAGGGGGCCTAGGACTGAACCCTTGCGTACACCAGCAGACGGAGGGTGAGGTGAAGGAGAGAATAAATGTTTGATCTTGTAGGTATGTCGTGATCCATGAGAGAGCAGTGTCAGAGGTACCAAGAAAGTGGAACATTTGGATTAGAAGAGGGTGATCAACTGTTTCAAAGGCAGCAGTGAGATCCAGGAGAACTATAATAGAAAAGTGACACTTTGACTTCAAGGTGAGCAAGTCATTAGTGACCTTTGTGAGGGCTGTCTCTGTAGAGTGTTAGGACCAGAAACTTGTTTGCAAGGTGTCAAGAAGAGAGTTGAAAGAACTAAACTAGGTAAGGCGATTGTAGATGAGCCGTTTGAGCTGTTTTGAAGCCAGGGGAACTAGGGAGATAGGGCGATAAATAGATGCAGAAGCAGGGTCAGATGAGGGTTTCTTAAGAATAGTTGTGTTTATGGCATGTTTTAAAGATTATGGAAACTTTCCAATGTTTAGAGAAAGGTTGAGTATATGTATGAGAGCTGGGATACGTTTGGTAGAGAGGGGATGGATAAGCTGTGATAAAATAGGATCCTGTGGTCGATTGTAGGCAAGAGGTTGATAGTAGACTGGAGACTTCAGTCTTCATCCTTCATTCAATTTTAATGAAGAGAAATAGTGTATTTGGCAAGATTTCGGGCAGATAAGTAGGAGGGCAAAATTAAATTGTAATGAAGAAAGTCTGCTGAAGTGAGAAATTTCCTCCACAGCTGTTCAGCAGTGCGGGAGCACCTCTGTATGTATTGTTTATGTACTGTGCCATGGTTGTGGGTGTGAGCGAAGGCGTCTGCATGTGGTTATGGGGGCAAGACTGTCAAAGGTGGAATTGTGTTATACTGTGAGGTGGCAAAAAAGGGGTTGTAGCACAATGGAAAGATGCTGCGGGGTCAAATATTTACAGGCCTTTCTAGGTAATGGTGGCTGGGGTTGAAGAAGAGCAATGAGTGGAAGGTGTGGTGAGGTTGCAGTCTAGGAGTGGTGGTCAGATAGAGGGAGTTGGCAGTCAACAAGGTTGGAGTTTGTGCAGAGACTTGTGAAAATAAGGTCTAGGGAGTGTCCATCATGATGAGTTGGACAATTTATCCATTTTGAGAGGCTGAGTAAATATATAAGTGAAAGTAATTTAGCGGCTGCCCGGGAGGTGGGAGTGCTGGTGGCAATGTTGAAATCACCAAAAACAAGTGAAGGTATTTTAGAGGAGAGAAAGTGAGTGTGCCGGGCGGCGAAATGATCCAGAAAATGAGAGGGTGGTTCAGGCGGGCAATAGATCACAGCCACACATAGAGAGATAGGTGAGAAGAGGTGGATAGTGTAAACTTCCAAAGATGAGAATTTGAGTAAGGGAACAGGGGATGCAAAGTGAAATGTGCAATGAGAGGACAGTAACATGTCCACACCACCACAGTGCTTGTCCCCAAGTCTTGATGTGTGCCTGAAATGAAAGCCAACATGGGACAGTTCAGGAGGGCAGTCAGTGTCTGAATACATTTATATCCAATTTTTTTACATGCTCTTTTCAATTCTCAAAGAGAGAAAAACTATTGTATTCATGCATTTTATAGATTTTCAAACAGGGTGCATATTTAAACCATATAGATACATGTATAGATAGATAGCATTTCTCCTTTTCTCTGAAATATGACATTTAAATAATAATACAAACATAAAAATGAGGCACCCTCTCAAAAATTCAGCCTTAGGAGGCTACCCATTATCAAGCTTTGTTATTCAAAAGACCATACAAAAAGTGATCACAGTGGCCCTTTAATTCTATGTCTGTGCAGCAAACACAAAGATAAGACTCATATACATATTTGACGGATTAGTGAATTTAGTTTATTATTGCTTAGCTAAGTCTGAGTCCTATTGTACATGATAATTGTGTGATTATCTACCCTATTTTTAATATTCTAATTCAGTTGTATTGAGCTGTACCATAATTTCCTATTCAACAGATTTGTTTTAATACAATAGCTGCAACCTGTTATTAAAGTAAAGAACACCAGGCTTCAATTCATTGTTAAATAATAATTTGTCACATAATAATTGCAGTGTATTTTTGTTTAATCTGAAATGTGCTGTACCATATTTATCAGGAACTTAAAATGCATAATGAGTCTTTTGGAGAGGAGGTTATTACCTCTAGATTTCGTATATAAGATGTAGTGGCAGCTGTCATTAAAAAATAATAGAATTGTAACTTTTAGCAGGACTTGGGGGTGATGTGGAGTTAATGGCTTGACTTGTTCTCTGTTGTTTCATGCAGCCTATTTATCAGTGTCTAAAGTTTTTACTTCTTGGTAAATTGTGTCCATGAAATGACATAAAAGTAGGAATTATTTTAGAAATGTTTGTAAATAACCTCATTTGTGCTGTAGACATTAAAAATTAAAGGGCTCCTGGACAATGAAAATAAATAAATGGCTTTGAAAACTTTCAGTGTAAGAACATAATAAGAAAGACAAGAAGATTTTTGGGCTGGACAGGATTTGCAATTATTGTTGAGAATTGCCTGCTTCAGAGCATGTACAGATGAATTATATGACCCCCTAACCTTTTCATCTTTCCTCCTCCCCTACTGACAGATAAAAAAGCACCCCCAAACTATCAATAAGTGATTAAACCAGACAAAATTGAATCTTCTATACATTCTAATGTTCTCTAAATGTGTTTTATGCTCATAGCCTAAACCCCACTATTTTTGTTTTTTTGCATTTGCTTTTTTCTTAAACTTTAATGATCTAGGTTCCACTTTCTGTGTTGTAGGTTCCTAGGTTGGTGGAAACTAGAGGTGTTTATTTAAAGTTACCATCATGGAACAGCGCTGATACCTTTATCTGCTTCCTTATAACACAAAGACCCCGGTGGGAGATGGGGGGGGGGCACATCCAAACCCATTTTATATAGTAAGAGGGAATGGTTATTAACATATATAGATTTAACTTGGCACATATCCTGGGATTACCGTGATGCTGGGTCTCACAAGTTCACAAGCATACAGATATATATATATATATATATATATATATATATATATATATACATATATACACATTTACACACAGGTATACCCCACATAATACTACCCTTTTTATCGCTGATTCAGTATAGCTCTGTTTTTACTGTAATTCTCCCCTAACTGCTAACTCCAGCGATAGAGCTATTTTTTGCCTGCTGATCCCGTTTAACGTTCTGCTTCCCGACAATGGGCGACCACTGTTTAAAGCTTAGAACAGTTTCAGAGAGTTAAATGAGTCAGCAGAGAGAGAGAGAGAGAGACAGAGAGAAATAAAGAGTGAAACATTGGAAGCTAAAGAGAGAGAGAGCCTCCAGAGACTTTCAATTCCTACCGACAACATCCAGAGGCAAGGTACAGAATATTTTCATTGTTCCCTTGTTTTCATAATGTGGTTGTTAATTGTCTACTAAAATCTACATTCATTTAATTTTTTTTTTGGAACTGTTTTAGATAACATGTCTGAGTGCAAGGAAGACCAGAGCAAGTTGAAGTGCCAGAGTATTCCTTTAAATTTAAAAATACAGGTACTAGAACGTTTGGAGAAACGGGAGCGGCAAGTGGATATTGGAGCGGATCTTAAGTTGCAAACCTCAACCCTCCGAACTATCCCCAAGAATAAAGAAAAGATAAAGTCTTCAGCGACCACCAGCACTGCATCTTCAGTAAAGAAGATTACCTGCTCCAGATGCCCTGGAAGTGATGGAGAAGCAGGGGTCCATCTTGATTGACGATGAACTGGAGCATAACATGCCTCTCAGCCAGGCTGTCATAATGGAGAAGGTAAGACACATTTACAGCCATAAAAGGATATAAACTCCAAATGTGACAGAGAGCTTCTCAGTCAGTAGTGGTTGGTTTGACCTCTTCAAAAAGATGAACAAGCTCTACAACTTTAAGATTATAAGAGAAATGGCATGCGCTGACACCAAAGATGCTGCAGCCTTAAAAGAGATTGTGGAAAGAGGCAATTATCCTCCTGAACTGGTGTTCAATGTGTATGGCCTTTTCTGGAAGTGTATGCCAAGCCGCTTGTTCATATCACTGGAACAGAAGAGAGCACTGGGCCAACTAACCCTTCTTCTGGGTGGGAACGCCAGCGTGACTTCAAAATCAAGCCATTGCTGGTCTACAACGCAGAGACACCTAGAGCTGGGAAGGGCATTGCAAAATCCAGATTATCAGTCATTTGGCAATTCTGCAGGAAGGCTTGGATCACCATGGACATTTTTAAGGGAGCATTTCTGCCCATCTGTGCAGCGCCATCTCAGGCGCAAAAGACTTGAGGTCAGAGCGCTCCTGTCAAGGACAATGCTCCAAGCCACCCTACCCACTTGGCTGAGCTCCACTGCTGCATCCTGGTAGAAGTAGTGTTCCAGCCACCTAACACTACTTTGCTTATCCAACCTATGGATCAGGGAGTCATTGCGACCGTGAAGGCCTAGTATCTCTGCCGCACTTCACGTCATCTCAGCAGTGATTGTTTATAATTCCTTTTTACTTTTATTGGTTTTACATATTTTTAATAATTGAGAATAAACAAAATATGGTTGAAACAATGGTAATTTTACTATTTAGTTTTGAGTGTAATGTGATTGTATCTAGCTGCATATCTTGTTTGTACACATTGCAATGTGATTTATAGTACACTTAACAATATACCACTATTGGGGAAATGCAAATTGAAAAATACAAATAACCTTACATTCTTTAATATATATAGCATTATTACCTTTGTAGCACTTTTTATATTGCTAAATGTAAGCCCTAAAACCGTTAATTATGCTTTTCTTGAATTCACTATGAAACAATAATGTTTCTAAAGCCATAACAATATTTTCTCTGTGAATCCAGAGCAAGGCTGCAAAACAAGGTATTGACTGCGTATTAATTGTAGAAATAAGGTGATCTATGCAAATAATATAAATAACATACAGCATACATGCTTTTGATGCATGTTAGTTAGGTGTTGATTCTTAATTGGCTCACAAATGTAAATAATCATGTATTGTTCTAGCAGGGGTTGGTAATAGGCAGACCATTTTCTGTATGCGGAAATGTTATAAAAAAGACAGAGTATACAAGGAAATCAACAAGGCTTGCAAAAGCGCGATTAGACTGGCTAAAATAGAAAATGAAAAATGTATTGCAAAAGAGAGTAAGACTAACCCTAAAATATTTTTTAAGTATATTAATGGGAAGAAGGCGAGGAAGGAAGTTATAGGAACATTAGAATGTGAAACAGGCTGTCTGAAAATTAGTGACCAGGAAAAGGCAGATGAGCTAAATAGGTTCTTTTCTTCGGTATACACAAGGGAGGTACCAGTGGTTGGGACACTGCAACATAATGGGGCTACACTACCTTTGCCAAATAATTGGTTATCACAGGAAGTAATCCAAAAGAGGTTGGAAAAAATAAATGTTAATAAAGCCCCGGGTCCTGATGGAATACATCCAAGGGTACTAAGGGAACTGGGTTCTGTAATAGCCAAACCATTATATTTAATTTTTAAAGATTCACTCAACACAGGGTCTCTACCAGATGACTGGAGAAAAGCTGATGTGATACCTATATTTAAAAAGGGAGCAAGAGCAAATTCGGGGAATTATAGACCAGTGAGCCTCACTTCTGTAGTGGGAAAGCTTTTAGAAGGGTTAATAAGGGATAATATACAAGAATATGTCAATTTGAACAGGATTATAAGTAGGAGTCAACATGGGTTTATGAGGGATAGGTCATGTCAAACAAATCTAATTAGTTTCTATGAGGAGGTTAGTAGGAACCTGGATCAAGGCAACTCAGTGGATGTAGTCTTTTTGGATTTTGCAAAGGCTTTTGATACAGTGCCACATGGGAAACTATTGGGCAAACTAATGGATACAGGAATTGCAGTAAATATCTGCTCATGGATTGAGAGCTGGCTAAAAGACAGGAAGCAAAGGGTTGTTGTAAATGGAACATACTCCGATTGGACTAATGTGGTAAGTGGGGTTCCTCAGGGTTCAGTATTAGGTCCTCTCCTTATACATATTTATTAATGACTTAGAGGTAGGATTGGAGTGTGGGGTCTCCATTTTCGCTGATGACACAAAGTTGTGCAAGGTAATTAAATCAGAAAATAATGTACTTTCCCTCCAAGGGGATTTACATAAAATTGAGGAATGGGCATCTAAATGGCAGATGAGATTTAATACGAATAAATGTAAGGTTATGCATCTGGGAAGGAAAAATAGCCATGCAATTTATAATCTTAATGGAGCAAATCTATGTGTATCAGATATTGAAAGGGATTTGGGAGTGCTTGTGGACAACCACCTAGGTAACAGTGCTCAAAGCCAAGCAGCAGCTGCAAAGGCAAATAAAATAAGCATGTATTAAGAAGGGTATAGAAGCCAGGGAAGCAAATATAATTCTGCCACTATACAAATCTCTAGTACGCCTTCATTTGGAATATGGAGTACAATTTTGGGCACCACTTCATAAAAAGGACATTTTAGAGCTGGAAAAGGTACAGAGAAGGGCAACAAATCTAATAAGGGGAATGGAGGGGCTAAGTTATGAAGAAAGACTAACCAAATTAAACTTATTTTCTCTAGAAAAAAGGCGCCTAAGAGGAGATATGATTACCTTATATAAATACATCCAGGGTCAGTATAAAGATTTGTCGCGGGAGCTTTTTGTGCCAAGAGGTTTTCAACTGACAAGAGGACATCCCTTGAGGTTAGAAGTAAAAAGATTCCACCTCAAAGAAAGAAAAGGGTTCTTCACAGTAAGGGTGGTTAATCTGTGGAATTCTCTACCAGAGGAGGTGGTGACAGCGGATTCGATAAATAACTTTAAAAGCGGACTAGATGTATTTCTAATTAAAAGGGTATTCAGGGTTATCATGGATAATTAGAGAGACAGTAATGATCCAAATTTTTTACATTTCCCCTTGAGACAATTGGCTAAGTCTCACTTTTTTTTTTTTTTTTTTCTATTTGCCTTCCTCTGGACTAATTAATAATAATAAAAATAAATAATAATTAATTAACAACTAATGAATTAATAGTTAATCCGCATATTGCAGATCAGAGGAGATCTTAAAAGGTTGAACTTGATGGACTGAAAGTCTTTTTTCAACCTTAAATACTATGGGCCTCATTCTATTATCGGCCGCAGCCGCTGCAGGGCCGCAAGGACCGGCCGGCTGCAAGCTTTCCGGCTATTCTATTCCCCTCCGGCCGGGGATTCCGGCAGGCTTGAGGCCAGTGCCTTGCTATCTCTTGTGGCCGCTCGCGCCGAAGGAAATCCTTTGATCTAAAACTGCCGCAAGGAAATCGGCCGTAAGAAATTCCTATTTGCAATTCAATTGCTCCGGGAACCCTCTCTGCAAGGCTAAAAGCAAGCCGCAGCTTACTTGCAGGAAAGAGGTCCAGCTAGCACCAATTAAGCACATAAAATAGCTTAAATAAAACCATCCTGCACTTGGCAGAGTCTATAAAGTGATATTCGATGTTAGCAAAAATAGCACATAATAACCCTATACTCAAATCCGTAAAATAATTTTTTTTCAATATACGTAAAATATACATGTAAAAAGTCCAGAGTGCTTGGAGCACCTCAGACACGCCGACGCCGCAGCCGGAAAATAAACAGTTAATTTGAACTCGGGTTTGGGCTGATGTGCAAGCTTGAGAGTGGGTTACTTTTAATCCTCATGTCCCCCAATATGATCCCTAGCATTTACAGAGCTGTACAGTGCAGGCTTGAATTTATTTTTGCGTTTTTAGATTTCAGAGCTTACGGCCGGTTTCAAGATATGCGGCCGGCCGTAAGAGGAGATCCTTGCGGGGCCGTATAATTGAATTGCGAGTTAACAGAACCCCTGCAAGGAATCGCAGCCTTACGGCCGATTTACGGCCGATAATAGAATGAGGCCCTAAGTAACTATTTGCTTTCAGCCACTTCTGGGTTTCTTCTCACTATCTCCCTGGCTCAAGGCTGCTAAGACCATCCCCTCTATCTCAGCCACTTCTGGGTTTCTTCTCACTATCTCCCTGGCTCAAGTCTGCTAAGACCATCCCCTCTATCTCAGCCACTTCTGGGTTTCTTCTCACTATCTCCCTGGCTCAAGGCTGCTAAGACCATCCCCTCTATCTCAGCCACTTCTGGGTTTCTTCTCACTATCTCCCTGTCTCAAGGCTGCTAAGACCATCCCCTCTATCTCAGCCACTTCTGGGTTTCTTCTCACTATCTCCCTGGCTCAAGGCTGCTAAGACCATCCCCTCTATCTCAGCCACTTCTGGGTTTCTTCTCACTATCTCCCTGGCTCAAGGCTGCTAAGACCATCCCCTCTATCTCAGCCACTTCTGGGTTTCTTCTCACTATCTCCCTGGCTCAAGGCTGCTAAGACCATCCCCTCTATCTCAGCCACTTCTGGGTTTCTTCTCACTATCTCCCTGGCTCAAGGCTGCTAAGACCATCCCCTCTATCTCAGCCACTTCTGGGTTTCTTCTCACTATCTCCCTGGCTCAAGGCTGCTAAGACCATCCCCTCTATCTCAGCCACTTCTGGGTTTCTTCTCACTATCTCCCTGGCTCAAGGCTGCTAAGACCATCCCCTCTATCTCAGCCACTTCTGGGTTTCTTCTCACTATCTCCCTGGCTCAAGGCTGCTAAGACCATCCCCTCTATCTCAGCCACTTCTGGGTTTCTTCTCACTATCTCCCTGGCTCAAGGCTGCTAAGACCATCCCCTCTATCTCAGCCACTTCTGGGTTTCTTCTCACTATCTCCCTGGCTCAAGTCTGCTAAGACCATCCCCTCTATCTCAGCCACTTCTGGGTTTCTTCTCACTATCTCCCTGGCTCAAGGCTGCTAAGACCATCCCCTCTATCTCAGCCACTTCTGGGTTTCTTCTCACTATCTCCCTGGCTCAAGGCTGCTAAGACCATCCCCTCTATCTCAGCCACTTCTGGGTTTCTTCTCACTATCTCCCTGGCTCAAGGCTGCTAAGACCATCCCCTCTATCTCAGCCACTTCTGGGTTTCTTCTCACTATCTCCCTGGCTCAAGGCTGCTAAGACCATCCCCTCTATCTCAGCCACTTCTGGGTTTCTTCTCACTATCTCCCTGGCTCAAGGCTGCTAAGACCATCCCCTCTATCTCAGCCACTTCTGGGTTTCTTCTCACTATCTCCCTGGCTCAAGGCTGCTAAGACCATCCCCTCTATCTCAGCCACTTCTGGGTTTCTTCTCACTATCTCCCTGGCTCAAGGCTGCTAAGACCATCCCCTCTATCTCAGCCACTTCTGGGTTTCTTCTCACTATCTCCCTGGCTCAAGGCTGCTAAGACCATCCCCTCTATCTCAGCCACTTCTGGGTTTCTTCTCACTATCTCCCTGGCTCAAGGCTGCTAAGACCATCCCCTCTATCTCAGCCACTTCTGGGTTTCTTCTCACTATCTCCCTGGCTCAAGGCTGCTAAGACCATCCCCTCTATCTCAGCCACTTCTGGGTTTCTTCTCACTATCTCCCTGGCTCAAGGCTGCTAAGACCATCCCCTCTATCTCAGCCACTTCTGGGTTTCTTCTCACTATCTCCCTGGCTCAAGGCTGCTAAGACCATCCCCTCTATCTCAGCCACTTCTGGGTTTCTTCTCACTATCTCCCTGGCTCAAGGCTGCTAAGACCATCCCCTCTATCTCAGCCACTTCTGGGTTTCTTCTCACTATCTCCCTGGCTCAAGGCTGCTAAGACCATCCCCTCTATCTCAGCCACTTCTGGGTTTCTTCTCACTATCTCCCTGGCTCAAGGCTGCTAAGACCATCCCCTCTATCTCAGGTATCTGGACTTCTGAGGATTTTCTACCATTGTTCCTGGATATTTATCAATTTTGTGATTAATATCTGTTTATCATATCTGCTGACATAGCCTTTTTTTTTTTTTTTTTTTTTATCTAGATATAATTGTATTTCCTCTGTACCATCCCCCATCATTTGCATTGATTGTAAGCCATGTGTTTTGGCCAGCAAAACTATTCCCCATCTTAAATTATCTCCATTTGCTTTCAGCCACTTCTGGGTTTCTTCTCACTATCTCCCTGGCTCAATCTCCTACCTCCCTGCCCCTCACCCAGCCCACCCTGTGTTAGCTTTAATTTATTGAGTCACACTAATCTTCTACACCTGACCAATTAGCAGCTTCTGCTACCCTTTCCTATTAACCCTTTACAGAATGTTTCCTCTTGCCTGCTTCTTCCTCATATCCTCCTACCTTTTCCTCAGACTCTTCTTAACTTCTGCAACTTTTGTCTCCAACACAACCATCTCACCTCTCATGCCCTCCTCTCCTCTTTTACTCTCCCATGAACTACTTCTACTTAAGATGTGGTTAAACTATGTGTCTCCTGACATTTCCATCTGCAGGTTACATTATCTGACCACTAAGGGCAGATACCATATTACATAATAGTGACAACCACTTTATATCACATATTTTCCCTCTCTAACGAATGGATAACCTAACCTCTTTACTTTCACAATTTCCTTCCTATGTACCTCTCACTTCCTTCCTAACTTTGCTTTTCCTTATCTACCCTTCCCAGGTCTCTGTCTCTTCCATTACCTTTAGATTGTAAGTGGCGAGTGTCTGATCCTGTGGGGTGCTTTGGGAAAAAGCACTTTTACAAGATTCGAAGCTCAAAACAGGGCCATCCATGCTTTTGTCAATATTGTATGTTGTATATTTCCTTGTTCTCCTCCCCTGTACAGCGCTACGGAATATGTTGGCGCGATACAAATAAATGATAATAATAATAATAATAATAATATTTAGAGGTAGCCCGTAAGTGAGGTTGCAAGCTAATTTGCTATTCAATTGGCCTCATTTTGCGGACTCCGATCGGCTTCCAAGTTATGGACTTGAGAAAATGGTGATGGTTAAACTCTTAATTTACAGCCTCAAGAAGCCTTTGATCTCTCATTTTCACAAGGCTAAAATCGCAAATCACTATTCAATTTCCCCAAGCCCCAAAATATTTTCACTTCGGTAAACGGCAAATGAAGGAGAAAATCAAATGAGGGCTAGTGTAGTCCCGCAAGGGGGTTAAACACCTATTCGTAGCACTGTAAATGCAAATATAAAATCACTACTGCACTGTAAATAACGGGGAAAGTGATGACAGACAGAATAGCACAATAGTCTCAAGGTCGCAAATTAACAAGATCTTAGATTTTATTTTATATTTAATTTCAGAGTTAAATCGATCTCCGGTATCAATGAGTTAATACATATCAGGCCACCACATGGACTACAACAGTATTGGCAGTTATTTTCATAATTCTTAATTTTTTGGTTTTGCAAGTCTGATCGCATATTGGACCCCCAAACCTAATTGATTGACATGTAATCTTCATATTTTACTGCGGTAATAATGACAGTCTCATATTCTATTGGCTGATTTGAAATGGGCTTGCTGAATTGATCATGTTCCCACCCTGAACTGCTCCGAACCAGTGCATAGTTTACGGTTTTGGCTATGGGCCCATAATTTGCAGGCTTGAGCAATTGAATAGCATCGCAATCGGAGGCGAATGGGAGGCTGCAACACACTTGCAGACATTTGGCTGTCAGCGATTGAGTTGTGGGCTTCAAATTGAATATGGCCCATATTGTTTATGCATTCACAGCCAGCAGCAGATATTCAGCCCTATTAATTTTCCTCAACGTGTAAAACCATAGCCCGTAAGACTTGCGGCTATTAAATTGTCCCCAGAAAAGCAACCCGCCAACAACTTGCGGTAAGGGCGAAAAAAGGGTGAAAAAACCCTATGGGATGTCGAAAATTGCACTCTGCGGTTGCAAATCCTTTGTTATTTCATGCCCGTTACTGTTATGTTGAAAAATCACAATTGCAATAAATTGACTGGCGTTCAACCCCCGTAAGCCACAAATGGAGCAAAAAGGCAAAGGGTACTACTGTGGACCCGCAAGGGGGTTAAAGTCCTATTCGTAGCATTGTAAATGCAAATATGCACACACTACTGTACTTATAATTAAAAGGAAAGTGATGTTAGGTATTAAAATTAAATGCACAACATTCTCAAGCTCGCAAATCTGCCATAAAAAAAACTATTTTTTTATGTTTAATTTTCGTGTTATATCGATCCCGGCAATCAATATGTTAATACATATAATGTAACTCGCATGGACTTCAATATCATATTTACTGATTTATTAATATTGCATTATTTCTGTAATGCGGGTCTGATCAAAACTCGTAATTGAAGCCTGTAAGGCTTTGAAATCTAACCTCCAATTTTCAGTGACATATTGATGACAATCTCTTTTGCCAATGGCTCTCTCTAAACCCATATCTACAGGTTAGACTAATTGATCATGCTCACGGCCGCACATGCAACACACACAAGAACGGTTTAAGGGCTTGCGTCTATGGCCTGTAACTCGCGGCATAGTGGAATTTAATAGCTCTATAACGCTGCCAAATTTTAAGCCTGCAGTGTTTGCAGGCTTGCCGATGCCTCTACAGGCTTCAAATGTAATAGGGCTGATGTATACTATTCTGTTTTACGTCTCATGATTGTGAGGCAAAGTGAAGAAAATCAAAGGCCTCTGTGTTTTCGTACTGTATCATGACTGGATTTTGGAGTAGAATGTTGGTCAGTGGATATGTTTTTCTACAACATTAGAAGGGGTTAGTAATTTGCTGTGACTCCGTCCATCACTCCTAAAAGCTCCAGTCTCCCTTGGAAGCAATCCTACAAACAAATTTTCACCAAGGCAGCTCTGCTCATCTCTTATTTTGGCCATGATCAGTTGTCAAGTGTCCCCCCCCCCCCCCACCAATTCCTGAAGTTTGGGGTGTTATCTATGTATGTCTAGTGTGGGCCCCACACATGGCACCAAATGTTGTAGAAAAACATATCCACTGACCAACATTCTACTCCAAAACCCAGTCATAATATGAAAACACAAAGACCTCTGATTTTCTTCACTGTATTCACAATCACGGCATGTACAACAGAATTGCATACACAATATCTGCTGCTGGCTGCGAATGCATAAACAATATGTATTTTATAAATTTTCCACATACAGAAAATGTTCTGTAATATAGGTATCACATCAGCTTTTCTCCAGTCATCTGGTAGAGACCCTGTGTTGAGTGAATCTTGAAAAATTAAATATAATGGTTTGGCTATTACAGAACCCAGTTCCCTTAGTACCCTTGGATGTATTCCATCAGGACCCGGGGCTTTACTAACATTTATTTTTTCCAACCTCTTTTGGATTAGTTCCTGTGATAACCAATTATTTGGCAAAGGTAGTGTAGCCCCATTATGTTGCAGTGTCCCAACCACTGGTACCTCCCTTGAGTATACCGAAGAAAAGAACCTATTTAGCTCATCTGCCTTTTCCTGGTCACTAATTTTCAGACAGCCTGTTTCACATTCTAATGTTCCTATAACTTCCTTCCTCGCCTGCTTCCCACATATATACACTTAAAAAATATTTTAGGGTTAGTCTTACTCTCTTTTGCAATACATTTTTCATTTTCTATTTTAGCCAGTCTAATCGCGCTTTTGCAAGCCTTGTTGATTTCCTTGTATACTCTGTCTTTTTTATAACATTTCCGCATACAGAAAATGGTCTGCCTATTACCAACCCCTGCTAGAACAATACATGATTATTTACATTTGCGAGCCAATTAAGAATCAACACATAACTAACATGCATCAAAAGAATGTATGCTGTATGTTATTTAAATCATTTGTTCAGATCATCTTATATTTAGAATTAATACGCAGTCAATACCTTGTTTTTCAGCCTTGCCCTTGACAGAATATATTGTTATGGCTGTAGAAATATTATTGTTTCATAGTGAAAACTGCTGAATTCGAGAAAAGCATAATAACAGTTTCAGAGCTTAAATTTAGCAATATAAAAAATGCTAAAATAGTAATAAATGTTATGTATATACTAAATAATGTAAGGCTATTTGTATTTTTCCCCAACACTAGTGCCTAACCTACATTTTACTATATAAAGGGTATTGAGATGTGTATTTTATACATACATTGGTCCAAACATACAAACACTTGTTATGGCCTGTAAATCTCCTAGTCACCACACTATTAGGGTCTTCCAGCCCAGTGTAGACAACAAGAATGGCTAAATACCAACACCTTATCAGTGACAACCAGTTGAAATGGTATCTGGAAAATGTTATACCCTTGTATTTCCCCCAAATTGTGGTTACGATTTTACCACCATTTTACATTGAGGTATAGCTGCCCCTTATCCCAATTTCTGGAGAAAGACAGGAAGGAGAGTAGGTGTTCCCTGCATTGTCTATACAACCCCTCCCCCCTCCATATGCTATTACCATACCTCATTGTGTTTGAGGTTACTACATGTGAGTGTGATACCATACTCTTTTTTTATACATGTTGTAAGATAGAGCCACACTATCAGGATCTTTTGTCCTTCTTGCTCCCCCATAGCAATCTATTTGTTATATGCAAGTACCAGTGAACAGTGATCCTGTGAAAGAAGCCGCAGGATTCCTGTATACATCATACATGATTGAGAGCATTACCACTGACTGAATACCATATTCACAAATCAGGTCGGAACTTCATTACAACCCCTATTGGTAGAAGGCATATGACTTGTGAGTTACTATACCCTTTACAGCGCCTCGGGAAAAGACTGTAATTGATCATATGTTTTGTCCACCCAGAAAGTGAGTACATGATCTAAGGACTCCTTTTATCATCCTGGAATATTATATTTACAAACATTGTAGAGACTGAACCTATTTTATATTTATGTGTATCCCCTTGTCCACGCTTTAGCCATAACTGTATAATTACCGTTTGTATGGTTTATAGCGCAAGATATATATGCATGTGCTGATAATACAACAATATCAATATAAGTAGCCTACACATATGTCCTCTAATTGTGGTCATATTTAATGTTATATGTAGACAAAAGTTGATCTCTGGGAAAGCAGACACGAAACGTGCGTGTCAGAGCAGCAGAGACTAGTCTGGCTGATGACGTCACACGCTATTGGGTGGAAGCGTGCAACACTAGCTCCACTCTGGTTCCAGATGCATTGGGAGACGTTATCTGATACTGGCTATAGAGGTAAGTGGATGTATAGAGGGACTAGTCCCAGACATCATAGTATAGACTAGATTAACTAGGTAGTCTTAGGGGGTAAGTAGTGGGTCCCTACCACCACTATACCAGAGCGAGTTAGGGCCTCAGTGTTTAATTGTGTTGTCCCCTATGGCATCCACTTAACCATTTTTGTACCTCCTGTATGTCTACCAGTTTACATTTAATTGTAGTTATATATGTGATGTCATTCACAAACAACATTGGGTCCATATATTAATACTTAGCATTTGTATCTATGTTACTACAGTACATGAACTATTAATATTATTTGTGCCCATATGTTTTAATTATTATAAGGCAGAGGGTAACTCTCCAGTTTATACCAATATCTGAAGTGCCTCTAAATACTCAGCAGGCCTATCTATAATACAGTTCCTCATGAGTAGGAGAGAATACCATGGCACCACATATAATATACTGAACTGTACTTATTATGAATAAATTATATGGTAGAATCAGTAGCACCTGTCATCATAGAGCGAAAAAAAATCTGTAGTGGAGGTAATCCTTACCTATAGCAACCTTGTTTAAAAAATTTGGTGAAAGTTTTTCTACTGCATATTTAAGCAAATGTATTCAAAACATATGCTGGGGACAATCTTTTTGTTCTTATTTTGCTAATTTTACTCGTCCGTATTTTTATCACATTGTAAAACTGTTGGTTTAATAAAAGTTATTTTTTAATTAACTCATACATGTCACTGGTTCTTTACCCTAGCCAATATACTTCCCTGGATGCTAGCCAAGGGCCATGTTGTGGTCAGATCTAAAGGTGTGCTTTCCTTCTCTAATTATTTTTCAGTATCCTTGCACTGCTGGTCATCAACAATCCCGAATATACAGTATATAGCTTGACCACATTTTTTTTGTGTCTAACCACTAATACTACAAGGATATTGCTCCCTCTGGATATATAAACTCTGTTCTTTTTTGTTTTCACATGTAGACACAGGTATCAGATCATATTGGACTATTTTATTGTGTTACCACACATTTTCTTGGATTATATCCAAATGAGTCACTAAGTGCAGATAACATACTAGAGTATATCACACTAGATATTGTTTGGCTGTACTCAGAATCATCTTTGAATGTCAATAGTATAATACATTGAACTAGATTCTTTACTATTTTAATGCTATTTTAGTGCATTCTACTGGTTATATATATATTATATAGCGCTACAGACTCACACATACTCCTGTTTAGGAGGAGTGGCTCCATATATATATATATATATATATATATATATATATATATATATATATATATATATATACAGTAGACTTTCAGTTATCCGGCATACATATATATATATATTGTTGGCTACTGGTTTCTTCTGTGACATCATATAAACAACCGAGTTCCAAAGTGCTTTTTATCTCAAACATTTATTTCAAGCATAAACAAAAATTGCTTATTTTCAGCATGAAATAAACATCTACATAAACGTACTGGCTTAACATCAGGAACACCCTTGCTAGCCCTGGAACCGCTTCTTGGCCTTCAGGTAAAAATTTACAGTCCTTAAATAGTTCATATTCAAAAGTTTACAGGCTTGTTTCTCTGAAGACAGTCGTCTTTCAAGGGTGGGGTTCTGGCCCGCCCTACTCTCCAGATGCCCCAACCTCCAGGGACCCTTGACACCCTCTTTTGGTAAAGGGATAAATACTGTTACTTCTCAGCTTTCTCCCTGTGGTGTATTATCAGACTCTGTAATGGTACCTTTAAATCCAGTGTCTCTCTCTCTCTCTTTGAAAGTACCTGGCGTTTAACACCTAATTTAACAATAAAATATATTTATTATGGAAACTTATAAAATATGAAAAAAAACGCTAAATGTTGAATTTAAAAGCAAAGGGATAGGATAAAAAAAGTGTGAAATACTAATCTAAATCACTGTGGGCGTTATCAGTTAACGTAGAGCAGTGGCGGCTGGTGACTTTTCAAGTTGGAGGGGCAACAGGGTGAAACATAGCCACTCCCCCTTTTTCAAACCACACCCCTTTTTATAACTCCTCCCCATGACATCATGATGACCTTTATAAGCCCCGCCCAATGACCTTATACTTGTAAAGCCCATTGAAATACATGATCACCAATGCAGAAATGTCAAGAAGTAAAGTAACAATGTGTTAAATTCATTGGTATACAATATAGATTGAAAAAACTCATGTGACAAGACTACAGCAATATCATAATTGCACCTATACGCATTAACAGAAAAATTAAAGCAGTGACACCTACCATTAGTCGGCTCTTCTTCTCAGGGTATTCACGTTCAGTAAGTTGACCAACGAGTACAAACAAATCTGCTGCCACATAGGATTTGCACCTGGGGTTGAAAGAAAACAAGCAAATCAATCAGACCATTCAAGAACAAAACCATACTTAAAAAACATTAAAAGACCAAGTGGAACCATATAGGCCCCAAACATACCTTAGAAGACCAAGTGGAACCATATAGGCCTCAAACATACCTTAGAAGACCAAGTGTGACTATATAGGCCTCAAAAATACCTTAGAAGACCAAGTGTGACCATATAGGCCTCAAACATACCTTAGAAGACCAAGTGTGACCATAGGCCCCAAACATACCTTAGAAGACCAAGTGGAACTATATAGGCCCCAAACATACCTTAGAAGACCAAGTGGAACCATATAGGCCCCAAACATACCTTAAAAGACCAAGTGTGACCATATAGGCCCCAAACATACCTTAGAAGACCAAGTGGAACCATATAGGCCCCAAACATACCTTAGAAGACCAAGTGGAACCATATAGGCCTCAAACATACCTTAGAAGACCAAGTGTTACCATATAGGCCTCAAACATACCTTAGAAGACCAAGTGTGACCATATAGGCCTCAAACATACCTTAGAAGACCAAGTGGAACTATATAGGCCCCAAACATACCTTAGAAGACCAAGTGGAACCATATAGGCCTCAAACATACCTTAGAAGACCAAGTGTGACCATATAGGCCTCAAACATAACTTAGAAGACCAAGTGTGACCATAGGCCCCAAACATACCTTCGAAGACCAAGTGTGACCATATGCCCCAAACATACCTTAGAAGACCAAGTGGAACTATATAGGCCCCAAACATACCTTAGAAGACCAAGTGGAACCATATAGGCCCCAAACATACCTTAGAAGACCAAGTGTGACCATATAGGCCTCAAACATACCTTAGAAGACCAAGTGGAACCATATAGGCCCCAAACATACCTTAGAAGACCAAGTGTGACCATATAGGCCTCAAACATACCTTAGAAGACCAAGTGTGACCATAGGCCCCAAACATACCTTAGAAGACCAATCAGCACTGTATAGGCCCAAACCAGTGGATCTTGGGATTCAAGAAAACCACAACATTTAACTTCTGTTTAGACAACACAATAATCAATGTCAAACAAACACGTTGAATTAGCATATGGATAACCATATGAGCAGTAACGCCACGTCAAGGCTTCAACAATTGTTACTGACCATTCACAAACCTTTCATATCTCCTTATTGACCATTCACACACCTTTCATATCTCCTTACTGACCATTCACACACCTTTCATATCTCCTTCCATATGCACACCCACACACCATTCATACTTTACTCACCACTAGTTATTTTTTGTAGTTCGTTGGTGCCATTTCTGAGAACTTTACGTACCCTTGAAGGTGCCTCCAATTCCTTCAAACCAATGCATTCAACCGCTCCAGGGCCATGGCGCTTCTTAAATACCTTTTTAGCCTCTTCAATGTGGAGAAGCATCTTTCTGATTCTGCAGTAGTCTTCGTTGTTGTAAGCAGGATTCCTTATAGCTTCACTGTCTCTGTGAAATCATTATGCAGATTAAATTGATGGTAAAGTTGGTGCAGAGCAACAGCACTCGTACAGACATGAAATTCTGGCTTCTCGTACAGAAGTGACAGCTACCCTCGGAAGTGCCTCCAATTCCTTCAAACCACGCCAAGGCTTCAACAATTGTTACTGACCATGCACACACCTTTCATAGCTCTTTCCATATGCACACCCACACACCGTTCATACTTTACTTACCACTAGTTATGTTTGGTAGTGAGGTGGTGCTGCTTAACGCAGTTTCTCTTTGCACACCCTGGGGGTATGCATTCTTCTTTGCTTCAATCACTTGTATTTAAATTTTGCACGGCGATCTTTCAAAGAACAAAACTTCTCAATGGTCTTTTCATTGAAGTCTGGGATCTCGAAAATCAGTTGCTTTTCCATTGAGAGCTTCGCCAATGCATTCAACCGCTCCAGGGACATGGTGCTTCTTAAAAAGGTTTTGATCCTCTTCAATGTGGAGAAGCATCTTTCTGATTCTGCAGTGGTCATCGGTGTTGTAATCAGGATTCTTAATAATTTCACTGTCTCAGTGAAATCATTCTGCAGATTAAATTGATGGAAAAGTTTGTGCAAAGCAACAGCACTTGTACAAGCATGAAAATCTGTCTTCCCATACAGAAGTGACAGCTCAGTGCGTAATTGTTCCTTCTTCAGTATTGGATATGCTTGCACGGTGTCTTCCAGAGCTTGGGTTGGAAAGCAAGTGTCATGGGTTTTATACAAGTCACTTTGAACAAGTTTGGCACTGACTAGGTGATTTGAAAATGAAAAACGTTCTTTTGCATGAACCACCACTATGTCACATACCTCTCTTGAAAGTTGTCTCAAGGTTGAGATCTCCGCACTCCGTCTGTTGACTGTTACATCGCTCGGCAAACTTGCTTCTATCTCTTCAACAGAATTACGGATTTTCTGGATGCTGGCGACAAAGTCTTCTGTGACTTTTTTGATATAAACAGTATCCGTGTCTCGCTTCTGAAGCTGACTATAGAGGATGTCAACATGTGGCATTATTAAATGAAATAATTTAAGGAAGTAAAGGAACTCCCTGTCTTCCAGCATTCCAATGAAACCTGCGGCTTCACGTATAGATGTTGGATCAAAGTTTAGACATGCTTCAATTGTCTGGAAACACTCAAGTAGCGCATCTCTGTTCTCGTAGATCACGTTCACGGTCCTAACGTTGAAGTTCCATCGTGTCGGTGCACCTCTTGGAAGTCTTCTACCAACTACCTCATCCAAAACTCCAGTCCTTTTTGGAGAGCGTGAAAAAAAAGATGGTATGCCGCCTATGTTGGAAAAAAAAACTCGAACTCTTCCAATCCTTGAAACTGCTTTCTCCATTATTAGGTTCAGTTGGTGAGCATAGCAATGGACGTAGTGTGCGTTTGGGTACACGTCTTTTATTTTTTTTTGAACTCCTCCTTGATCTCCACGCATCACACTGGCACCATTGTAGCTTTGAGCTATGAGTTTCTTCGCTTGGATTGCCACAAACTGGGCTTCCTTAAGCTCTTGGTGAATCACTTCCTTAATAACTTCATGCATGCAGTCCAGTAGCTCATTCTGCACGGTTTTGGACGTGCCCTTAAACACAGTTGCAGTCTTCAAATGCTGTTGCATTGCACTATCGATACTGCCAACCAAATCCACCAGGCCTCTAAACACTCCTGGATTTAGCGATGTTTCACTCTCATCGTGTCCTCTTATTGCCAGTTCAAAAGCGCCACAAAAGTGAACACAATCAATTATCTTGGAAAGGATGTACCGGTTCTTAGCCACTTCTTCGTTGTGTTTTTGAATGCTGACTTGATATTCTTGGTCCAGTTGAACAGCAATGTTTGCCTGTCCAAGCATCTCAAACTTGATCCTGTTATCCAAGTGAGCTTTAGAACTTTTGTGTTTCGCCAATTTATCAGCTAGATGTTTGACGTCAGTCACTCCAGTTTTGGTCCAAGCAGCGTCACCACAAAATAGGATGCATGAGAAACAATATAAGGACTTCCTAGAAACGCTTCCAGAAAGCCAGTCGTTCTTCTTGTACCATTCAGTATTGAAAGTACGGATATATTGCTTCCCTCTATCTCTTGCGATTTGCTGCAGATTTATCTCTGGTTGGTCAGCTCCTAACCTTTTTACTTCCACCTTCTCCTCATAGGTTAGGGTGCCGAAAGGCTTCACAAGTAGAGAGTCAATAGTATTCATTTCTGATACTAATAGAAGAAAGAGATCACGGTATATTAATTTATATTATGTCACAAAATTACTTTAAAATAACAGTGTGTTGAATTCATTGGTATACATTACAGATTGCAAACCCTCATGTGACAAGACTATATCAACATCAAATTTGCACCTATACGCATGGGCAGAAAATTAAAGGCAATGATACTCACCTACAGTTGACTCTCCTTCTCGGGGTATTCACGTCCAGTAAGTCAAGCAACAAGTCCAAACAAACCTGCTTCCACAGATAGTTTGCACCTGGGGGTGATAGAAAACAACAAAAAAAATATTAGAGTGTTCAAGACCCAAACCGTAACTTTTAAAACCTTAAAAGAGCAAGTGTGACCATATAGGCCCGAAACGCACCTTACAAACCTTCAAATTCCAAGTGTGACCATATACTCACCTACAGTTGACTCTCCTTCTCGGGGTATTCACGTCCAGTAAGTCAACCAACGAGTCCAAACAAATCTGCTTCCACAGATAGTTTGCACCTGGAAAGTGATAGAAAACAACAAAAAAAAAACATTAGAACGTTCAAGACCCAAACCTTAACTTTTAAAACCTTGAAAGACCAAGTGTGACCATATAGGCCTCAACCGCACTCTAAAAACCCTAAATAACAAATTGGGACCATATAGGCCCCAACCGCACCTTAAAAACCTTAAATAACCAATTTTGACCATATAGGCCCTAACCGCACCTTAAAAACTCTAAATAACAAATTGGGACCCTATAGGCCCCAACCGCACCTTAAAAACCCTAAATAACAAATTGGGACCATATAGGCCCCAACCGCACCTTAAAAACCTTAAATAACCAATTTTGACCATATAGGCCCCAACCGCACCTTAAAACCCCTAAATAACAAATTGGGACCATATAGGCCCCAACCGCACCTTAAAAACCCTAAATAACAAATTGGTACCATATAGGCCCCAACCGCACCTTAAAAACCTTAAATAACCAATTTTGACCATATAGGCCCCAACCGCACCTTAAAAACCCTAAATAACAAATTGGACCATATAGGCCCCAACCGCACCTTAAAAACCTTAAATAACCAATTTTGACAATATAGGCCCCAACCGCACCTTAAAAACCTTAAATAACCAATTTTGACCATATAGGCCCCAACCGCACCTTAAAAACCCTAAATAACAAAGTTGGACCATATAGGCCCAAATTGTAAAAATATATATATATATATATATATATATATATATATATATATATATATCAATTGATATCAATATATCACGATAAATAAATATATATATATATATATATATCAATCAATATATCTATCAATCAATCAATATATATATATATATATATATAAATATATATATATATATATATATATATAAATATATATATATATATATATATATATATATCAATCAATCTATCTATCAATCAATATATATATATATTTCCACAACACAGGCTGAGATCCCGCTCCATGCTGATGATAGCCAGTAAGCTTGAAACAGCTGTACATGGATTGGATACTCAGCCTGTGTTTATTCCAACCTTGGCTTTGCATTAAAGCTGAGTAATACAGCATGCATAAGCTTAAAGGAAGCCATGTTTGATGATGGCTACGGAATGAAGAGCGAGGCATTTGTGGCCATATTTGTGTGTCCCAGCTCAACTTCCCAGAATGCAGTGTAATAACTGTTTTTCTCGGAACTCAGAGCTGGAAGCAGGTTTTTTAACTTGCTTTAGACATTCAAATGTGAACACAGATGTACTTTTTACTTACTGTACTACTGTACGGTGGAGGGCTTCTATCGCTCTTTTGCCCACCATATTATAAATGATTGTTGTGGTGAACTACCTACTCATAATTTCCACAACACAGGCTGAGATCCCGCTCCATGCTGATGATAGCCAGTAAGCTTGAAACAGCTGTACATGGATTGGATACTCAGCCTGTGTTTATTCCAACCTTGGCTTTGCATTAAAGCTGAGTAATACAGCATGCATAAGCTTAAAGGAAGCCATGTTTGATGATGGCTACGGAATGAAGAGCGAGGCATTTGTGGCCATATTTGTGTGTCCCAGCTCAACTTCCCAGAATGCAGTGTAATAACTGTTTTTCTCGGAACTCAGAGCTGGAAGCAGGTTTTTTAACTTGCTTTAGACATTCAAATGTGAACACAGATGTACTTTTTACTTACTGTACTACTGTACGGTGGAGGGCTTCTATCGCTCTTTTGCCCACCATATTATAAATGATTGTTGTGGTGAACTACCTACTCATAATTTCCACAACACAGGCTGAGATCCCGCTCCATGCTGATGATAGCCAGTAAGCTTGAAACAGCTGTACATGGATTGGATACTCAGCCTGTGTTTATTCCAACCTTGGCTTTGCATTAAAGCTGAGTAATACAGCATGCATAAGCTTAAAGGAAGCCATGTTTGATGATGGCTACGGAATGAAGAGCGAGGCATTTGTGGCCATATTTGTGTGTCCCAGCTCAACTTCCCAGAATGCAGTGTAATAACTGTTTTTCTCGGAACTCAGAGCTGGAAGCAGGTTTTTTAACTTGCTTTAGACATTCAAATGTGAACACAGATGTACTTTTTACTTACTGTACTACTGTACGGTGGAGGGCTTCTATCGCTCTTTTGCCCACCATATTATAAATGATTGTTGTGGTGAACTACCTACTCATAATTTCCACAACACAGGCTGAGATCCCGCTCCATGCTGATGATAGCCAGTAAGCTTGAAACAGCTGTACATGGATTGGATACTCAGCCTGTGTATTCCAACCTTGGCTTTGCATTAAAGCTGAGTAATACAGCATGCATAAGCTTAAAGGAAGCCATGTTTGATGATGGCTACGGAATGAAGAGCGAGGCATTTGTGGCCATATTTGTGTGTCCCAGCTCAACTTCCCAGAATGCAGTGTAATAACTGTTTTTCTCGGAACTCAGAGCTGGAAGCAGGTTTTTTAACTTGCTTTAGAAATTCAAATGTGAACACAGATGTACTTTTTACTTACTAAATATATATATATATATTATATATATATATATATTATATATATATATATATATATATATATATATCACATATAAAAAAAAAAACATAAATATACATAAACATATACATAAAACAATATATATTAATTGATATTTATTATTTGATTAATTGATGTACTTTATTACTTATTATATTATATTGTTCATGTATTTCTATTACACATTATTTTTTATACATAGTACAGTGCTATTCTTTGGCTATACATGTTACAGGATATTATCATGTATATCACATAAAATAGCCCTGTAATATGTATAATACATACAGGGTCAAACAAGTTCACACTAACCTTTTTTACCCTTACAGGCTTCCATACCTGCTTGCTGATTTGCTAATTTTTTAAAGACTCTCATTGGTTGAAATCGATGTCAATCAAAAATTTCAGCCAATCAGAGTCCTTCAAAAATTAGTATATAAAGCAGACCGTTGGAAAAAATCAATTAATCGCAGGTGGGGCTCCTTATAGGAGGAGCTCTGTTAGTTTTTTATTTTTTTTTTTTAGAGCGTCGTTTTTTTTTTGGTGGAGACCTCTTTCAATGGGCCAGAATGGATGGATGGACAATGGATTCAATCAAGATTGGATTATTTTTGGACAATGGCTTCAATCAAGATTGGATTATTTTTTGACCAGTGGCTTCAATCAACATTGGATTATTTGACCAGTGGCTTCAATCAACATTGGATTATTTGACCAGTGGCTTCAATCAACATTGGATTATTTATTTGACCAGTGGCTTCAATCAACATTGGATTATTTATTTGACCAGTGGCTTCAATCAACATTGGATTATTTGACATGGGCTTCAATCAACATTGGATTTTATGACATGGGCTTCAATCAACATTGCATTATTTTCATGACTATATCCAGGTCATAGAGGACAGAAGGCCAACGCTGGAGGGGTCAATTTGACAGGTATGTGCTGTTGTTTATTTTATTTTTATTATTGTTTGTTTAAAGCTGTTTACTTTATTTGTATATTTGTAATAATGTTTTTACTGTATTGTTTTTCCCTTACCTTATTTTTATTTTATCTTTAAAAGTGACAGGCACATGCAATTGCTCATGCCTGTTCCTTCTGAAAATGGAATAAAAATAGGGGGGGGGTGCTAGGTAGTTGGATCAGGGTGGGGTCGGTCACGCTCAGGCCAGGCGCCCATCGGTCGGTCAGTGACCGCGTAGGCCACGATCAGGGGTGGCACAGGCCTCATGGGGGTGAACATCCACCCCATGTGGCCTGTGCAACCCCGCTCACCGCCCGTATACCCCGATCACCCTGATCGGGGTAATCGGGCGGTGGCATAGCATAGGCCACATCAGGGTGGTGGTGATCGGGCCTCGGGGGTGGCACAGGGCGGCGACATGGAGGTGATCAGGGGTGGCACAGGCCTCATCAAGGGGGTGATCCGATCACCCCCATGTGGGCCTGTGCCACCCCGCTCACCACCTGACTACCCCGATCCCGTGATCGGGGTAATCGGGCGGTGGCATCGCATAGGCACAGGCCACATGGGGGTGATGGCTGGGGGTGGCACCAGGCATTGCAGGCCTAGGGTCGTCGGTGGTAGGTAAGTTGGTGGGTTGCTGGGTAGGTGGCAGGCCAGGCAGGCATAGTGGGGTAACTGGTCACCCCTACCTTTTATTAGGGGCTACTAGGGGTTGGTTTGGCCAGGGGCAGGGCAGGTGCCAGGTAGACTTACTGTTAGGCAGGCAGCAGAGCAGAGCAGATGTGAGTAGATTCAGCCAGGGAGGTCTCTCAGTCTCAGCGTGACCAGGGTCAGGAAACAGAAAGGGAGAAGGGACAGGCAACTGGTGGTTTTATTCACTGTATCAGTCAATCAAAAAGTAAACTCGAGGCCCTATTAGCTGGCGGGCGCTCAGGGCTAACGGTCTGGGTGGGTTTAGATTGTTCTCTTAGCAACTGTACAACCTTCCATCATTGATTGGTCAATGATGGAAGACTGTCAGTCATTAAATTGATACATTTATGACCGCCCATGCATATCGGCACTGTGATGGTGGGCGGCATGCATTAACGGTCAGGGGGCCAGGCCAGGACTCATTGAAGAGAAGAGAAGAGTCTAAAGGTTAGTGTACTAGTGTAATATGATCACAGAGGGTGCAGGGGGCTACAATAGATACACAGCAGCATTAGTTATCTTAAAGTGACAGTGTCCCTGGGAATATTTTACTAACTTCACTTCATTTTATTACTGTATTAAGACTTGAATGATGATGTACACCTTATATTTAATTGTTTTTGGGTTATTACTAATACATTGTTGTGTTTTTTTATTGCAGGGTCACGAAAATATTTGGGGGGCGTTTGCCCTGACGCCCCAATGGACGGGCCGCCCCTGACGTAGAGTCCACCTTGTCCAATCTAAGGGACTGCAAAAAACTCCACCAATACTGTTGTGCCTCTTTTAACAAACCCTCATAAATAGCAGATACTGCTTAATCACAGAGTTTGAAAAGTATTGTAGTAAATAGCAGATACTGCTTAATCACAGAGTTTAAAAAGTATTGTAGTAAAGATCACACAATAAACTTTAAAATGACTGAGTTAAAAACAGAGTGAGCCAGGAGTATAATGTCAGAAAATAGACAATATATATTTGCCAACAGATAAGCAAATAGCACAACATTGGGTCTTGTAGTCTACATAGATGGCCTGAATATAAATGAACTAAAAAATATATGTGCTTAGTAACAGTGGACATCTGCTAGTCCAATCAAATAATCATGAAAATCAGGTACTTGCCTTTCAATTAGAGCATACTGTAGTTCCATTGGATCTGCTGTATAAGTACATCATATTGCCAAATGTCTCCTGTAGGGCTCAAATTTTATTTTTTTATTCTTCTTACAGACTGCCTTCAATGCTTTGCAAGGCTCTGTGAAGTCTATACCCAAAACAGGCTTTAAACACATCTGTCACGATTTCTGCTTCCAGCAGACCAGATTAAACACACTGCCTTTACTCTCACTAGCAGATGCATTCGAGCATCCTTCTTAGCTTGTAGTGGGACTCTGGCCTTACACTACTAGGCCAAACAGAGCCTAATTGCAGGGGACCACACCCATCTCTCTGTGTGTCTTTAACAGGCTTACCACACCTGCAGTTTCATTTAGTCACTTAGCACTGCTCCAGGGAATGAACTCTCTCTTTCCTGGGGAGAACTCTTGTAAACATGGTAACAATGATTGATGTAATTCTTACAACACAGAAAATACTGTGTTGTTTTTGGTGGGGCTCCTCTGCCTTGTGTGGTTGAACAGCTTAAGCTAAGTACAGTATAGTATGTAATAAATCATTGCTGTATGATTATTATTAACCTTTTGTTTATACTGTTCCATTATAGCTTTTGTTGTTGTTGTTTAGTCGTTCAGTTGCGTTCGACTCTCCGTGACTCTATGGACCACAGCACGCCAGGTGCATCTCTCAGTCACTGCCCCTCTAAGCTCCATCAAGTTCATGTTCATTGCTTCAGTGACCTCATCTATCCATCTCTGCCTCTGTTGTTGTCTTCTTCTTGTGCGTTCAATCTTTCCAAACTTCAGAGTCTTTTCTAGGGAATCCTGTTGTCTCATGATAAGGCCAAAATATTTGAGCTTTAGCCTCATGATCATACCTTCTAGTGAACAGTTTGTCTTGATTTACTGAAGTATTCATTTATTGGATCTTCTTGCAGTCCAAGGGACTCTAAGCAGTCTTCTCCAACACCACAATTCAAAGGCTTCAATTGTACGGCGCTCAGACTTCTTTATGGTCCAGCTCTCACATTGTATGTTACTACTTCCAATACCATAGTTCGATCTTTGTGGACCATTGTTGATAGTTTAATATCTTTACTTTTTACTAGCATGTCCAAGCTTGCCATAGCTTTCTTCCCCAGAAGCAAATGTGTTTTAATTTCATGACTATAGTCACCATCTGCAGAGATCTTGCATTCAAGAAAAATAAAATCTGTCACTGCCTCTACTTCTTCCCCGTCTATTTGCCAGGAAGTGAGATTGCCTTTTGCCATGATCTTTGTCTGTTTTAACATTGAGCAGCAGGCCAACTTTTGCACTCTCTTCTTTTACCCTCATCAATAAGTCCTTTAGTTCCTCCTCACTTTCAGCCATCAGAGTAGTATCATCGGCGTATCTGAGGTTGCTGATATTCCTTCCAGCAATATTGATTCCGGCTTTGGATTCATCCAGTCCAGCCTTATGCATGATGTACTCTGCATATACGTTGAATAAATAAGGTGACAATTTACAATCTTGTCGCACTCCTTTTCCGATCTTGAACAATTCTGTTGTCCCATGTTCAGTTCTGACAGTGGCTTCTTAATCTAAATACAGATTCTTTAGGAGGAGGATGAAATGATCTGGTACTCCAATCTCTTTAAGGACATACCATATTTTGTTGTGATCCACACAGTCAAATGCTTTAAAATCATCTATGAAGCAGAAGTAAATGTTTTTTTTTTTTGGAACTCTTTTGCTTTCTCTATTATCCAGCAGACATTGGCAATTTGATCTATCTAGCATTGTAGCTAGCAGTTGCTAACTATCCAGTGGATTGAGCCACACAGGCTAAGACTTTAGGAGCTTAAACCACACACACAGTTTATTCTTTTTTTCTCATAAATGTCCTTTTATTGGCTGATGTTCTCACTCTCTTGCTCTTCAAGCTTAGCAAATCCGGCTTCAATGAGATGAAAGGCTTTCGCCAATTGGTCATAAACGGTCTTGGCTCTGTGTCAGGACCAGTCCTTGGGACTAATATGATCCACCCAGGATGATTGAGGATGGCCATTACCCTGGCTACTTGGGGACTCCTATCAGAACTGCCTCATGGGAATATGTGGTTGTGGGACTGGGCTAAGTCTCTTTTATAGTTATTTAATTGTATATTAAGTTGATTACCATATGTATGTTAATTACTGTTATGCTCAGAGATGCAATATTAGGCTCCATATCTCCGCTAGTATACTGTAAAATATCCAAGAGAAGCACTGTACATTCCATATTTCCCCATACTGAACGATACACAGTTGGTAGTAAACAAAACAAAAGCGAGCCTGCTGCAGTGTGGAAACTGGATAAATGTCTTGGGTAGAAGTTTGGGGTACAAATGCAGAAGTTAGCTGGCCCAAGTAATTCCTGAGTAGTATATTTGCCAGTAAGTTCTGCATCAATCCTACTTCTTCCACACCCCAGTGCAAAAGAACCTTGACAGTGGGTAAGCAGAGTACTGCTCCCCCTGCTACCCGTACTGCAACAGACATACGGTTTGCTGATGGTGTTGTCGGTTGTCCGATGCAGCCTGGACGCGGTCAACTTCTTTAACATCCATAGTTGTTCTTCCGGGCAGTGAGGTACGGCCTTGAAGGTATCGGTCTCGGTGCAGTAGAAATGGGCTGCTGCTCTGTTTGACGGTGGTTGGCCCGGACGAACCCATGTTTTTTACAGTTCTGTGGGCATTCCCTCTGACAATGTCTTAACTGCTGGCATAGGTGAAACTGGATATTGGCACAAGGTTGGTACCTTGGAGCGGAGGTGTTGAACCCTTTGCCCTTGCCTTGATGGGGTGGGGTTACGGCCGGGGTTGCTGGGGATGGCACTGCAGGTCTAGACGATGGGCAAGGTGGCGGTCGGTGGTGGCGCCATGCTTCATAGTGTTCATCGGCCAGCCGAGCAGCATCGGAGAGGTTAAGGGGGTTATGGTCCCTTACCCATACTTGCCCCTCTGGGGTCAGTGCACTGAAGAATTGCCCTAGCAGAATCAATTGCAGCAGTTCTTCCATGGTTGTGGCTCAGGCCCCACATGCCACATACTGTAAGTTTAATTGTGTCCAGTGTATAAGGAGTTAACTGGCAGATATAAATAGTTACATAGTATTTCAGGTTGAATAAAGACTGTTAGTCCATCAAGTTCAACCTTTTTAGATCTCTTCTGATCCTTTTAATAAATGGACAATTTGTCAATAATTGTTAATTGATCCAGAGGAAGACACGCAGACTCCCCTTGTAGATGCCTTTTTTTCTAGGGAAAATAAGTTTAATTATGTTAGTCTTTCTTCATAACTTAGCCCCTCCATTCCTTTTATTGGTTTTGTTGCCCTTCTCTGTACTTTTTCCAGCTCTAAAATGTCCTTTTTATGACGTGGTACCTAAAATTGTACTCCATATTCCAAATGAGGACGTACTAGGGATTTGTACAGTGACAGAATTATATTTTCTTCCCTTGCTTCTATACCCTTCTTAATACATGCTAATATTTTACTTGCCTTTTGCTTGGCATTGAGCACCGCTTCCTAGGTGGTTGTCCACAAGTACTCCCAAATCCTTTTCAATATCTGATACCCCTAGATACACTACATTAAGATTATAAATTGCATGGCTATTTTTCCTTCCCAAATGCTTACATTTATTTGTATTAAATCTCATCTCCCATTTCTCTAATTTATGAAAATTCCTTTGTAGGGGAAGAACATCATATGTGAATTAATTACCTTGCACAACTTAGTGTCATCAGCAAAAATGGAGACACTACTTTCGCGTCCTATTTCTACGTCATTAATAAATATGTTAAAAAGGAGAGGACCTAATACTGAACCTTGAGGAACCTCACTTACCACATTAGTCCAATTGGAGTATGTTCCATTTACAACAACCCTTTGCTTCCTGTCTTTTAGCCAGCTCTCGATCCATGAGCAGATATTTACTGCAATTCCTGTATCCCTTAGTTTGCTCAAAAATCTCCCATGTGGCACTGTATTAAAAGTCTCTGCAAAATCCAAAAAGACTACACCCACTTAGTTGCCCTGATCCAAGTTCCTACTAACCTCCTCATAGAAACTAATTAGATTGGTCCGACATTACCTATCCTTCATAAATCTGTGTTGACTGCTACTTATATATACTTATATATGGAAAAAGACATCTGGAATATATATATGTGTCAGAGAAAATGGCTGCCCTGATCCTGTACAATTATTCAAGTGTGTATATGCTCCTAATCAAAGGAGAGGAAACCAAAATATGTATAGGCTCCTAATAAAAAAGGAGAAAACCTTTCTAGAAAAATTATGTATATGTCAACATTCCTAGAGAAGGTAATAATGAAGTGGAGGTTATGATGCCTTGCAGATGAAACCTTTTCAATAGTACTTTATACAAAATCCAAAAGACGCACAAATTGTTACAGAATGTTATCAGTTCAAGTTTAAATATACATCTATTAGACCTGTTATGAAGTTTCCACAGCAATAAAAGCAATCCCTGATTTTTATAATACTGAGCCTGCATTCATATTTTTAAATGCTGCATAAAGAGTAAGGGCATTTTAGAGACATCAGCGGTTTTGGTGAAGAGATCAAAAGAACCTGGTGGAACTGATGGGTAGGTTTGGCCACAACAGCCTTATCAAGCCTGACTGAAAAAAGCAGATCACCACACTCTGGATCTTCTGATTCTTTGTGTTCTTGTACTTCTCTAACCAAATAAGGTCTTCACTGCTTAAATATGGGCAGTGGGACTCTAGTAATTAAATTACATAATTTTCATTGATATGCAAATGCAGTGTATTGCCACAATCCACCACAGTTTGTCTGGCTTGGGCAATGTCTTCTTCTGTGAAGCCAAGGAATCATCACTAAATTGAGGGCGCAATTTGTACCACTCCCCTATCATTGTTGATTGCTTCACTTCCTCCCAAGAATCAGCAATGTTTTTGATTGCATCATAGATGTTATAATTCTTCCAGAACTCTCTCAAGAATATCACGTCATCTTCTGTAGCCTTACTGCTTGTGCGAATGTCTCCCTGGTCCATTGCCTGTAGAAACAATGGGAGATAGTGATTGGGTTTGGTTTTTGGGTACAATCGGACCACAACCAACTTTGGCTTTAGCACTTGGTAGATTTTGTCTAGTTGACGATGGTCTCTAATTGTATATAATGGCACGAGTCCTTCATGTATAAGGATTAGTGTGTACGGTGGTTTGATGTGCTGCAATCGTTAAATGCAACTGTGCGCTTTACTAACATTCCCACTTCATAATTCTTCTGTAGAAACAATGGGCAACATTCAATTCAAAAAAGAGTTTTGTTGTGGGAATGTCTGTAAAGCGCACAATCATAAGTGTATTTAACACAAAGTTTCCGGCTGATGTTCTCTGTTTAAGTATATGCCGTATATGTTGGTGTTACTCCATGGCACTTGAGTCCATGTGGGGCGGTGATATTATTTAGTCTGATGCTGTGTACTTTTCGAGTGTGCGTGTCGGGGTTCCCCAATCATAAGTACTTCAGACCATTTTCATGGATAAAAATATATTTATTTGGTAAAAATTCCGGTTTGATTCTGGTACAGAAATCCAGTGATAAAAATCGTAAAATCAATAGATAGTAAAACAAGTGGCAGACGCGTTTCGCTGCTGTGATCTGCAGCTTCCTCAGTGACAAATAAATTCCTACAGGAGGAGATTGATAGGAGTATGCATAAGTATACATGGTCCTTAGTGTACAAATTTATAAAAAACAATACATTTGTAACAGTACAATATATTGGATAGGGATGGATTGGTGGTGGTTACAGGATTATATACATTTGTACTAATAAATTATGGCCCTTGAAGAATGGTGAAGTACTTCAGTATGTCTAAAGGAAGGATGTATGAAATCATCCTACAGGGGTATATTGACGTGATTGGGCATAATTGCTTTGTACTGCGGTAATCCGACTATGGCTACATTTGACGGAAAAAATGCATTTATAGATACATATAAAGTAAAAAGTATAAATGTCTATGCATAAAATATATACAGGGGTGGGAAAACCGATATAGAAAAATATTCCCTTTTGAGGCATAAAATATAAAGGTATGAAATATAAAAAATTAAAAAAGCAACACCCATATTGTTAAGCGAATAAAAATACCCGCCCTGATGTTTGTAAAATAACATAAATATGCAAATGTGTGTACTCACAAACATGCCCGCACATACATATATACACACACATATATATGTACATACATATATATATATACATATATATATATATATATATATATACACACACACACACACATGTACATACACACATAAACATACACACATATGTACATATATACATATATACACACACACACCCGGGACCGTTTAAGCACACACGTAGAGTATTTTAATAATATGCTAGATGTTTTGGGGATAAGCTAGTACAATACACATACATGCATATATATATGAGCACCAACACCTAAATATACACACAAACCTATACATATTTATATATTCACACACCTATATACATGAATACCTACTGGTACACGTATACATACACATACATATATATATATATATATACACATATCTATACACATATATACATATACATATATATACATACATACACACACGTACACAAATACACGTACATATATATATATATATATATATACACACGTGCGTGTCCCTCTATACAGATGTGGTTGGGAGGGAAGAAAGTTGAGTTAGCTGTGTGTACCTGTGAGTGTGGTAGTTCCATTGTGTAGAGGCCAAGGTGAAGTGAATCTGGCCCATGGACCTCTTATTCCTGTATGTAGAAGCCTAGATGTAGGGAATTGGGCCCTAAGGTCTCTTATCCTTCTACTGTGGCTAGGTGTGGAGACGAGCGTCTCTTAGGGCTTACCTTCCTGCAATGATGCTCAATCTGGCCTGTTGCTGGAGTATGGAAGGTTCTGATTATCCTTAGCTTGAGGGATGTATCCTGATAGAAGCTAAGGCTATAAAGCATGCTCTGCCTGTAATTGGCAGTGTGTGATGCACTACTTCCAGCGCCGGGTGATGACATCACTGTATAATCAGTGTGGGTGTCTCTACATGCCCATACTAAGTATGGAGGACATAATGTGTTCTATGGTGTAATCAATGTTGGTGCCCTCTTCCAATATGGTGATATACTACTGGGTGTCTCTATATGCCCATACTAAGTATGGAGGACATAATGTGTTCTATGGTATTTAAAAAAAAAAAAAAAAAAAAAAAAATTTGCATTATTTGAAAAATAGGTAAAAAGAACAAATTATGCCTAATCAAGCTTCCAAATTGCACCTCATATTAGTGCATAAATGCATGGGGGAGGCTATGGTATTGAAGTATGATAGACAACATACTATTGTAGGATCATAGACCTGGTAGAGATATAGATAATTATGAATGGTCTATAGGCTGAATGGTACTTGTGACCTGGCGAGGGCCATGATTTTGAAGTATGATGGTAAACACACTATTATAAAATCATGGACCTGGTCAAGATATAGATAAATATGAATGGTCTAAAGGCTGCGTTTAACTTATGGCATGGTTTACTATATGATGTGGACTATATCATCTAGTGATGGGAGATGAGTGTATGTGTGAATGGATATATATTGTTAAAAATATGTGATATAAGTTTGCGAAGCTTGGGGCGAACTTCGTCCCCATAGCAGTCCCTCGTTTTTGGGCATAAAACGACTCTTCGAACATAAAGTAATTGTGTTCCAAAATGAACATGATAGATGTAGTTAAAAAGTTGATCTGGGAGCTTTCCATGTCCCCTTGGGTTTTCAGGAAGTGTTCTGCGGCTTCCACCCCTTGGATATGTTCATTTTGGAACACAATTACTTTATGTTCGAAGAGTCGTTTTATGCCCAAAAACGAGGGACTGCTATGGGGACGAAGTTCGCCCCAAGCTTCGCAAACTTAGATATGGGACTCTGGGAGGAAAAGTACATCTGGCACAATAACCCCTTCTCCAAAAACATCATCCAATGGAAAAGGTACATCGACGATATTATCATCATCTGGGAAAACAGCGATAACCTAACCATGAACACATTCTTCACGTATGTCAATGAAAACAATATGAACTTGGCGTTCACCATGAATCATAACCCACTGTCAATCCCATTCCTCGATGTAGCACTGACAGGGGAACCAAGCGGCGTGACCTCGAAACTATACACCAAACCTACTGACACAAACGGCTATCTACATGCATCCAGTGGACATGATCCCAGATGGATCAGAAATATACCCTTTGGCCAGTTCCGTCGAGTCCGCAGAAACTGCTCTAAGACTTCAGACTATGATGCAGAAAGTAAGAATCTCACCAAAAAATTCAAGGAAAAGGGCTATAATATGAAAATAGTGAAAGAAGCAAATGAAAAAACAAGGATCCTCAAACAAAATGAACTCATTAAAAAGAAAGACAAAACAACAAGAGGAAACAAGAATGAGTGCAGATTCCTCACTAGATACAACAAAGCAGCTAAAAACATCTCAGCAAGCGTAAAGAAGCACTGGCACATCCTGAGAGAGGACGACATCCTCCGGGATATCCTCCCAGAGGCTCCAACTGTCACCTTTAAAAAGAATACAAACCTGAAGAATCTCCTGGCTCCAAGTGAGCTTAAGAAACAGAACCACAATGACACAGATACTTCAAAGATACCAGGAACCCATAAATGCGGGGCAAAAAGATGCATCACTTGTGGCCATATTTCAAACAAGGATAAAAACCTAATAGTATCACATACAACCCAAAAGGAGTACAAGATACATCACATGACCAACTGCAACACAACATACATTGTGTACGTGATCACATGTATTTGTGGGAAACAATATGTAGGCCGCACAAAGAGATCCCTCAAGGAACGGTTCAGAGAACACCTAAAGAACGCCAGAAAAGGTGTACTTACAAACGGATACTCAGCACACATCACGAAAATGCACCAAAAAAATACCAAGGGGACTATCATTAAAGCAGTGGAACACATCCCAATTGCAGCCAGAGGGGGTGACCGACTACTTACCCTCAGACGTAGCGAGACCAAGTGGATCCACAAGCTTAAGACATTGGAACCAGAGGGTCTAAACCGGGATATAGACTTGGCCGCATTCCTAGAATCCTGAAAATCTCTTGTAATATATTGTTGTATGTTCTCTCTCTTTCCCCCATTTATCACTTACTCCAATTGATAGGTGCACTACACAATATGTGTTACTCTTCCACGGATCCAATAAGGACCCACCTCTATATGTATTCCCGATTAATTATCATTTCCCATCTTAGAGCCTTGACACTCAGTAATTTCTATATAATACCCATAGCAATTGCTAGAACCATCAGGTTCCCCACTATATCCACCCATACATCATACAGCTATACACCTCACATATTTTTAACAATATATATCCATTCACACATACATTCATCTCCCATCACTAGATGATATAGTCCACATCATATAGTAAACCATGCCATAAGTTAAACGCAGCCTTTAGACCATTCATATTTATCTATATCTTGACCAGGTCCATGATTTTATAATAGTGTGTTTACCATCATACTTCAAAATCATGGCCCTCGCCAGGTCACAAGTACCATTCAGCCTATAGACCATTCATAATTATCTATATCTCTACCAGGTCTATGATCCTACAATAGTATGTTGTCTATCATACTTCAATACCATAGCCTCCCCCATGCATTTATGCACTAATATGAGGTGCAATTTGGAAGCTTGTTTAGGCATAATTTGTTCTTTTGACCTATTTTTCAAATAATGCAATTTTTTTTTTTTTTAAATACCATAGAACACATTATGTCCTCCATACTTAGTATGGGCATATAGAGACACCCAGTAGTATATCACCATATTGGAAGAGGGCACCAACATTGATTACACCATAGAACACATTATGTCCTCCATACTTAGTATGGGCATGTAGAGACACCCACACTGATTATACAGTGATGTCATCACCCGGCGCCGGAAGTAGTGCATCACACACTGCCAATTACAGGCAGAGCATGCTTTATAGCCTTAGCTTCTATCAGGATACATCCCTCAAGCTAAGGATAATCAGAACCTTCCATACTCCAGCAACAGGCCAGATTGAGCATCATTGCAGGAAGGTAAGCCCTAAGAGACGCTCGTCTCCACACCTAGCCACAGTAGAAGGATAAGAGACCTTAGGGCCCAATTCACTACATCTAGGCTTCTACATACAGGAATAAGAGGCCCATGGGCCAGATTCACTTCACCTTGGCCTCTACACAATGGAACTACCACACTCACAGGTACACACAGCTAACTCAACTTTCTTCCCTCCCAACCACATATGTATAGAGGGACACGCACGTGTGTATATATATATATATATATATATATATATGTATGTGTATTTGTGTACGTGTGTGTATGTATGTATATATATGTATATGTATATATGTGTATAGATATGTGTATATATATATATATATGTATGTGTATGTATACGTGTACCAGTAGGTATTCATGTATATAGGTGTGTGAATATATAAATATGTATAGGTTTGTGTGTATATTTAGGTGTTGGTGCTCATATATATATGCATGTATGTGTATTGTACTAGCTTATCCCCAAAACATCTAGCATATTATTAAAATACTCTACGTGTGTGCTTAAACGGTCCCGGGTGTGTGTGTGTATATATGTATATATGTACATATGTGTGTATGTACATGTGTGTGTGTGTGTGTATATATATATATATATATATATATATATGTATATATATATATATGTATGTACATATATATGTGTGTGTATGTGTGTGTATATATGTATGTGCGGGCATGTTTGTGAGTACACACATTTGCATATTTATGTTATTTTACAAACATCAGGGCGGGTATTTTTATTCGCTTAACAATATGGGTGTTGCTTTTTTTATTTTTTATATTTCATACCTTTATATTTTATGCCTCAAAAAGGAATATTTTTCTATATCGGTTTTCCCACCCCTGTATATATTTTATGCATAGACATTTATACTTTTTACTTTATATGTATCTATAAATGCATTTTTTCCGTCAAATGTAGCCATAGTCGGATTACCGCAGTACAAAGCAATTATGCCCAATCACGTCAATATACCCCTGTAGGATGATTTCATACATCCTTCCTTTAGACATACTGAAGTACTTCACCATTCTTCAAGGGCCATAATTTATTAGTTCAAATGTATATAATCCTGTAACCACCACCATTCCATCCCTATCCAATATATTGTACTGTTACAAATGTATTGTTTTTTATAAATTTGTACACTAAGGACCATGTATACTTATGCATACTCCTATCAATCTCCTCCTGTAGGAATTTATTTGTCACTGAGGAAGCTGCAGATCACAGCAGCGAAACGCGTCTGCCACTTGTTTTACTATCTATTGATTTTACGATTTTTATCACTGTATTTCTGTACCAGAATCAAACCGGAATTTTTACCAAATAAATATATTTTTATCCATGAAAATGGTCTGAAGTACTTATGATTGGGGAACCCCGACACGCACACTCGAAAAGTACACAGCATCAGACTAAATAATATCACCGCCCCACATGGACTCAAGTACCATGGAGTAACACCAACATATACGTCATATACTTAAACAGAGAACATCAGCCGGAAACTTTGTGTTAAATACACTTATGATTGTGCGCTTTACAGACATTCCCACAACAAAACTCTTTTATGTATCCATAAAGCACCGGCGTGAACAGTGCTTTCGGGAATAGCTGCACATCAGACCAACATACACGAAAGCCCCTCTTATATATTGAGAACTTGTGTTATTATAGTCTTTCTATTGAGGTCATCATTACGCAGATAGGATCTCTTGAGCGCTAAGGCTAACACGGGTTGCGGTACGATCGAACCCAACCACACAAAAATCCTATCACAACATTCAATTCAAAGCCTGTAACTCGATCGCTGACAACCGAATGTCTGCAAGTGAGTTGCAGGCTCCCGTTGGTCTCCGATTATGATGCTATTCAATTGCTGAAGGGCGAGAGTTACGGGCCCCAAGCCAAAACAGTAATCCATGCACTGGTCCGGAGCAGTTCTGGGCAGGAACATGATCAATTCAGCAAGCCCGTAACTGCCCATTTCAAACAGCCAATAGAAAATGAGACTGTCATTATTAAGGCAGTAAAACATGTTGATTGACATGGTTACATGTCAATCAGTTAGGTTCGGGGGTCCGATATGCAATGAGACTTGTAAAATTTGAAAAATAAAGAATTATGAAAATGAATGCCAATATTGTTTTAGTCCATATGGGTGGCCTGATATGTATTAACTCATTGATACCCAGATCGATTTAACCCCGAAATGAAACATAAAAAATAATTTTATATCCTGGGAGCTTGAAACTGTTGTTCAATTAATTCTAAGGTCTATCATCACTTTCCCCATTATTTACAGTGCAGTATTTGTTTTTTTATGCATTTACAGTGCTACAAATGGGTGTTTAACCCCTTTGCGGGTCCTCTCTAGCACTCATAGGATTTTCGACTTCATTTGGCATTTACAGGTGTGAAAACATTTGAAAGCTTGAGGAATCATTACAATTAAATAGGAATTTGCGATTTTAGCCTTGCGACAAATCAAAGGCTACTGGAGGCAAGTTCCAAGCTCGTAACTCGGAAGCCAATAAAAAGATGCAAATCGAATAGAAAAATTGCTTGCAAGCTCACTTACAGACTTCCGGATCTCATATTTGCCTAATTAAATATGGCCCAATGCAGTTTGGGTGGGAACAATACAACCTTTACATTAGGGTGAGGTCATCTAAAGATGTTGCATGTCCAGGGTCATTGTCCAGCAAAAGCAGAATTTTAAAGGAATTTTCTTTTCAAAACAATAACGTTCCACAGTAGGAATAAAATACTTCAAAAGCAAATCTTCAAACACAGCAAGTGTGGCACAGTATCTTGAATTTGACTTCTGAAGAGATGCGTAATTAATGTAGAGAAGTGCTCGTGGATTTTCTAAACGGTAAACAATCAAAGCCTTGAATTTATAATCTCTGGATGCACTACCCCAACCAATAAGATTAGTCTGTCCATTGCTGCTTCATGCCCTGGTGCACTTTTTTCTTTTCTTCTTTGGAGATTTCAGTTCTTTCAGACATCCTTTTCCAGAACAATCCACGTTCATCTATGTTACATATTTGTTCTGGCAAATAACCACACTTCTCATTTCAGAAAATTCAGTTCCTGCAGCTACATCAGCACTGGCTGCCTCCCATTGCACTTTAATAATGACTGATGCTTTCATTGGAGAACTGCCTTCCAAGTCTTCCATTATTCTCACTCTATCCTTTAGAATTGTACCAATAGTTGATTGTCTGAAGCCTAAAGATTTCCCAATGAATGTTGGTGTCTGGCCTTTCTCTGAACGCTTCATTATATCTACTTTAATTTCCTTTGAAATAGCTTTTCTCTTCACAGGCTCACCTGGGTTGAAGTAGACTCTTACTTTGGATGCATGGCCATAAGCAGCTGTGCTTCTGCACTGCTGTTGTTGTGCTGCTGTTATGCTGATGCTATTGTATATAGCAGGAATGCAGAGAGTTCTCGAAGAATTACTGAGGAGGACGGTTATTTGCCAGAACAAATAGTTAACATCTATGATGCAGCGTTTGTGCTGCTGTTCTGCTACTGTTGTTGTGCTGCTGCACTGTTGGTTTTGTGCTTCTGTGCTGCTGCTGCTTTACTGCTGTTGCTTTACTGCTGTAAAATAGTTAAAAAAAATATCTTTATTATCTACTGTACAGTATAAGAAATTTTATTCACCACAGCACAGCACAAGTGCATTAAAGACTGGGTTATAATTGTTTTCGCCTAGTAAAATAAAATTTATAAGGTATTCAGAAAAGTACTGTACATTCTAGACATTCTAGTGTACATTCTAGTGTATTTTAATTATAATATTTCCCCTACAATGTTCAATCCTATTATTTATCGTTGGCATTTCCATAAACCAGTTAAAGAAAATCAGTAACATTTTCCAGTGTAGAAATAATTTCATCAGATGAAAGTAAAAAAAAAAGATACAAGGAGAAGGCTTGTTATATTGAAGTAAATTTAAAACGTATGTTGATTATCTGGATCTATCTTATAATTCAATAAAAATATAAAAAAATATATATTTCCCTTATACTAAAGCAATAATATTGTACATACTATACATTACAATAGTGATGTCGCGAATATCAAATTTTCGGTTCGCGAACAGCGGACGGGAACTTCCATCAAATGTTCGCGAACGGGCAAACCCGGCGAACCGCCATAGACTTCAATGGGCAGGCGAATTTCAAAACCCACAGGCACTCTTTCTGGCCACAATAGTGATGGGAAAGTTGTTTCAAGGGGACTAACACCTGGACTGTGGCATGCCGGAGGGGGATCCATGGCAAAACTCCCACGGAAAATTACATAGTTGATGCAGAGTCTGGTTTTAAGCCATAAAGGGCATAAATCACCTAACATTCCTAAATTGTTTGGAATAACATGCTTTAAAACATCAGGTATGATGTTGTATCGATCAGGTAGTGTAAGGCTTACACCCGCTGCACAGTAACAGACCAATCTCCCCGTTTAATGCACCACAAACAGTCCCTTTGCACAACCGCAAACTCCCCATTTGCACAAGGTTGGATACCAAGCTAGCCATATCCCGTTCCTTGTCCTCACTGATGTCATTGAAGGTCTCTTCCTCCACCCAGCCACCAAGGGTCCCCGAAAGGTGACAACAAGCCCACTGGGATGCCTGCTGTGCTTGGTCTTCCATCTCCTCAAAGCCACCTTCCTCCTCTGACTCCTCTTCTTCAGACTCACAGAGTCTGGGGGCTTCCACTGCCCAGCATGGAATATTATACACAGGTCAGAGTCTGGGGGCTTCCACTGCCCAGCATGGAAGATTATACACAGGCCAGAGTCTCTGGGCTTCCACTGCCCAGCATGGAAGATTATACACAGGTCAGAGTCTGGAGCCTTCCACTGCACAGCATGGAAGATTATACACAGGTCAGAGTCTGGGGGCTTCCACTGCCCAGCATGGAAGATTATACACAGGTCAGAGTCTGGGGGCTTAAACTGCACAGCATGGAACATTATACGTGTTGCCTCTGTCTGCGTTATTATAAGGTGTGTACTGTTAAGTAGTACTATTTCTATCGGTTTAATCCCTGTTACGTCCACTATTAGGGGACGTGTATATGGCATGGATTTTTGGAAGCGGGAGATGGAAAAAGATGCTTGATCGGTCCTCCCACTTCAAATTTGGGGCACTGCGCGTGCAATCTAAGGTGCCACCAGATATGAGTGTCACTGTGCACTGGCAAAAGTTGGCAGAATAGATGCAATAGGCTTCACACACACGCCTGTAGGCAGGCAATTGCTATTCAATCTATTACAGTCAAAAAAGTGTTGTTTTATGTCACTGAGCACAATATAAGCTGTGAGCCTGACACAGGCAGGCAACTGAAATTAGATTACAGGAAAAAAATGGTTGTTTTCAATGTATGTTACACCACCAGGTATGAGTAGTGAAAATAAGCACAATATAAGCTGTTAGGTGTTAGCCTGTCACACACACACGCTGGCAGGCAGGCATAGATTACACACAAAAAATAAAAAAATAAAATAAATGATGTTCAAAGTTTCCTCCATGATAAAGTATAGGGGACGAACCAAAAAGCGAATGTGTTCGCTGTTCGCGGCAGACGCGAACATGCGAAAATCACTGTGAATAGTTCTCCGGCGAACTGTTAGGGACATCACTACATTACAGCAATTATTTTTGTAACTAGAGCTAGGACTTAGTAATAAATAAGCACAGTACTGTAATAACTTAGTAACAGGTACTGAATTGTATATAGATTATAAATGTATACCAAGGTCAAGGAAGGGACGAACAATGCTGCACCAAGGTTTAATGATGTTGTGTCACCAAGAAATGATGCTATGCACTAACAATCCCACAGCCATCTTGCACATGTGCAAAAGTACAAGATCGAATTACAGTGCTCATTCGTAACTACAGAACGTCATAAACTGAAGTATTCGTAAACCAGGGACCACCTCTATATTTTATTTCATAAAAAGTACAGTGGATAAAAATGCTTTTATGTCCGTGGTTTAAACAATTGCTAATGTTGCTAGTTTATAATAAAAATATCAAGTCTTTTGTGCAATCTACATCACAAAAGGTGTAAATATGCAGTACTATGAAACTCAAATTAACAAACATAGTGTAACCATGAATTGCTTTTGTATGTGCTTTATACATTTTTGTGATCAGTATAGTCTCTAATTTGTATTTTTTCCCTGTAATCAGTGCTTTTAACTATTTGCCATATGGTTGACAGAGAAAAGCAAAGCAATATACATGAGCTTTTAAACAACTTTAACAACTTCAAAATGTCTCATGCTGTTTCTTTGCTTTAAATGGATATAAGTGCTAAAGGGCAAATGCTATTATATAAACAAATATATGATGCACTGTATTGATAATTATTGCCACTCACAGCATACCATAGCAACCACCAACCCTGAAAACAAGGCTGGATCTACATTATATTTTCAATGTCTTAAAGATAATTTGGGAGATCATGTAAATTTAATGTTTAAGTCTTGAACAAAACTGTCAAAAATTACTGTTAAAATGATTCCCTAACAACTTTAATACCTAAGACCTCTGATGTTTTTGCAGCCTTCTCAGTAATCACCTATAACCTATGTTCCTCGATCGCCTTCACAAGTCTTTGTGAGGCATAGAGATATGTTGTATATATATATATATATATATATATATATATATATATATATATATAAACACTATCTGATATGTTTCCTTTTCTAAACCCACCTGCAGCCTCTAATTTCAATATTAGAATTGAGGGGAAATATTTTCTACCCAAATTATACCTAATTTATATCTATATGCTTGTCCTGGTTCTAGAGTTTTCAAGTAACTGCCTCAAGTCCTGTCTTTGGCTCTTGACAATTGGATATCCAAAAATTCTGCTCTATGAAACAAAATATGAACTAAAGTAACTGCGCTCTTTCCATGAAACGGCAACTCAACAACCTATTATTACTGGTTGTGACAGCTCCTTATATACTGTAGGCCCTATGCTAATCTCTAAAAAAATCAATTACGAGTCCCGTAGCAGCACAATATATTCTACCTAGCTATGTTAATCACCCATCCCTAAAACATTGCAAGAGAACTCCTATGGTCACTGCTATGAGGGAACTACACGACAAAGCCGAAAAGCAATGCAAATTTCTCCATTTATTTTTGCACTGGCAATAAATTAGAGTTACTCACTTACACTTTGACACCCAAATCCTATGGTAATAAGATTTTATGGATCACTCGCAAAAAAGGGCACTGCCGTAACTGCAAAAAACAGAAGAAAGGTTTACGTTTACCAGAGACCAATCACAACTGGTTTTCAAGCCCTTGCAGAGTCCCCCAAAAGCAAGTGACAGTATAGCATGAAAAGCATTTCAAAATAATTACATTTCAAAATTATTTTACATTTAACAATCTGATATCAACATATATGTAATTAAAAAAATATGATATGTTAGTATTAAGCCCATTTTTATTAAACTAAATTCAGGGTAACACACAACCCAGTACTCAAGGGGTTAATACACGTCACAAAGCCATGTTGCCTAGGAACAAACAGTCTAATGCATTGTCTATAAATACATCATATTTCAACACACAATAAACACATCTTTATTTATTGATTAAAAAAATGCAATTGTCACATTATTTTTATATAAAAAAATATAAATAAATCAAAAACAATTACTTTATATATATATATCTACATATCTGTTTCATAGCCTTAGCCAGTTACGGCAGTAGTTAAAGCACTTCCCACTCATTATAAGATTTACAACATTCACATTTCATAGTGGCTCCTACAGCCTTGTCTCATTCGTTAAGTTTGGTTTGGTTACTCCCTGCACAGAAATCTGTTGCATCTAAAGCAGGATTTACGGCTTTGCACTGAGTGTTCTATCCTGGGGGAGTAAGGATTTACATTAGTGTAGAAGTCAGGGAAAAAAAGGTCCTTAAGATGATTTACGGCAGTGGCCTAATTTAGAGCTCCTGATTTATATAGGGCTCATAGATTGTAGTATTTAAAGTTCAATGTATCAGTGAAGGATTATCATTAGATTAAAGTGCATGCTTAGTAGGGAAATGCTTAGGAAATGTTGGTGTGGTAGATGTAATATGAGCATTTTAGTAAATCAAGAAATAAATTATGATATGCTGCGATTGCATTCATTCTTAGTAAATCGTAAATCCCACACACAAATATCAGATGCTAGCTTTAAAGCTTATTTCAGTGAAACATTTTGAAAACAGAGATACATAGTAAAGACAGGGAGAGGGCAGAACTTACATCACTTCCTATCAAAAAGTAACGCCCCTTTGACTTTACATTTTTTTAAACTAATAATGTAAACAAATATTTAGATAAATGAACAATAGTTGTCAATTTGTCAATGGGAAAATGAATTTAGAAAGATAAACAAGAAAGCACAACCTTTACATTTTGCAACTTTTTTATAGTTATTCTTTACTGCAGACTTCCATTTTGTTTTATGGCCTCCTGATGTTAATTTTTTGGAGGGTGTGCTCTTGTGAACTAATGAGCACACTAGTCCTGATGAGACTTCCAGTTGTGCAGGTAGACACTTCCGGTGCTTTCAAAGTCTCCTCTTGAACTTGATCTACTGAACTAAAAATGGCATATTTCACAGTAGCATAACTGCTTATAAAATTTAATAATTTAGAGGCTGTATTTTTTATTTAGATTCTAAATTTAGATTTATTTAAAAAAAAAAATTCAAAAGTAATTATTCAATATAGTGAATTTAAAAATATGACCAGAGTGGTACTTTGAACGGGTATGATATTCCTAAAATTTCATTTAATGCTACAATTTGTGGGGGGGAAAAAAGAATAATCTCACAATATCAATCTAGTAAAACAGTGGATGTTTATTTTAACAAGGCAAGAGGAGCTGAAATATAAGCAGCCATTCTAATTCAGTGCTTGCATTTCACTCCTTAACAATTGCCAAATAAGGAGTTAAATGATAATACCCAATTGGTAAAAAACAGTTATAGTCGTATTGTCTTTCTGCAGTTGTAATAATAATAAATCTAATGTTCCCATGGGGCATTAAAATGCAGTTTGAGAAGTGAGCCATAAATCGTACACATGGCTTATTCTTCAGGGTATAACATACAATCTGGAGTTGTTAAGAATAAAAGTTAAGCATATGGGATTTACCTATATGTAGGTCATAAAAACACAAATGTATTCAAACGTATATGAATACCTAATTTAGTCTTGCTAGGAAACAGTTACAGATTCTGTACGCTAATAATAATACAAGTAATAGATGTAATATTATGAAATCTCAAATATAGGAAAATAATATGATATCCTTAGCTGCAGCTAAATCTGTTTTTTTTTTTTTACCGTTACTTATTAGAAGAGCTTTTGCAGCAGCCATTGCCTAACTTGCACAAACAAAAGAAGAATCCAAGAGCCCCCAGCCATTTTCATTTAACCAGTCCATCGCTAGTAATAATACTGATAGGGTGAGGCACAGAGAACAAAGTTTAGTTCATTTTGAAGAGATTGTAAAGTTGAATACTGATGCTGTTATGACTGGAAGGAAATGAACATTTCTTCAGCTTGATTGTGTTTATCTATTATGTTTCCTATTCAGAGTTTCAAGCAGAAAAGGAGATATAGAACAGAATTTAAGTTGAGCCAGCGATTGGTGTATATTGGGTCACATTTAAGCCTCAATTACATGACTCACATGACTTACATGTGAAAATAACTGAGCAATCACATTCTGCATGTTAAAAAAAAACAACTGCATGCTTTGTTTTTCCAACAATCTCCCCATTATAAGTGACCAAGAAGAGACAAATTAGACAAATAATATTTTGATACCACAAAAAGTCTACATAAAAACTTTTTCAGAGTAAGAAGCACTAAGCATCATAAATCTCACCTGTATATAAGCAAAGAAGAGGACAAAAAAGTACAAATTAAATATATTTGTTGGAGAGTTAATTGGTCTAGATATGAAAAAACACATAAAGAAAATTAACATATATAAAGAAAAATGAGTAATATCAAAACAAATCTTAACAATCAAACCCCTATTATGCAGATGATAAAAGATAAATATAAAAAATGGCTAAATCAGCAGGTAAGTATCAAATATACCTATTAAGCAACATGTTTCTCAAAATTCTCATTTATTAAGGTTGGTTCATTCTCTGATGAGCGCCTCTGACTTAGTTTTTTTGTTTATGCAAATGACCCTTAGGGTTTAGTCTCCCTAAGGGTAATAGGGGACTCCAGACGTGGACCCCTTGCTCGCTGTGCCTTAGGGAGTTCAGCTGCACGTCACTGATGAGGCCCATAAAGGCCGGAACGCGTCTGGGGTTTGCTGTTTCTCCTGTTCAGGGTAGAATTGCCTGGTATTTCGGGGCAGGGTCACTCTTCTGAGTGGGACCAGACTGATATACTACAGGATATTTCTCCCTGTGAAGGGCACAAGTGAGCTAAACGAGGCTGCTCTCAGAGTGGCTTATCATGGCCATAGAACTAATCTATTAAGGTTGGTCGTTCTCTGATGAGTGCCTCTGACTTAGTTTTTATGTTTCTCAAAATATTGTTTCATCAGGCCTTGAAAAGATATATTATATCATGCAGATAAATAATCTTTTTGTAGTTTATCTCACAATGTGCATTGGAAAAATCTGCAAAATAAAAAATAAGAAGAAACATACACAGACACGTGATGCGTTCTTCCCTGAGTCACACAGAAACCTTCAGAGAAAACGACAGGATGCAGGGCACAGTATAGCCAGCATAACTGCACCCAACATCTAAAGACAGAAAAGATTGCCATCCAGGGGACTATAACCATGGAAACTATACACCAAAAGTACTGGCATGGAATTCAAATGAAATCACTAATTCAAATAAAAAAATAATTATAATAATGCATGTCTTTGTCAAGGTTCCCAGCATGCAGTGTAATAACTGTATTTCTCGGAATTCTGGGCATGAAACAATTTTTTTTAACGTTCAAATGTGAACACAAATGTACTATTTATTTACTGTACTACTGTACAGTGGAGGGCTTCTATTGCTCTTTTGTTGTGGTGAACTACCTACAAAAAAGATCCACTACACAGTCTCAGGGTCCGGCCCCACGCTGATAAGAGGCAGTAACCTTGAAAAGGCTGGACGTGCATGGGATTACTGGCTTGTTTATAATCCAACCCTAGATTTGCTCAAAGCTGTTTGATACAGCGGGCATATGCTTAAGGGAAGCCATGTTTCATATGGTCATAGATAGAAAGAGCGTGTTTTAGACTTGCAAATGTGAAATTTACTATTTATTTACTATAATTAGTACAGTAACAAACTGTATGGATATGCATATCTATGAAAAATAGGTTAATTAAAGTATAGCAATAACCTCATATCATAATACACAATAAAAAGCACAATATTTATTCTTCCTTAATTTTTTCTCCTCTTTTTCCCTTCTATCTCAATTTCTATTCATATACAAAAATTCTTCAGTCTGCTTCTTATTGGCCCTTGCTTATTTTCATCTATTTTAAAACTACTCAGATTGACATTACATATAAACCATTATAAAACTCAGTACCATAATCTGTTGCTGTCTTATTGAACACAAAAATAATTTTTATATAAAACACTTCATATAAAAATACAAATATTCTTATATCAAACCATAAATTAAAAATTATTCATTCAGTAGGAACATTATATTTTGGACATGATTCTCTTTTACTTTATCAGTATGCAGCACGCATGCTTGCCCTCCGGATCTTCATAGTACCAGCAGTAAATCACATATATAGTTGTGAGCATGCGAGCCGTTGCGTAGCGAGGGCAGCGGGCGAGAACCTCAGTTGCCAAAGGCGCTCCATGCCAGCAACTGCGACCCTCGCAAACTTTACGTGGCAACGCAAACAACACGACACACCAATTACGACCCTCGCAAACTTTACCTCGCAACGCAAACAACATACCACACACGTTAACACACATTACGACCTTGCAACACTCAGACGCAACTCGCGAACATTACAAAATTCAAAACACAATAAATACACACAGCACATACATAAAAAGCTTACCTACAGCAAGAGGGAGCATCCAGGACCTCAAAAAAGCAACTTACACCTTGATTTCACTCAAAATAAAAGAGTTTAGACACTAAAAAATTTGCTAAGCGACAGAAAAAATGGTCGCCGAACAAAACGAAAACGAGGCTAAACACGCAAACACCATACGAGACACGTTAGCAGACATTACGACCTCGCAAAAATCAGACGCAACACGCGAACATAAAAACATTTAAAACACAATAAATACACACAACACACACATAAAACCTTACCTACAGCAAGAGGAACCATCTAGGACCTCAAAAAAGCAACTTACACCTTCATTTAAATAAAAATAAAAGAGTTTAGACACTAATAAAATCGCTAAGCGAGGGAAAAAATGGCAGATGAACAAAACGAAAACGAGGCTACAGCACTCTAAACACTGAAAACACCACAACTCACTCGCAAAACACCACACGAAACTCGCGAAACACCCCTAAGCACCTACGGATAATCCGCGAAGACGCATACCACAGATTACCCGCCATTTTACGCCAATGCGGAAGTACACCACTACGCTAACGGTTTCGTCTTGCGCACGCACAGTATTACACTGCACACATTCACCACGCTTACACAGCAGCTCCACACCACTAATGCTGCAGCAACATCAAAACACATTGGCAGCTCTTCAACACAATGCTTCAAAATAGGTAAAGTATATTCATTTATTAATGTATTATATATTTCATTATTACACACCAAACAGCATTAGCTCACTTACAATTTCTGTGCCGTCATTTTTTGACGGGCAATTCGCTAGTTATATATAATTGTCAGTTTGTTGTTCGTAACATTTGTGGTGTTGGTAATGCAGACGAGGCGAGCAGTTGCTGCCCGTAACCACGCGGTGCATGGGGGAGAGCCGTTGCGGCTCTTACCACCAGGTCCGCGGGACCCCAGTACCTGGGCTGCAATGAGCATCCTAGGCGCTCATCGCAAGGCCCTCTGTGTCTTCTACCTTCTTCTCCTTATACTCCTCCTTCCCCTTCTCCTCCTTCCTTTCCCTCTCTCCAATTATCCCCCTTTTCGCTCTCTCCTTACTATCAGGCGATAAGCTCCTGCTGCGCTGCCCCTGCAGTGCTGGGGAAGGAGGGTGGAGGATAAGGGGGAAGGAGGGAGGTGGATAAGGGGAAAGGAGGGAGCAGGGGGATAAGGGGAGAAGCAGGGAGGAGAAGGAGGGTGGGGAAGGAATTAAAGGGAGGAGGATAAGGGGGAAAGGAGGGATGAGGAGGATAAGGGAGTAAGGGAGCTGGAGGAGGATAAGTGGGTAAAGGGAGGAGGATAAGAGGGAAGGGGGGAAAGTGAAGGAACAGACACAGGGGAGGGAGAGGGGGGAAGAGACACAGGGGAGGGAGAAAGGGGAAAGGCGCTCAGCACAGGACTCGCAGTGAGCGGCGAAAGTGCTCACATTGGGTGGCAAACAACATTGCCAGGCTTAAAATGTTATTTCAGTCATTTTTGATGGGCAAGTAGCTTGTTCTATAATAATAATGACTTTTCTAAAAAAAAACAAAAAAAAAACACACATATATATATATATATAGATATTTATATATATTTATATTTATGTTTATATATCCTTTTCCCTTTCCTCTTTCTTTTTCCTTTGTATGTACCCCATTATTGCTCATCTTTCCACACAAGTGCCATCCACTTATATGTTTAAAAAATGTACCCACTTTTTCTCCTTTAACTATTCTTCAGTTTTCTTTATAAATCATTCTCTAAGACAAAAAAAGAAGCCAAGCACTTATTTTAGTGACATAGGTCATCAGTCATTTCCCTATATATATTGCAAAGTTACACATGGAAAACGTGCCCAGTAACATTCCCTAATTATTCTACGACAAGCTAGTGCATCAAATTACGGCAAGCTTTCCCTTGATTTTTTCGCTGCTGAAATATTACAAATGACTCTTTCTTACTTTTACAGCAAATCCCTATTACATTCTGAGTTTACTGAGCACTTGCAAATTATGGAAGTTCTCAACAAATTGTACGGTTACTAAACAACACTCTAAAAACAATGGATGATTTATCATCACAAATGAATACTTAAAATTTCCATAGCCACATATGTGCAATTAAAAACAATTTTAATTTACAATTTTCGTATGTGACTCACCATTTATGTGGGAACATAAAATGTTGTGCTCACAGCTGGCTAAAACAGTTAAAGAGACAGCACATGAATAAGTAGTATCAAAAAGTATATAACTCCATTAGAAATAATGTGATACAGTCACATAGGCACAAATTTGAATAATAAATATATATACTGTATATATATATATATATATATATATATATATATATATATATATATATATTTACACACACATATATATATATAAATATGTATATATATATATATATATATATATATATATATATATATATATCTAAAAAAAAGAAAAAGGGGTATTTTGCAAAAAATTGGTGCTTAACACCTGAATAGAAATATATAAATAAACTTACAAATAAAATAAACTTATGGTAATAATAGTATAGGTCTATGGTAACAGGCTAAGTATATCTGTAAGACCCCTAAAGGTAAAGAATAGGAGGAGTATAAGGTAACCAGAGCTACATATTGTTAGGTACCTTTGACTCCTTAATTATTTAGTCCTCATACTACTGTAATAGTCAATCATAGGAATATGTCTATAAGTAAATAAGGTGCATAAAAAAGGGAAAAAAGAGAAAAAAACACACTAATATACTATTTCTATCACAAAATAAATGAGTAAATAGGGAATAGGGTCTCCTATATGTATATAGAGTAGGTATTTGAGAGACTATTAAATGGTGTACAGTTCACCATGGCATTGCGCTGTATGCGCTAGCAGGTTCATAGAAGGAGTAAAATCCTACTCTTTTAGGCTCCTACCTTATCTTCTATATCCAGTACTGTAAAGAAAAAATGGTACAGAAAAGGAGACATTCCTATTAACAAAAAAATCAAAAAAGAATATATAGTTAAGAACAAACTGCCGACCAGTTTCCATAGATATGTTACTATCTTTCTCAAGTCTGTGTCGAGGTGTGGATCTTGTGTCATTTTCGCAGGTCTTTTTTTAGTTTTTCCCAGACAATCAGTGCATTTGTTGCTATAGCATCCTACTGCTTCCGGGTTCTGCGTTTAGAGAGCGTCATGACGTCTTTTTGTTACGCCGGGCTTCTCATTTGTTTGTATTGTTGCTCACTGAGCGCCGCCCACCAGTTTGGGCTCTCTACTCGTGGGCTTTTGATCACAGGCCTCCTCTGTGTCCATCTTAGTGATGTAGACGCGTTTTGCGTAATATTTACGCTCACTGGCGGTGACGCTTGTATTGATAATGGCGGAAATACCGTGAATTTCCTATTGGAATTTCTTTTTTCCCCTTCTCTAGCTTAAATGACACTTTTATAGACATATAATGACAATTAGTGATGTCGCGAACCGCGAACGTGAACCTCCGCAAATGTCCGTGAACCGGCGAACATCGGCAAACCGCCATAGACTTCAATGGGCAGGCGAATTTTAAAACCCACAGGGACTCTTTCTTGCCACAATAGTGATGGGAAAGTTGTTTCAAGGGGTCTAACAACTGGACTGTGGCATGCCGGAGGGGGATCCATGGCAAAACTCCCACGGAAAATTACATAGTTGATACAGAGTCTGGTTTTAAGCCATAAAGGGCATAAATTACCTAACATTCCTAAATTGTTTGGAATAACGTGCTTTAAAACATCAGGTATGATGTTGTATTGATCAGGTAGTGTAAGGGTTACACCTTACATGACTGGGGGTCTATAGGTGACATTAGTACTGACCTTTATCTGACTGGGTGTCTATAGAGTGACATTAGTACTGACCTTTATATGACTGGGGGTCTATAGGTGACATTAGTACTGACCTTTATCTGACTGGGTGTCTATAGAGGGACATTAGTAATGACCTTTATATGACTGGGTGTCTATAGAGGGACATTAGTACTGACCTTTATCTGACTGGGTGTCTATAGAGTGACATTAGTCCTTACCTCCTGCTGCAGTATTATTACTCCCAGTACTCCCAGGCTTGCTACTATTAGATATAATAACCTCAGTTTCGTTTCCTTATCTGTTGGTAACATCAAAATATGATTATTAAATATTACATATTTGTTTGTTTTTTTCTCCCAAAGAGAACCCCTTTGTGTGTGTCCCACAGATGTGGCGTTTCCGCTCTGCGTATGTTGGATTTGCACCGCTCAAAAAGTATGAAAAGAGATCCCCCCCCTTGAAGCCCATTAATGACATCATCAGTAAATTGTATGTAACAGATTCCAGTGTTTAGGGTTTATGACCCAATACTGCGATCATATCACTTATGACAAAAATCCGTATTTGTCGTATTATTCAGACGCGCGTGCATCTTTGTGTTACATTTCCTGATACTTTTATTATCTTGATCTTTATATATTTACTAGCGACTTGCCCATCAAAAAATGGCGGCAATAAGATTGTAAGGCAGGTAATGGTTTGGACGAGACATTCATTTTGTTGGCGGTCGGAGATCCTTCGGCGCTCATTGCGAGGCTGTTGGTTGTATTTTTTTTCTGATAGGCGCTTTTGCTGTTATTCTTTGGTCGGCGGTGATGTGTTTTTTGCGCTTATTGCAAAGCTTTGTATGCTATGAGCAGCGTTGGCGCTCGTTGTGAGGCGCGCAATGAATGGCTTTTATGTTTAATTTGATAATGTTTTTTTTGTGTATATGTATTTTTGTATGCTAATGAAATAATTACTAAATGAATATACTTTACCTATTTGTAAGTAATATATGCAGGAAGCATTGTGCTGAAGAGCTAACAATCTGTATTCATGTTCCTGCAGCATACAATGTAGGTTTTCAGTGCTGTGGAGCTGCTGTGTAAGTGTCAGCAATGTGCGCAGTGTGTAGTGTAAATAGGCTGCGTGCACGAGGGGAAGCCGTTAGGGTAGCTGGGTACTTCCGCATTGTGTAAGTTAGTGTTGTAAAATGGCGGGGAATGTGTATGTGGTACGCGGGTGTGGATGATTTAGCGTCCTTGTTAATAGTGTATCTTTACCTCGTACGGCTTTTTAGGAAAATCCGTATGTGTTTTGCGTGTTTAGGGTCCTGTAGCCTCGTTTTCTTTTTTTCAAGGGCCATTTTTTCTCTCACTTAGGTGATTTTCGGGTGTCTAAACTCATGAATTTGGACTTAAATGGAGGTGTAACTTCACTTGCAGAGGTCCTCGGTGCCCGCCTTGCTTTGGGTTAAGCTTTTTATGTGTTTGTTGTGTGTATTTATTGTGTTTTTAATGTTTTTAAGTGCGTGCGGTTCCGGCGTTAAGGTCGTATTTTTGTGAGCTCGTAATGTTTATTTTTCTAATTCCCGTATTTTTGGATGGTAAGTCCGTAAATTTGATGGTGTAAGTCCCGCCTGCGGCTCATTGCAGCCGACGTGGGAGCCTTCGGGCGCTCCTTGCCAGCAACTCTGGCCCTCGCTTCGCAAGCCCGCAGCGTTAGCAACAACCCGCCTGCTCACAACTATATATGTGATATCTGTAACGTCTTCCCCAGTTGGCACTTGTAAATCGGCTAAGCGACAAAAAAAATGGTGTCCGGAAAAAATGAAAACGAGGCTACACGACCCCAAACCGCGCAAAACATCGCCAGCCATGTACGACTTTTACCTAGGAACAGACGAGGTACAAAATACACTATTATAAATAATGGAAACTGCTGGCGAGCCGTGTAACACATACACAATCGCCGCCATTTTACAACACTAACTTGCAACTAATAACATTACAAATCTAAAATGGCGCATTACACGACTATACAAGCGGTTTCCCCTCGTGCACTGCGCACATTGCTGACACTTACACCTCGGGTCACCAACAGTCCAAATGTACACTGTAAGCTGCAGGAAAATCAAAACTGATTGTTAGCTCTTCAGGTTATTGATCACTGGATATATTAATTACAAATAGGTAAAGTATTTTAGTAATTAATTAATTATTATTAAAAAATATATATATAAAAAAAATACGCTTAATAGCATATTTTACACTGCGGTTACTTTACATACATTAACGCTTTGCACTTCCTAATACATTTGTTCATTCACAATAGATATTATCGTGCATTCATTTAATAAGTATTAATTAGTAATGGAAAATAAAAATGTAGACTTTACACTACACTAAAATGTTTTACTTTTTACTCTGCAGTTATATATCTGGATTACTGCTCATTGGCTGCCAGCGATAGCACTCTCAAAGCAGTTACAAATCTAAATCACTTTATTATGCTCTGAGACCTGAATACATTTTTTAATTTACACTGCACAAACAAAATTTATACATTTAACACTGTACTTATATATCTGTCTTTGCGATGAGCGCCGAAGATTGATCGTTGCAAAGCACGAAACATGAAGGACACGAGGGAAGAGACTCACAATGAGCGCCGAAGGCCCTCAGAGTACAAAAAGCATTACATTGTGTGGCAAACAGCATTGCCATGGCTTCAAACTTTATTGCCCCATCATTTGTGCCAGGCAAGTCGCTAGTGATATAATATAACATAATGCAATACAATATTATACAGTACACATGGGTGTTAGAACTGGGGGGGGGGGCGGTAAGGGGTAACCCCCCCCCCCCCAGATTTCTTATCGTATGTATGTATGCGTATAGAAGATAACAGGGGAGGAGAGAGGGGGAGGAAACACAGGGGAGAGGGAGAGGAACACAGGAGAGGGGAGAGGGGGAGGAAGACACAGTGGAGAGGGGGAGGAAGACACAGGGCAGAGGGGGGGGAGAGAAACAGGGTAAGGGAGAGGTGAGGGGAAGAGACACATGGGAGGGGGGAGAGACACAGGAGAGAGTGGGGGGTAGAGACACAGGGGAGAGGGGGGGAGAGACTAATGGGAGGGAGTGGTGAGGAGACACCGGGGAGAGAAAAGGGGGTAAAGACACAGAGGAGGGGGGAAGAAACACAGGGGAAGGGAGAGGGGGTAGAGACACAGGGGAGAGGCGGTAGAGACACAGGGGAGAAGGGGGAAGAGACACAGATGAGGGGGGAGAGATACAGGGGAGAGGGAAGGGGGGAAAGACACAGGGGAGGGGGTAAAGAAACACGGGAAGGGAGAGGGGGGTAGAGACACAGGGGAGGGGGGAGTGACACAGGGAAGAGGGAAGGGGGAAAAGACACAGGAGTGGGGGGAAAGAAACACTGGGGAAGGGAGAGGGGGTAGAGACACAGGCAAGGGTGGGAGAGACACAGGAGAGAGGGGGGGAGAGAGACACATGGGAGGGAGTGGGGGGAGACACAGGGGAGAGGGGGGGGAGAGAGACACATGGGAGGGAGTGGGGGGGGGGGACACAGGGGAGGTCTTCTGCTTTATTATTATTATTATTATTACTATATAATGTGTAGATGTACCGGCTGGGCATGCTCTTGTGCATTATTATTATTATTATTATTATTATTATTATTATTATTATTATTATTACTATATAATGTGTAGATGTACCGGCTGTGCATGCTCTTCTATATTATTATTATTATTATTATTATTACTACTATATAATGTGTAGATGTACCGGCTGGGCATGCTCTTGAGCATTATTATTATTATTGTTATTATTATTATTATTAGTAGTAGTATATAATGTGTAGATGTACCGGCTGGGCATGCTCTTCTACATTATTATTATTATTACTATATAATGTGTAGATGTACCGGCTGGGCATGCTCTTGTGTATTATTATTATTATTATTATTATTATTATTATTATTATTATTACTATATAATGTGTAGATGTACTGGCTGGGCATGCTCTTGTGCATTATTATTATTATTATTATTATTAGTAGTAGTATTTTACTAATAATAATAATAATGCACAGGAACATGCCCAGCTGGTACATCTACACATATAATAATAATAATAATAATAATAATAATAATAATAATAATAATAATAATAATAATAATGCATGCCCAGCTGGTACATCTACACATTAAATAGTAGTAATAATAATAATAATAATAATAATGCACAAGAGTCCTTCAGCACTGCACTGGACACTGAATAAACTTGCCTAGCTATGGTTTTCACTATTGATGCAGTATCATCCAAACTGTCCCTCCTCTCAGTAAGACTGCAAGTTACTTATGATTCCAAAATGGCTGCTGTCCATGAGGTAGAAGGGTGTGGAAGGGAGTGTATGCTGCTGATTGGCTGGAATGTGTCTGCTGACTGTGACATGGAGGGTCAAAGTTTGCTCAATGATAAAGTATTAAGGGCCGGTCGAATCTTGCATATGTTATGTTCGCCGAAAAAAAGTCAGCCGGCGAACTATTCGCGACATCTCTAATGACAATACTTTATTCGTTGCTATAGATATTTGAAACATTAATCTATATACTTTACCGGGGCATTGTGATAGATAGAACTGTACCATAGAATATACGAATCACTATTAATACTAAAATAACAATATTATTTCTAGAGAAATGCAGCCAAAGAGGCAACTTATTTATAGAGTATCGTTTATTTATTTATGGCAGAGGGGTAATATCAATGTTATTTTTTTTATTCAGTTCAAAGTTCTTTAGAACTGTCGATTATTTTTATTGTTGTTATTTTTACTTGTTTACAGTTCTTTGTATCGATTTTGGATCTGTTTTTTATTAATTATTAATTGATGTATCCATCTTTATTATCCTTCTTTTAATATGTTATATCCTTCTTTTATTTGTTATGTTAGGTTATAACTTCTTATAGATAAAGAATATCAGATAAATGGACTGAAGGTAAAGCCTTCATTTATGCCCCACGGACCTTCGGCTCCCATCAGGTAGATCCATTTACATTCTTCTTGCATTAATTTTTGATTGATATTTCCTCCTCTTATATTATTTTTAACGTCGTTTATGATATGAAATTCAATACTTTTTACATCTCCTTGATGATAAAGTCTGACATGTCTAGACACGGGAGTGTCAAGTTCTTTAGTTATAGAAGAGACATGTTCCAGTATCCTTCTCCTTATCTGCCTAATAGTTTTTCCAACGTATAATTTTTTACATTTCCACACTATGATGTATATTATGTGTGTAGATAGGCAGTTATAGAATGAGTTAAGTGGGAATTCCTTTTTGGTGTATGGATGTGAAAGGATTTTTCAGGTCTAATATACTGGCAGGCTTTACAGTTCTCACATTTGTATAGGCTCTTAGTTTTTGTCAGCCAGTTTTTTCTTTCTTCTTTTTTGCTTGTGAAGAAGCTTTTGACCAACTTATCACCTCTTCTACATGTTATTTTAGAATAGTCTGAGAGTACTGTCTTTAGTCCTTCGTCCTCATATATGAGGTGCCAGTGCTTTTTCAGAATATTTTTAACTTGTTCACTGTCTGTTCCCTACGATATTATATATGTTGTGTTTGTCACGACCCACTCTCTGGCTGGGGTCTGCTGACCGGATTTGGGTTACTCTGGACCTTCAGCAGTTTTGATTACAGGAACATCATGTCTCAGCCCTTGGTTTAGACTGAGCAATATTGACAGTAAGTCTGACGAATCTTACTGCAAGCATATGTCCCCGGGTAAATAATACATCTACACACCACGTCTTGATGAAAATTATGAACAACGTTTTATTTTGGAACAACATATTTAAAACATTTCACACACACACAGTGGAGGGAGTGGCTGCCGTGGATCAACCTTTCCCCTTTCTCTGGCCAATACCTTACCTCCAGAGTAACCTAATTACCTCTATCCAATGTAACAGAGGTAGGCTATGGGAACCACCAGACCCCTCCCATGGGCCAACCCCAGGCGTGGCTATTAAGCTCATTCTAACCCAGACTCTCCCAGTGGATACTTCCTGTTTTTCCTCCTGGACTATGTCCCTGGGGAAACCCCTACTAGCTCTTTGTTCAACTCCTGGCGACACCCTGTGAGGTTTATCTTGTTCAGGATCTTACTCAGCTCCTGCCTCAGTGTTTACCTAATGGGGGGTGGTTAACTAAATACAATCACTCCATGATACTATATACAAGCTTATCCTGTAATTAATTATTACAACCCAAACCATATTTCCCCATTCCCACATGGTATCAGGGTGGTGCAAGTTTTCCACGTCAATCCATTTTATGCAGTAATGCTGACTTTATTTAATGGTGACAGTGGAACCCCCTATTCATACCATTCACAAGCAGTGACTTTGTGAGCCCAAACCATTTGTTCTTCCACATGGCAACAGCATGTGGAAGATAACCCAGCCCAAAATGGCCACTGCTGCCAATCACAAAATGGCCCCAGCATAGTTCACACCAAATCCAATATGGCCCCTGGGTGATTCATGACAGTGTTCTTTTCTTGTTTTTCTTTCTTCTTTTTCAATAAGAGTTCTGTTCGATCCTTATTTAACGCTTTTTTGTATGTGAATTTTAGTATTCTATTTGGGTAGCCTCTATTTTTCAGCCTTTGTTTTAATTCATTGGCTTTAAGTTGGAATTTTTCCATCATATCACAGTTTCTACGAAGTCTCACATATTGACCTATTGGTACCAACTTTCTGTGATCTGGGATGTTGGCTTTTCCATAATAGTATACTATTTGTAGATGTTTCTTTTCTGTATACGGTAGTATGTAATTTCCCAGTATTTGATTTTATTATTTTTAGATCTAAGAAATTAATTTCTTTTACATTCGCTTCCCATGTTAGTTTGATATTCATGTCGTTTTTAGCTAATTGAGTGATAAAGTCTTCTAGTTCCTTATGGTTTCCTTCCCAACAGATTAGGACGTCATCAATATATCTCTTCCAGAGTAGGACTTTATCAGTCTCAAAATCTTTGTGGAAGACTTTAGTGTTTTTCCATAGTCCTAGGAAGAGATTTGCATAACTAGGGGAGCAGCTTGTTCCCATTGCCGTGCCCCTGATTTGGTGGTACCACTTTCCATTAAATATAAAGAAATTTCTCGTTAGAATAAATTCTAATAAGTCGAGGATGAATTTATTTATTTTCTTATCGCTTGAGCTTCTCATGTCGAGGTAGTATTTAACTGCTTTTAATCCTTGATCATTAGGGATACTGCTATAAAGCTGTCGGGAATCGGTATACGTTGTTTGTGTATTTTTGGGAGTGCATAGAAAGTGGCTGTCATTGGGTCTTTGGGAAGTAGGTAATCATAATTTGCCTTGGTAATCAGACCATCTTCTATGGCTTGAAAGAGGAGATATTGTAGCTCTGTAAAGTATTTCCATTTAGGGTCTTTTAGTAGAACTTCGTAAGTTTCTTGATCTCCTAATAGAGTCAGGCACATTTCTAAGTAATCTTCTTTTTTTCATTAAGACAATATTGCCCCCTTTGTCGGCTCTTTTGATTTATTTCTTCTATCCCGATGTTACTGTGTATTTGACTAGAAGTATAGAGTTTATTTAAATGATCTAGGTTCTCTAGGTCTTTGCTTACCAATTTGAGGAATGTTTGTAAATTTCCATAATGGTTTATCTCTGGAGTAAATTTACTATTATTTTTTAGTAATTTATGTTTGTTTTCATTAAGATGGTCTTGTTTTAACAATGCCATTAAAGTCTCCAGGCTTTCTTTGTCCTCTATTGTCAGTCCCATATCTTCTAACCTTTTTTTATCTTTGTCGTAGAAGAATTTTGTTAGAGCCAACTTTCTTACGAATAAGTTTATATCCTTTATATTTGTAAAGAGATTAGTGTAACTTGAAAGGATAAATGAAAGTCCTTTAGACAAAATCTTTTTCTGTGATTGATTTAATTGGATACCTGTGAGATTAATTATTAGACTCTCATCCTTTTCTGTGTCATTTTTGTCATTTTGTATATCTATAGATTTAATTTTATCAGAGTATGTTGTTCTTTCCGTGGGTGCAATTTTTATAATTCAAGTGTTTCGGTTTCTTGGTTGTTCTTTTTTATTCATGATTGCGCTTTCGAACTTCCTCTCCCTCTTCCTCAAGGTTTTTGACTTTGCCCCTTATCTAAAAAAGTATGCATGGATGCTTGATTATATCTTATATTTGTTGTTGGAATGTTTAACTGTTGGTTAGATCTTGTTTTTCTTATATTTTTCCGTTCTATTTGTCCTTCAGTTTCTAAGCATTCGGATGAGATCATTTCTGCTGTTTCAACAGTTTTACTTATATTGACAATTTTATACATTTTGCCTTGTTGTTGGTCAGTTTTATCTCTGTTAAATTTTGTTTGTTTTCTTCTAATTAAATCTCTTTTGTATTTATCCAGGTTTTCATTAATTTTTTCTAGCCATTTATCATATTCTTGGCTTCCCTTATTTTTGTCGATTTCTAAGTTACTCTCTTTAACTTTTTTATTAAGATTTTCCAGATTTTTATGTTCTTGTTCTACTATTGTTTTCATTAAATCTATGGAACATTTTGTGACTATATCAGTCCATTTTTTTACAAATTCTGTTTCTAGCAAATGATGAGGTGGTATTATTTGTATTCTTAATCCTCTGGGTATTAGATCATTTTTTATGTAGTTACCCAGACTACTGATCTCCCAGATTGATATTATATATATATATATATATATATATATATATATATATATATATATATATTTATTTAATATATGGTGGGCAAAAGAGTGATAGAAGCCCTCCACCATACAGTAGTACAGTAAATAAGTAGTACATCTGTGTTCACACATGAATGTCTAAAACAAGTTAAAAAAAAACTTGCTTCCAGCTCAGAATCCCGAGAAAAACAGTTATTACACTGCATTCTGGGAAGCTGAGCTGGACATGCAAATGTGCCCACAATGGGCTATGGATTGAAGAGCGAGGCATTTGTGGGCACAATTGCAAGTCCCTGCTCAGCTTTCCAGAATGCAGTGTAACTGTTTTTCTCAGGTTTCTAAGCTGGTGGAAGCAAGTTTTTTAACTTGTTTTAGACATTCAAATGTTAACACAGATGTACTATATATATATATATATATATATATATATATATATATATATATATACATGAATATGTTTGAGTCATCACATATTTATTGGAACACCAACTATTGGCAATATCACACCTCCACATAACATATTACAATGTCCAGGGGAACATAGACCACAGTAGGCAAGAGGTTAATAATCAGCACACACACATGGACAAGTAACTGTGTGGAAGACAATGGACCCAGTGCCTTGAGGGCTTATCAGTCATTAATGGCAATGTTATCTAAGTAATCAATAGATTATAATCTCTTTTAGGGGTGTATTTAAAAGGTCGACAGGCAGCTTAAAAAGGAAAACTCCAGTGTTAGATTACTGTTGACATTTAAAATAAATAATAATAACATTCCATTGATGAACTACTTGTTATTACAGAAAGCTTTAAATTATACCATATTTGTGACCTTTGCTTTGACACTTTAAAGGTACCCAATCACAGGAAAGCCTGGTCCAAAAACATAGAGAACTTGATCGTGTACTCCTCAAGAATATTTTCTGTGCTTAAAAAAAAAAGTTCACAGTACCTGAATTCTATTTGTAAAAAAAGCTGTATGTGTTTGCATGAAGGCAGCCATCTTGGAACCCGAACAGAACAGAGAATCTTCAAGACATAAAAAGGAGGGCCAGGGTGTTGCAGCGGAAACCAAATCGCACATTTGAATATTTAGCCACAGGATGATGCCATTGATCTGTACTTTCACTCAGTTATACTTCAGTAAGCAAGGTATTTGGAACATAATTGTAACAATGGAAATATATAAAGCTAGGCTTGGTATAGTGCTTACTGTAAAGTAGTTACAGTATGCCTGTGATTCGGTTGCTTTGAGTATCCACCTCACAACAACCCTTTATTCAACTTTCTGAGTGTCCACTTCACCACCAGTTCAGCCCACTAAATGATTATGAATTTCACACATACCTATTTATGTTCTTATTATTTAAAACTGCTTCTGAAATATAGATATGCAAGCCTCAGGACATGAGTTGGTGATTTAAAACACATGTGTATCAAGATGACCACAGCAGGTGATTAGAATTGTGAAAAGTACATTTCAACTCGCCATACAGCACTATTAAATTCGAAGCCTGTAGCGTCATCGGCAAGCCTGCAAAGGCTGTGGGCTTGAAATTTGTCTGCATTGCAGAGTTATTAGCCCATAAACCATTCTTGCCACGTTGGATGTGCTGCTGTGAACATGATCAATTAGTCAAACCCGTGGCTACGGGTTTAGACAGAGCCAATGGCAAAAGAGATTGTCATTACATCACTGAAAAATGGTTAGATTTCAAAGCCTTATGGGTTTCAATTACGAGTTTCGATCGGACCTGCATTCCACAAATAATGCAATATTAATAAATCAATAAATATGATATTCTAGTCCATGCAAGTTCCATTATATGTATTAACACATTGACTGTCGGGATCGATATAACACAGAAATTAAACATGAAAAAAAAGTATTTTATACTGCAGATTTGCAAGCTTGAGAATGTTGTGCTATTCATTTTAATACCTAACATCACTTCATTAATTAAAAGTACAGCTACGGATAGGACTTTAACCCCCTTGCGGGTCCTCTCTGGTACCCATTGGCTTTTTGGCTCCATTTGCGGGTTACAGGCTTGAACACCAGTGAATTTGTTGCAATTTATTAGTGTGGTTGGAACGTAACAGTTACTTGCTTGAGCGAACAAAGGATTTGCGGGCGCACAGTTCTAGTTTTCATGGCCTAAAGCCTTTTTTCGCCCACACCCCACAAGTTGTCAGCGGGTTGCTTTACAGGGGCCAATTTAATAGCCGTAAGTCTTGCAGGCTATGTTACGGGCTGTGCTTTTACACGTTGAGGTAATTTAATAGGGCTGACAGGGTTTAAGCTTTACCCCCCAATCCTGTTTAAGTAAGGATCTTCACCCATTCTTTTTATGCAGATATAAGGTCACAGTTGTGCAGTTTGAAAGTGATAAAACCATAATTAGTTTATTCTATAGACATGACACGCTCTTTTATCTCAATTGTGTCCTTCACTGGGAGAAAACTCCTGTAGCATACAAGTCTGGTCTTACTCTTAAAAAGCCAACCTGTCAAGTACTTTTCAGCTCCAGAAACCTCCACACATGAATTCCTTGCTCATATTCCTTGCAAATAGATCTGACTAATAAGGTTCAAAAAACCTTCCCCTTGCCTGCCATGGCATTTCAGGACTGGGCCAATCTTCTGATTGAGATCAGACCATAAGTTAATGGATATTTTTGCCATGTGTGGCTCTTTAAACAGGTTATCATTCACATAGAACAATGGCCCCTACGCTAATTGAGTGATGTAATTTACACAATACCCAAAAATCGTCTGCAAGAGATTTTTTCCCCACGTTTCTTTTAATCTTTTTGGCTCACAATATTATAGCCCACATCTGTACATCCTGCCTTGTCTGCAAGAGATTTCAGTGTAGGAAGTATGTGTTCATACACCAAATAAAGCTTTATGGAAGAAAAATGGCTCTAGAAACCAATAGAAAATGAGTCCATCATGATTATTATGATTGAGAACAAGAGCCGTAACTGCAGCAAGAAACCATTTATATATACCATATATACTCGAGTATAAGCCGAGTTTTTCAGCCCTTTTTTTAAGGCTAAAAAGGGCCCCCTCAGCTTATACTTGAGTCACTCTCCCCCCCGTGTCTCTCTAAACCCCCCGTGTCTCTCTAACCCCCCCCCGTGTCTCTCTACCCCCCGTGTCTCTCTACCCCCCGTGTCTCGCTAACCCCCCCTGTGTCTCTTTCCTTCCCCCTCCTCATCCTCAACCCCCCTCCCCATTCGAAACCCCCCTCATTCTAAACCCCCCCTCATTCTAACTCTGCCCCCTTTCCCCTCAATTACCTACATCTGAGGCTCCTGCTCCGGCCTCCACTTTTACCCGGTATATGCTAATGCCGTGATGTCACATGCGCGCCCCGTCAAGACGCCGGAAGGAGCGGAGGCCGAAGCAGGAGCTTCAGATGCAGGTAAGTAAGGGGAAATGGAGAGGGGGGGGTTATTTAGAGGGGTAGAATGAGGGGGGGTTAGAATGAGGAGGGGGGGTTGGGGATGAGGAGGGAGGTTGAGGAGGGGTTGAGGATGGTGGGGGTTGAGGTTGAGGAGGGAGGTTGAGGGGGGGGTGTTGAGGTTGAGGATGGGGGGGTTGAGATTGTGGAGGGGGGTTGAGGAGGGGGTTGAGGATGAGGAGGGTGGTTGAGGTTGAGGAGGGGGTTGAGGAGGGAGTTGAGGATGGGGGGTTGAGGATGAGGATGGGGGGTTGAGGATGGAGGTTGAGGAGGAGGGGTTGAGGAGGAGGGGGTTGAGGAGGAGGGGGTTGAGGATGAGGGGGTTGAGGATGAGGAGGGATGATGAGGAGGGAGGTTGAGGATGAGGAGTGGGGTTGAGGAGGGGGGTTGAGAATGAGGAGGGGGGAAGAGACACAGGGAAGGTAGAGTGGGGAAAGAGACACAGGGAAGGGAGAGAGGGGGAAGAGACACAGGGATGGGAGAGGGGGAAGAGACACAAGGAAGGGAGAGGGGAGAAGAGACATTGGAGAGAGAGGGGGACACAGAGAGCACAAGAGGGACAAAGGGGGCAGCACATTCCCCAGCCTCGGCTTATACTCGAGTCACTCATTTTACCCAGTATTTTGTGGTAAAATAGGTGCCTCGGCTTATACACGGGTAAGCTTATACTCGAGTATATATGGTATATACTTTGAACTTTTAAATCCTTTCATATATTTACGTTTTATATCATATCTTCCCTCTGCCTTCTGTCATCAAAGCTATACATATTCATGTACTATATTCTTATAAGTTTTGTCTTTTAGATCATGCACAATTCTCATTGCCCTTTTTTTAACTGGTTCTAGTCTGTTACAACTGTCTCCAGAACTGAACACAGTATAATAGGCAGGTTTGATTTAAAGGGCCAGTTAGAAATTAATCATATCCTTGCCTGTTGGCAGGGAAGTTAGATGAAACCAAAATAAATAAGAACTTAAAAATAAAGGAAAAAAACTAAACAAGGATGGTTAGCTCAAATTAATCTGGGTGGGTTTGTGTGTGTGTGTGATTGTGTGTGTGTGTGGGGGGGGGGGGGGTACTGAGCAAAGTTCTCCATCTACAGCCCACTGGGGGGTAAACTCACACATCCTCCCAGAACTACTAGAGGAGGCCCCTCAAATGTAGAACTGAACATAATGTTGTAGGTGAGCTATAGCTAGGGATCTGCAGAATTGCATTATAACCTCTCTTTTTCCACTGCAAATTCCTCTATTAATATATCCATGCATTATTTTAACTGTGGTTTTGTTACATTACTTGCCTATTTATAAATCATATAATATAATAACTCCCAAGTCCCCTTCTTAATCAGTTGACATAATAATTATGCCATTAAATACATATTCAACTTTGGGGTTTTTGAGGCCTAAGTGCATAACTTTGCATATATTGGATCCCGCTAGTAATGTCACTAATGAAAACATTAAATAAATCATACCACAGCACTGGGCACTGTGGTACTAAGCTCATAAGTATCCCTTACTCTAACTAAACCTTATTAACTATGACTTTCCTTCAATGAGTGTACTATCCACAGAATTAAGGTTGAATCTAGTCCCAAACTTTGAGATTTAGAGTTTATTTTTTTCTATGTTTTACTAAACACAAGATAAACTACATCTACTGCTCTGCCCTGGTCTATAATACATAATCAAACAAATTCAATGTGTCTGACAGGATCTCCCAGCAGTAAAGTGATGCTTCCTTTGATCTTGTAAATCATTAGAGTTTAGGTATTCAAAAGTGTTTTTAATTGCATACTGCTGACGTCAGTCTTATTGGTCTGTATTTACTAAAGTCTTCCCTACTATCCTTTTATTAGCATACTACATTAGTTAGTTAATAGTGTGACAGATAACGATCTAGACTTCTTCAGTATCCTATGATGTACACAGGTCCCTTGTTCACTTTTAACTTGGATAATACTTGTAAAACCTCACCTTTTGAAATATTATTGTTTCCTTCAATGTAGCACCCCTTAATTGAAATTCAACCTCTTTTAACGGAAATGTTTCGTATTGCATGACTACGTGAACTTAGGCCTTGATTCAATTAAGCTATTGTTGTTTATGGGAGCTAGTAATGCAGCCCGTAAACTAATTTGCTATTCAATTGGTATCTTTTTGCGAGCCACAAACGATCTATGGGTTACAGGCAAAAAAAAACTGCGGTTGTTACAACCATGACTTATACCCTATCTAAGCCTTTGATCTTTCAAGCCCGCAAGCATTACAATTGAAAATCGCTTTTCAATTGCTACAATTCCTCAAGCCCACAAATATTTTCACACCAGTAAATTTGAAATGTAGAAGAAAATCCTGCAGGTACCAGGTAGGACTCGCAAGGGGGTTTAACCCCTGTTTGTAGCACTTTAAGTGCAACAAAAAAATCAATATTGCACTTTAAAAGATGGGGAAAGCGATGAAGGACATTAGAATGAATTGAACAAAAATCTGAAGCTCGCAAATCTGCAGTAGAAAATATTTTTTTTTATGTTTCATTTTGGTGTTATATGATCTAGGGAATCAAGGAGTTAATACAAATCAAGCCACCCACATGGACTAGAACAGAATTGGCATGCATTTTTATTCTTTTGTACATTGCAGGATTGCGAGTCTGATCGCATATCGGACCTCTAACCGCTAATTGATTGACATGTAACCTCCATGTTTTAATGAAGTGATGACGGTCTCATCTATTATTGGCTGTTTCTAAATGGTAGTTACGGCCTTGCTTAATTGATCATGATCATGCTCTGAAATGCTACTTATGACTGCATGGTTTACGGTTTCGGCTTTCGGACAGTAACTTGCGGGCTTGTTCAATTGAATAACTCTGTAATTGTAGCAAATTTCAAGCCCGCAGACATACGGCCGGTATAACATGATTTGCCGACTTGCAATTGAATGAGGCTCTGAGTATCACAACCAAGTAACTGGTTACAATATATCAACAAGTAACTCTACTTTCATTTAATTTCCTTGTAGTAATCCTTACACTCTTTCCAGGTAATGCCAGTTTCAAAGTTGTTGGTAGGGATTTTTTCCATGTTATAAGGGAATAACAGATGCCATTTACCTTTTCTAATTTCATAAGACAATTAGACTAAGTTGTAATTTAGTATAGGCACCTTATCTCCTGCTTTTGTATACAACCACACAGTATTAATCTTGTTGTCAAACGTTGACAACATTTTTTTTAGTGCCAAGTTTTTTCATTTTAAGAGTCATAATAAAAGTTACTTTTAATATACTTTAGTTCAAGAGTTTGCCACTTAAATTATCTATTCATATATTCATGAATTCTCTATTGCAATAAATATTTGCCTTCATGGTAATGGCACCAACAAGTCGACAGAAGTTTGATGAACAATTTTTTTAGACAAATAGCATAAATACATACTGGACATTCCTCCCACTTCAACTAATTAACAATTCAGATTAATAGGAGGAAACATTTTCTTTCTGCAGTACATGCAATTCATATGTTATATATAAATCATATTGTTTATGACTTCAGTGGTTTTATTTAAATGAGATTAAGATTTAATAAGATTGTCTATACAAAAAATATGATAAGGTGCATTATCGCTTACGACTGGAAATTCTAGTTGAGTAGACAACAGCCTATGGGTTACTGTCTGAATGTTTGTTAATAACTAAGAAAATCTAAAATTAACCTCAACTACTATTACACAACAATTCAGTCAAGAAGCATATGCTCATTTGGGATTGGAATAACAAAAGCTCCTTTCTGATTTAATTAATTGTGCTGCTGATCTATATATTCCATCAGTGATTGTTTCTAATGCCATCTCTACAAATGGAAACTACATAGTGTCAGGGACCCCCCTAGGGACCCATGCATTTTTTGACCTGACCATGACACATAAAAGCTTCAGCACTCTACTACTGACAAGCTGCCCTGATGTGTAGACTCTCTTGGGTGCTATGTGGTGTTAATTTGTATTTTTTTTAACTGCCTCACCTTCCAACATCATATAGCAAATCAGCAGTAGCATTCATACTCAAATACCGAGTACACAAAGAAACATTATAAACGTTTACATGGGTTAATGAAATTAATGAATGCATTTATTCTAAGTCTGACTTTTTACAGGTGGAAGAAAGTATGTAATAGAGATCCTTTCATATTTTTCTGCAGTGCAGGATGTAACGGTGGATACACACTTATTGCAACTGGTCTTTCCTTGAGTAATTAATATGTTTTAGCAAGGAATTGGAGAATGCATTAATAATTTACATTGAGTTCACAACATCATAAAAATGATTTGCTTTTATTTATTTTTGCTTTAGCACACTGATGTTATTTAGGAAGTAATGAGTACTTCTAAATGGGTACTTAAATCTGACATCTATTTCACTTTCAGGCTTTTATTCTAAGGGAATTATCTATATCAAATCACATAAATATATACGGTACCTCAAGTAACAGCAGCTGCGTAATGTTCATTTTGGCATTACATTTATAGCTTGGGGAAGATCATTTTGAACAAACATTCAACATTTCCTATATCTCTTCTGAATAGATTATGGAATGTAATAGATTTTTATTCAATCATTAGTACAACTGCATAAATATCTTTGGTTCTTAATTGATATTTTCTGCAATGATAGAGATAATTTTTACATAATACTGCAAAATGATGCTATATATCTACCAAAAAAATATTCTAGACTTGTTAGCTCAACAACTGCCACACAATCCATTTGAGTACATGTTTTAAAGGCAGCTGGTATTAGTGTGTAATGCAATTATCAAACTCCAGATGCATCCTTGTATATCAAATGGGACCTGCACCATATTAGCATGAAACTGACAGGCAGAAAATATGGGCTTGTAATATCAGCTAGTATAAAATGCAGCTCTTTTCGTTTCAAATAAAAAATATAGTTAACATGGATTACAAGCTGCTGGATCATTGTTCAACATAACCCTTTTATTTATAGCAAAAAATATAATTTCCATATGTTGTTAATTAGCAGTTACAAATCAATTGGATCACTAAAATTTCAATACAGAACAATAATTATTCCAACCATCTGTGTATATGCTTGTGAAAGAGAAAACATTTGAAACATTTTAATATTGTGTATAGTTTTTGCAAAACATTTATATTGTAATATATTTTTAATTGAATTAAATTACAATTAAATTACAATTCACTTATTTATCATGCCTCACATAGAGTACTGCAACTCAATCCTAACTAACTTACTCTAAATCTACTCTCCTGATTCCAGTCAATGCTTACATCATTCACTCCTCATCTTATGCTCACTTACAAAGCCATGAGGCACACTGCTCTTACCTACATGTTATATCTGACCTCCAAATGCTGTCCAAGACGCCTTCCTCTCTGCAAATGACTTACTCCTTCACTTCACACATGATTAATTCTTCCCACTCCCATCCACATTGCTTCTCCAGTAATGCTTACAGCCTATGGGCCTCATTCTATTATGGGCCGTAAAATGGCTGCAAAACTGCGATTCCTTGCAGCCAGCTTACGGCTCTATGTAGCGCTACGGCTATGCTGCTATTCAAATGGATGGCGCCTCATGGAGGTCCCCCTTACAGCCGGCCGCAAACTATGCAATTGGCCGCAAGCATTTCCCGCGCGCCTGTAAATCTTGTTTCAAGGCTTCAAAGTCGGAAAACTGTTAATGCAAATATAAATTCAAGACAGCACTGTACAGCACTTTAAATGATAGGCAACATGGGGGGGGGGGGGGGGGGGGCGTGGGGGGCGCATGAGGATTAATAGCAACATCCTCTCAAGCTTGCACATTGCCCAAATCCAATATTTAATTTCAGGTTTATTTTCCGTTCCAAGTCCCACGGGCTTCAATGACCTCGAAGCCAGTAAATCGTTGTTAAACCCTGTACGGGTTTGGAGGTTGAAGGCTGCAAACTCAAAGCATTGTAGAAGCAAATATATATTCAATCCAGCACTACAAAGCACTGTAAATGATGGGTAACACAATGGGGGACATGAGGATTAAGAGCAAAACATTCTCAAGCTTGCACATCGCCAAATTATAATCTTTGATTTTAGGTTTAAAATCCGTCCAAAGTGCCATGGGCTTCAATGACCTCCAAGCCCGTAACTCCTTGCTCAAGACCGTACGGGCTTGCAGGGTGATTGACATCCAAGCCCATGGGACTTGCATGATAGATAGAACACGAAGATTGAACATGAAATTAAATATCTTTATTTGCAGATTTGAGAGTAGGGGGATGTTTAGCTATTAATTCTAAGACCAAACATCACTTTCACTTTTAATAAAAGTACAGGATGGCTTTTCTATTTGCTTAATTAGTGCACGATTTTTAAGTAAGCCCTTTGTGACCTGTAGATCTATTTACCCATTTACGGACTTGACGGAGGCTAATCCCGCAGCCGATGCGGGTCTGATGTGCTCCAAGCCCATGGGACTCGGACACGGAAATTGAACATGAATTACAAAAAAAATGATTTTCAGATTTGAGTGTTGGGGAATATTGTGCTATGAATTCTAACACCTACAATCACTTTCACATCTCATCAAAGTACAGGATGGCTTTTTTATGTGCCTAATTGGTGCTACGAGCCTTGCGGGACCTTTTTGGTGTAAGTAAGCTACGGCTCGGTTTTAGCTAATTACTGCCTTGACAGAAGGGTTCGCGTAGCATTTGAATAGCGATCTGGGCTTTCTTACGGCCGCAATTCTTGGGTTGCCGCAAGGGATAACAAGGCGCTGGCCGCAAGCTGGCCGGAGCCCTTGGCCGCAAGGGAATAGAATAGGGAAGTAGCATGCGGCCATCCCTTGCGGCCACGCATCTCCTACAGCCTTTAATAGAATGAGGCCCTATAGAATTTTCTACCTCTTTATCCCATTTTCCCATGTTCATTACAACTTTAATAACATCTAAAAACATGTTTATTTGGATAATCGTACAACTATGCTCCCTAACATCTCCTAAAACAAATTCTAGTGCATTAATATATAGTACACATGTCTTTTCCATAGATCCTGTTGGCTGACTAGACCACTATCAAATAATTGGGACTTTAGGTAACAGTCTGTTAACACTTACCGTATTTATCGGCATATAACACGCACCGGCGTATAACACGGACCTCATTTTAAGAAGGGAATTTCAGGGGGAAAAAAAATTCAAATAAAGAACTTTGAAGCAAAATCCTCAACCTCCCTCCTCATCCTCAACCCCCTCCTCAACCTCCCTCCTCATCCTCCCTCCTCAACCCCCTCCTTAAACCCCCCATCCTCAACTCCCTCCTCCCCTCCTCCACCCCCCATCCTCATCCTCCTTCCTCAACCCCCCTCCTCAACCTCAACCTCCCTCCTCATCCTCAACCCCCTCCTCATCCTCAACCTCCCTCCTCACCCTCCCTCCTCAAACCCCCTTCTCAACCCCCCAATCCTCAACCTCCTTCCTCAACCCCCCTATCCTCCTCCCCCCTCCTCAACCTCAACCCCCCTCCTCAACCTCAACTCCTCATCCTCAACCCCCCTCCTCATCCTCAACCCCCCTCCTCATCCTCAACCTCCCTCCTCATCCTCAACCCCCTCCTCAACCTCCCTCCTCATCCTCCCTCCTCAACCCCCCTCAACCTCCCTCCTCAAACCCCCAATCCTCATCCTCCTTCCTCAGCCCCCCTATCCTCATCCCCCCTCCTCAACCTCAACCTCCCTCCTCATCCTCAACTCCTCATCCTCAACCCCCCTCCTCATCCTCAACCCCCCTCCTCATCCTCAACCCCCTCCTCATCCTCAACCTCCCTCCTCATCCTCATCCTCAACCCCCTCCTCAACCTCCCTCCTCATCCTCCCTCCTCAACCCCCCTCCTCAACCCCCCCTTTCTCAAACCCCTCCTCAACCTCCCTCCTCAAACCCCCTCCTCAACCCCCCATCCTCATCCTCCCTCCTCAACCCCCCTATCCTCAACCCCCTCCTCAACATCAACCCCCCTATCCTCAACCCTCCTCCTCAACCTCAACCCCCCTCCTCAACCTTCCTCCTCATTCTAAACCCCCCTCTGCATTCTAACCCCCCCTCCTCATTCTAAACCCCCCCTCTCCTCAACCTAAACCCCCCCCTCCTCAACCTAAACCCCCCTAAATACACCCCCCTCACTTACCTGCTTCTGCTCCGGCCTCCGCTCCTTGACGTCACATGTGTGCCAGCCCGCCACGTCATTAGCATATACCGTGTGTCAGCACCCGGTATATGCTAATGATGTGGCGCGCTGGCGCACATGTGACGTCACCGGGTCAAGGAGCGGAGGCCGGAGCAGAAGCAGGTAAGTGAGGGGGGTGTATTTAGGGGGGTTTAGGTTGACGAGGGGGGTTTAGGTTGAGGAGGAAGGGGTTTTAGGTTGAGGAGGGGGGGTTAGAATGCAGAGGGGGTTTAGAGTGAGGAGGGAGGTTGAGGATGAGGAGGGGGGAGGGAATATCGGCGTATAACACGCACCTATGATTTGCCCCCTATTTTCAGGGAGAAAAAGTGCGTGTTATACGCCGATAAATACGGTAATTAACCAAGAGGCTCTGCTTACTGTACTTTTTTTATAAGGTAAATATACACACCACTAAACGATGCATAGGTTTTTCTTATTATTTGGGAACGTTTTTAAATATTTATGTGGTATAAATCTTTTTTCTAATTTATTTCTCTATGCATTTATTTGACATTTGGGAAAATCATTTCAGAAAACTGTTTTTGGAAGGACAGCTTTCTACTCAAAGAGTGATATATCAAGTATAAACAGACAGAAATATTTAATAATATAGTAAATAGTTCTATTCCAGTGTACATACTTTTATTTCAAACAATATTCTGCTATATATGTTTTCATTGCATAAACAATAATAATAATTTAGCCCTTACAATTAAACAGCTATGTAGCAGCAGTGAATTTATAATCAAAATAATTGCTGTATACATTTGACACTTGCACTTCTCTGATGTTTAGTTTTTTGTATAACTATATTAGAGTGTAGTAAATTGCTTTCGCAATGAGGCTTCCACAACATTGCTTGGAAGTATAATCTGTTCCCATACACAATTTCTCGGTGGCACCTTTGTGGACACAAGCAAGCTGCATCATGTGTATTCCATTCCAAATTACATTATTCACAAATTGTTTATTGTCACAGAGCTTACTCAGCTTGTCGGGAATCATGCTGGATAGCCTGTAGCTCTGTAGCACTTTTCAGTCTCCTACCTCTAGCCACATTACATTACAAGCCTGTACCTGCTATGGGACACCCGCAATACCTGCAGGCTTGAAATTCGGCTGAGTTACAGAGCTATTACATTCAACCATGCCGCGACCAAAGGACCGGAGACGCAAGCCCATAAATCATTCTTGCGCACATTGCATGTGCGGCTGTGAACATGATCAATTATATTAATCTTTACAGAGGAGGTTACTCCACCACATCTCTGGTCCCTTCCCCTTATGCTTTGCGCAATCACAAGTTTGTTGCTGGGGGTCTTGCATAGTCTTGTCTATCCCACGCTTATGTGCTGGTGGGGGTATGTAGGCAGTATCTCCCTCCAGGAGGAAGTGGTAGGTAATCTGTAAATAATTAAATCAATCTCTTCCCTGCTGTTGCTTACGTGATGGTGCGCAAGTATCTCCAGGCTTCCCTTGTGCTAAGACTTACATTATTTGTGTTTGTTTGCATCGTTCAGTTATGTCAGATTCTCTATGACCTCATGGACCGCAACACAGACTTCTGATCCATTTGGTATTCATGGCAGAGATATGGAAGTGGGTTGCCAGTTCCTTCCCCATTGGGCCACAACATACAGCTCCTAGTATTCATAGGTGATCTCCCATCCAAGTAATGACCAGGCACTGCTTGACTTCAGGGTGTTGTGACCTCTTGGTTCCCTGTATAGAATCAAACCCAGCTTGCAGTGGGGAAAGCACTGAATCCCTACCACTGGACCACTAGGAAACCATAAGACTTGCATAGAGGGGGATTATTTGATCTGTCTTTCCTCTGCTGTTCCCTATATGATGATGAGCACACACTGGGAAGTGGATAGGACAGAGTGTGGTTTAGGTATTTTAGTTAGGAAGCTGCCTAGTGTACAATTTTCTGACCATTGTACCAAAGAAGAAGAAAAAATAAATGAATATAATATTAACATTGACTATATAGTGCTATTCTAGTGTGAAGTTACTGATTTTACTTTCCTAAAAATCTAAAAAAGCTCATATTTTGTAGATGCTAGTAAATACATTTGTATGGTATGATTATGAAAATGTATGAGTTCAGATTATTATATATTGGTGTTTAGAGTAAACTCATATTTTGGTTTAGTGGTTATAGTGCTATGTTCAGATTTTCAAACTTTGCAAATTTACATGATCAAGCTTTTTTTTTACTACTGACTGATTCTGATTGGAAGAGAATACCCAGGAAAAGGAGCTAAGGTGAGGAGAACTGTTTCCATCTTTAAGAGTCACTGGCAAAAGTAAATTCACCATGTGCTAGAGGGAATCATGGATGTGTTAATGAATACCCAGGAGCCCATGTTAGATTACTTACTTTTGAGATCTAATATTTTACTACCTCACCTCTCTTTTTCACATTTCTCTTTCTTGTTTCCTCTGTTTCAACTTTGGTGCCACCATTGTTCCTCTTTTTAAACAACTAATTTTTTCCTGTTTCAGCCTTTTCTCTTGATTCTTTCCCTGGTGATGATAATAATTCTGCTTCCTTTCTCCACTTCTTACCTTCTTCTCCTTACACATCTTACTGTACATGCTATGAGAATCGTCTACTGGTGCAAATTCATCAGTAGGGTTTATATCAGCATTTAGAGCGTGTTGATAAATGCGTATGATGTGGCAGACTTACAGAGTAAGTGGGATAACACTGGGGAATCAGTCAGGAACAGGAAGAAGAATTCCATGCATATGTTTACTAAACTAAGGGCCCTATTAAAATCCAAGCCTGTATGTCTGTAGGCTTAAAATTTGCTGTAGTTACAGAGCGATTAAATTAGAAAAGCCTGTAAGGGCATGGCCAGAATCCAAATCCATAAACCATGCTTCGGCACATAGCATTTCCTGGAGTGAACATGATAAATTATTAAAAGCCATAGTTATGGGTTTAGATGGAGCAAATAGTAAAAGAGACCGTCATCATTCCGTCACTAAAACATTTCAATCACTTACAGTTTTGAAGTCCAAGTTGCGATCGGACCCGAATTCCAGAAATAATGCAATATGAAAAAATCAATAAAGATAATATTCTAGTCAATGCAAGTTCTATTATTTGTATTAACAAATTGATTGCCAGGAATGATATAACACGGAAATTAAACATAATTTATTTATTTTTGTTGCCCATTTGCAAGTTTGAGAATGTTGTGCTATTAATTTTAATACCTTTCATCGCTTTTCCTATCATTTAAAATACAGTAGTGTGTTTATATTTGCTTTTACAGTGCTACAGACAGGTGTTTAACCCCCTTGCGGGTTCTCTCTAGTATCTCTAGTATCTAGGATTTTAGGCTATATTTGCCATTGATGGGTGTGAAAACAGTTGCGGACTTGAGGACTTGTAGCAATTTAATAGCGGTTTGCGATTGTAACATATACGGTATTGAAAGCTCAAAGGCTTAACTGGGTGGGGGTTCTGATTTTGACAGCCCATAGAGTTTTTCCGCCTTGAACCCTTAGATCGTTTTTGGGTAGTGTGACAACCTGTATGTTGAATGGGGCATGATAAGAGCCTATTGCCCAAACCTCTCCCCACAGGTGTGACCGGTTTGTTTTACCTCTGTACAGCAGGAAGAACTTTCTGCCTTTAGGTTAGACTGAGAGATGTCTGTGGACTTATATAGCATACATATCTTTCTAAGTTGTGAAAAGAACTTACTCCAGGAACAAGCATCCAGCATCAATAACGAAATTCACACATTAATTATGTGAACCAGTTAAGCATCTTTATTACTGAAACCATCAGACATATTTATACCAAATTCTAGCAACAACAGACCAATCAATTTAAATGTGCCTCCATGGTTACACCCAATCCTTCTAGCTCATGTTATCAGCCCTGCCTGCCAGTCTAAGACAATCACCAATTGTTTTCCCTTTCCACTGCTGTATTCTTGGTAGGGGGGCATTACATACAATAGGCATGGAGACTCCAGTCTCAGGCTTGTGATGCATACAGAGAGATACTGGTGTCATGTGACTCCTAGGGGTCAATTACCTCCCTAATCTTGTTAATAAGGCACTAGTCCAGTACATACATCCCATCACTCCCATCATGTTCATACGCACACCCCAACTATAAACATGGGTACCATAGTATGGGCCTAGTGGTACCCAGGCAACTTTAAACAGGCATAACAAGGAATAACACATAAATCACAACATCCCCAATGTTAACCCATCTCAGTGGGCCCCTTTCCCTTGGCACAATAAGCCTATCTCATAAGGCCGAGGGCATCAGTCTGTAAGGTATTGCACAGCTGGTGCCCTGGCATGCTTCAGCCATGACACAGAGCTAATACAGGCCAATTTAATAGCCATATTTTTGCTGGCTCCTTTATGGGCTTCTGGGACTGTGATTTGACAAATTTAATAGGGCCCTAATGGTTCAATGACATGCTCCTGTAAAAAAATATTTAAAGTAAATCCTCCAGACAGGAATCAACATAGATATTACATGCTGCTGGTAACAAACCATTGTGAGTGATCACCATGCATGAACTCTCCTTTGCTCTACGTGTGGTTTGAGCTAAAGTACAACTAGTTTGCTCAGTAAGAAATCTCGGCTAATTCTATGTGTTCTTAAAAAGTTTGGCCGGATCTCATTAATGAGCCTAAACCTTATATAAAAAATCAGCCAACTTAAGAGTAGCTAAACCTCTTATAGAAGATTTACAAGGCACAATAAGTTACTAGGGTCCTAGAATAATTAAGACATTAATGACAACATTAGTACAGGAATTGCAGTATCATTCTGCTTATGTATTCAGGTTCCATCAGTTTGAGCCCAGGTGCATGAGTACAATTGATATTATATATTTACTCACCTGTGATAAATCAAAAATAACCTAATTACACAAGCAGAAACATATGGCAGTCCCAGACTATTAGAGGACAGACTTCTCGATCACAGCTCTAATGTAGTGTATTTGTGTATGTAACAATCATGCATTACAAAATAAAAAGGCAGACACAGTGAAACAGTTTTCAAATTTTACTGAACAATTATCAATGTACAAGGAGCAATGTAACAAGACCATGCAGAATTAAAATCAGTGTGGTGCAAAATGATCCCAAAATGTCAAGAGGCTGACTAAAAAAAAATAACAAACTTTAAACCTAACACTGTAGAAAAAAATGCACTTACATATCATTCATATCTAGTCAGTACACCAGTATATAGCGCACATAAATTATTCTCCAATAATTCAATTCCTAAAATGGAACAATCAGAAATGTTGCACATCATCTACATAGCTGATTCATCTGGTCAGTACATTAGATAATAATAGATTAACATTCACTCACACACAGCAAGTGTCACTGAAAACTTTAAAAATAGTGTAACACAGAACTTGAATACCCTGTGGGAAAAAAAATATATATATTTATAGTTTATAAAGGTTTGCATTTTAGTGTTTCAATAAGCAATAGTAGAGCTGTTAGGGCTGTTAAACTCCTAGCAGTGCTACCAATGCTGTATCAACTGTCACACCATAAAATAATATAATATTGTGCATGTGATACATTTGGATGACACTGTAAACAATAGAACTTGCTCTAAACAATCTCTATGGTCACTGTGAATTAGATAGTACATCCTGTAAATCAGAGATCCACTAAGTTGGATGCTTACAATAATGCATCAAACAATTAGGAAAATCAAGAAGTCATTATTATATCAGTGGGTGCACATACTGTATGTACAGTATATATCAAATGTAAGTTGATAAATAACAGAGATAAGTAGTCCGGTTTTTGATGTATTGTTACTGTTAAGATAATATCATGCAAGATAAAGCACTATCAAACCACATGTTGGCTATTAATAATCTATAAACATTCTCACAATTCATGAGCATTTATCCGCTGATTTGCTGTCATGAGTCTTTTGGATGGAATCACATGATATGTGATAAGAAGCATTATATGGCTACATTAAGCAGATATTAAGACTACGCTCCAGTGACAATAATAGGAGCCTATGAAATAATTTAGGCCATTATTATTTGAAAAAAATATTCTTACAAACATTAAATGATTGTGTCATCCAGTGTTTGTATGTACATAATTCTAGAGATCGACACACTGTAATGTTCTATTTCATAGCTACCTGAAATATAAAGAAAAAAAAAGAAATCAGTAAACTAAATAAAACATAACAAATATCTATCTCTTCTCCATCCTGCGCATGGGGTCCCCCACTCCTGTGCCTCCAAATGGTGACCCTGTGAACGGGATATTCATTGGGCCAGTGGTGGAGGTGAAATGATTGGTGCAGTATGGGTGTTAGGTAGACGGATGTGATAAAGGTCTGTATTAGGGGGGCATTGTGATATAGTTGCTGACTGTCTTTGCATGTGCCTCAGCATTGCTGTGAAGAGGTTCCCCATTCTGGCCAAGTTCTGGCTGAGGCTGGAGAGCTGCCCCTCAACACGGTTGGCCATGTCAAGTTGCTGCAGATGATACCATTTGAGTTTCATTTTAACATGGTGATGATGCCTTCAATTGTCAGGTTATGTGTGGGAGTGGCTGATGCTGCTGAGGAGGATGACGGTGGTAGTGAAGAAGCTGCTTGGGTGGTTCATGAGCAGGTGGTAATTGTGGGGGAGGGGCTGGGTTAATGGCCAGAATACCTTGGTACCTCCCAGTGTTGGAGGATATATCTGTAGGGGGATTGTAGCTAATGACTCAAACTCCAGGATTCTGGCAGATTGTCTGACTACTTTTCCTAGTTCCCAGTGTTCTCGATCTCCTCTTTCTGGTGGATGTCTTCTTCCCTTGGCTTATCCTGCAGTGGAAAAAGAACTACAGATATTTAGTTTCTAATGTTCATAATTATAAGAACAATCAACTTTGTTTATTAGATTTTCACTTACAGGTTGCATAGGCAAGGATTAGCAGACACCTAATATTAATGTAATTCCACTGTCATGGATCAGGGGACAGGCATAATCTAGTTTGAAATCTTGATGATGTACCCATGGCTTGGCCTCAGAGTTGGTTCAGCCATATATCTGTCTCACATTTGTAACATAACCCCCTTAATTCCATATTATTATCATCAATATCATACATTATTGCACGTGTCAGGGTAACATGATTAGACATACATTGTCATGAGCTAGATTGTATTTATTCTATGGATATTTCAGCCATGATTGTGTTGCATGACTGATGGTGCATGTACTCACTTTGCAAAGTCAAAGATTAGTCCATACCTAGTAAACAAGGAAAGTCAACCACAGTGGTTGTGTACTTTTGCCCCTCAGAAATTAATCTCATTCATTCATTAGCAGAAACCTAATCACATATTATAGTTGTTGTAATTGCGAGTTGTAGTCAAGCAATGTTAAAAATTGCCTGCCGCAGGCGCTCATCACTTATGTCAATAGCTGTGATCCCCAACGAAACTCGTAACATTTTATCACTGATCGCGAGGCACGCAACAGTTTACGATTTTAATGGCCGAAAATGTCTCAAGAGCGTAACTCCAAAGACCCCCAAAACAAGCCAAATAATTAAAAAAAAAATACTATCACACACAGCACAGGGGAAGAGCCAGGAAGTCTGTGAGTGAGGTTGCAAGCTAATTTGAGCCATATGCTGGAAAATCGGCTAAGCAAGGAAAAAATTGGCGGACGAAAACATTTAAGAATTCTCAAGCAGGATCAAAACAAGGCCAAAAACGAAAACATAACTTTATTTTCTTAATAATTGCCTGTCTATCTATTTAAGCTTCTCTCTCTCATTCTCCTGTTCACACTCATGTATCCTCTCTCACACATGCACTCTCATGCATGCATACACTCTCACTCACCCACTGAAATGTACTCACATACATTGGGTGTTTAAAATAAAGAATAAATGAAGATTTCAAACAATTCATTTAGCTATCACTTTAATAACAGGAAAATATGCTTGAACATGTACAAAGAACATCTAAACATTATCAGGCTTATTAAAGTGCGATTCAGTAAATTTAAAAGGGCTCTATTTAAGCACACAGCATCTTTTTTTACAGAAGTTTTTATTTTAGTTAGTGAACTTCTATCCAAAAGCAAGGTCTTCACTAACTAAAAACTAATGTAAATAAAATATGATGTGTGCTTAACTAGAGCCCTTTTAAATTTACCGAATCACAATTTAATAAGGATGTATGTTAGAACTGGAAAGTATTCTAGTGTCAAGTGTCCTTTAATTGAGCTTTTAGCTCTGTTGTTAAGCTTCTTGAATTATAGATATACAGCCTTATTAAATTGCAAATCGGTAAATTTAAAAGGGCTCTATTTAAGCACAAAGCATATTTTTTTTACAGAAATGTTTTGTTATTGAAAACCTTGCTTTTGGATAGAAGTTCAGTAACTAAAAACTTCTGTAAAAAAATATGCTGTGTGCTTAAATAGAGCCCTTTTAAATTTACCAAATTGCAATTTAATAAGGCTGCTATTTTAGGGATTGTAAACAATTTGTTCAAAAATTGCTTGAAGATATATGTTTTTTCTGCTGGGAGATTTATTTTAATAATTTTGTTAAAGGGATATGGACGGTTTCTGGATTGTACTAGGTATATAATATACCTATGTATGCATTTATTTGTATGTACTTTGATTTATTAAGAATCAATTAAGCAATAAAAATAATTCGACTTGCCTTTTAATGAAACAAAACACACACAAGTAAATACATGCATTGGTATTATCAGGAGTACTTGTTCAGTTAGGTCTAGGGGTCAGCTGAAGAAGGCCTTGCTGGTTGTTCCTGTCAATCCACAGCCTGTAGTAACGTATAACCTGAGCAGGTAGTGAGGGAGACCTAGGAAAGATGGGCCTGCTTCTGTGGGTCATAACTCGCCCCGAGTCACTGAAAGGTGATGGGGCTCAGCCAATCCGTATCAAGTGAGACCTTTATGATCCTGCAGAGATCACACAAAAGTGCCATTTGTAAGACTTATATCTTATGTCCTTTCCCACTGTGAGTCTTTGTCCGGCACCGCTGTTTCTGTTCATGTCTGGCAGGGGTTCTGCCTGCAACTACTACTTTTCACTCTTCCAGCACTCACCTTGACCTGTGTACTGGTTCCTGCCTTAAGCTCTCAGTCTAAACCACTTCAGAAGTTAGGAGTGTCTGTAAAAATTCAGTTCAGGAATAACATTTTGAGGAATAAAACAAAAAAGAGACCTACACATCCTTAAAGCTCAAAATAAACCTTTCGAGTAGTAAACTCATCCCTCTAAAACAATACTAAAGAAACATCAACTAAATAACAATGTCAATTACAAACACCTGATCACACAATTAAATACTGACACCCAACTAATGCTAAGTCTATTGCTGTTGTTCAATCCTTCAGTCTTGTCCAACTCTTGGTAACCATATGGACGCAGCACACCAGACACATCTATCTGTGTTTGCGGCTGCACTTATACATATGGTTTTCTCTAGTGGACCGCAATTTTTCTGACCTCGCTGCTATTTCCATCTTGGATGACCCTACATGGTATAACTGACAGCTTCCTTGAAATACACAAGTTTCTCCATCATGATAAGGTAGCGATCCAGAAGTCACATCTGATTAATACAGAGCCTCAGGGGTTAACGTCTACCCACATGCCCTTCAATTTATAATCCTATTTTAGCATTCATCATGTATCCATTGCCATTTATTACCATGTAATATGTGTGAAATTAACACATACTGCAATGGGTCTAAACTACAATGTTCATATGCAAAAATAATAAACCTAATTATTTTGTTGTCAATCAGTATGTGATTTCCAACATCAAGACATGTGGCATAACACTTAATATGTTGGGGTTAAAGTGAGTAGATTGAGTGCTGCCGATCATATAGTTACTCACTTGGGCTCCATCAAAGAGAAAATTAATACATACAGTGGATATAAAATGTCTACACACCCCTGTTAAAATGTCAGGTCTCTGTGCTGTAAAAAAATTAGATAAGTCATAAATAAATCATTTCAGAACTTTTTCCACCTTTAATGTGACCTATAAACTGTACAACTCAATTGAAAAACAACCTGAAATCTTTTAGGTAGAGGGAAGAAAAAATATAAAAATAAAATAATATGGTTGCATAAGTATGCACACCCTTAAACTAATACTTTGTTGAAGCACCTTTTGATTTTATTACAGCACTCAGTCTTTTTGGCTATCAGCATGGCACATTTTGACTTGGCAAGATTTGCCCACTCTTCTTTGCAAAAACACTCCAAATCTGTCAGATTGCGAGGGCATCTCCTGTGCACAGCCCTCTTCAGATCACCCCACAGATTTTCAATCGGATTCAGGTCTGGGCTCTGGCTGGGCCATTCCAAAACTTTAATCTTCTTCTGGTGAAGCCATTCCTTTGTTGATTTGAATGTATCCTTTGGGTCGTTGTCATGCTGAAAGATGAAGTTCCTCTTCATGTTCAGTTTTTTAGCAGAAGCCTGAAGGTTTTGTGTCAATATTGACTGGTATTTGGAACTGTTCATAATTCCTTCTAACTTAACTAAGGCCCCAGTTCCAGCTGAAGAAAAACAGCCCCAAAGCATGATGCTGCCACCACCATGCTTCACTGTGGGTATGGTGTTCTTTTGGTGATGTGCAGTTTTGTTTTTGCTCCAAACACCTCTTTTGGAATTATGGCCAAAAAGTTCAACCTTGGTTTCATCAGACCATAACACCTTTTCCCACATGCTTTTGGGAGACTTCAGATGTGTTTTTGCAAAATGTAGCCTGGCTTGGATGTTTTTTGTCGTAAGAAAAGGCTTTCGCCTTGCCACTCTACCCATAGCCCAGACATATGAAGAATACAGGAGATTGTTGTCACATGTACCACACAGCCAGTACTTGCCAGATATTGCTGCAGCTCCGTTAATGTTAATGTAGGCCTCTTGGTAGCCTCCCAGACCAGTTTTCTTCTTGTCTTTTCATCAATTTTGGAGGGAGCTCCAGTTCTTGGTAATGTCACTGTTGTGCCATATTTTCTCCACTTGATGATGACTCTTTTCACTGTGTTCCATGGTATATCTAATGCCTTGGAAATTCTCTTGTATCCTTCTCCTGACTGATACCTTTTAACAATGAGATCCCTCTGATGCTTTGGAAGCTCTCTGTGGACCATGGCTTTTGCTGTGGGATGCGACTAAGAACTTTTCAGGAAAGACCAACTAGAGCAGCTGAACTTTATTTGGGGTTAATCAGAGGCACTTTAAATGATGGCAGGTGTATGCTGACTCCTATTTAACACAATTTGGAATGTGATTGCTTAATTCTGAACACCGCTACATCCCCAGTTATAAGAGGGTGTGCAGACTTATGCAACCACATTATTTATCTTTTTTTTTTTTCTTCCCTCCACCTAAAATATTTCAGTTTGTTTTTCAGTTGTACAGTTTATAGGTCACATTAAAGGTGGAAAAAGTTCTGAAATGGTTTATCTTTGTCTCATTTTTTTACAGCACAGAAACCTGACATTTTAACAGGGGTGACTAGACTTTTTATATGCACTGTATATATGATATTTCAACATGTGTCAAGTACACTTACAGACAGAAATATCACTACACATAGATATGATACAATCATATTTCAATGTACTACACATCTTCAGGCAGCCTGCTGTTCCCTCAAAATGTGCTGCCTTAGGCCCAAACCTTGTGGGTCTTGGCAGTAAAACACCTCTGCTCAAAATCACAAAGCTTAGTGAATATTAGGCACTGTAACTTTACTTGCAAAGGTGAAAATGCTAGTTATATTTTTTTACTACCCATTTTCTATTCTTTTTTAACATCAAGAAGTGCTGTCAGAGACAGTTTTGTTAAAAACTGATTAAAGTTGGTTTACAGTAAAGTGAAGATTGCTTGGTCTACTTTCTGAGTGTAATGGAATGAAGTGTAAGGTTATAAATATAGATTATATTCTTCCATGACCTTCTATCATTGAACATGGGCTAGGACTGACAATATTTTCTAAGATACCTAAAAATGGACTGTTGAGAAAAGCTCAGTAACATGAAGCAATTTACAGAGCAATTCAACAGTGTTTACTGCAGATGACATATGGGTCTAAATAATTATGTTCATTCAGTATGTTTGATAGAATTTGAAGCCTTTGGCAAGGCACCATAGTTATAGGGGAAATATATTCTCCATGAGTTCTATTTTATTTCATAAAATTGTACTACTATATATTATAATGGTGGGTACTGAAATGACGCATGATCTAAGTAAAAAAATAAATTAAGATTGCATGACCTTGAGAGGATATAAACCTTCAAATGCCTTTAAGAAACATGTAACTTACATATCTGCCTAGTATATAAAAGAAATAGCTTTTGTTTTGCATGACAAATGAGTGTTCTTACTGAAGTATTCTTACAGAATATTTAGAACAAACCTTCCACATAACTATACTGTTACAATTGCAGTTAGAAGTCAGCTAAAAGAAATAGAGAACTGTGGATTAGTTGAAATGCAGATTTGAAGCGCTGTCAGGAATTCCCTCTGACAAATTCTAATTTGGAAGTGTCTGTTGCAGCCAACCAGTCTAAAACAAAAATTATATCTCGATAGGGGTCTAAATCTTAGCTGATATCTTGAGACACATTAGTTATTGTTCGTCACCATTAACATTATTTAGCTTATTCTATAATACATATGATCTTCATGTTTGCCAGAAACAGTTAGGCATTTGTTTTCTCTTCCTCTCTCGTATCGAGCTAGTTTTAGAAGCTCTCTGCTTTTTTTATGACATGTTTTCCACTGGTTCTATTTTTTCCTTACCTGCTTTCCACTTTCCATTTCTCTCCACTCACCCATTTTCCACCATAGCTGCCCCTCCTCTCACCCATTTTCCTGCTATCCCTGAATCCCTTGAATGGCCTCATTAGAAAAGTACCCTAATCCTACATGTTCCATTAAAGCCCTGTGGCCACACTCAGTGAACCTTGCAATTACGTGTTTGGCTACAATCAGTCTGCCTTGGTTCATAGTTCTAACCTTCCAGGTTCCTATGCTGAATTGTTCTTTGCAGCAGCGGACTTTCCTTTTCCCTCCAGATATATCCCCAGCAGAGTGTCCTTTTGACTTTGGCTACTCTACTTATACTCTCCCTCTGCTCTTCCACATCAATGTAGTAGGCACCTTTTTATTATTATTATTATTATTATTATTATTATTATTATTATTATTATTATTCCCTTTATTTGTAATGTGCCAACATATTCTGTAGTTCTATACAGGGGTAAGTTCAAACAAAAAACAATATAAACACAATGCAAAGTGCAGTGCTTTCCCTAAAGCAATTAGCAATATTGAAAACTTGCAAACTTACAATCTAAAGTGTATGGATGAGGTATATGGAAGTATGTTAGATATGTTGTGTGTATTAAGGCTGAAGGTGAGAAGCTTCTTTAAACAGATGTGTTTTTAGTGAGGTTGAAGGCGGGAGATATGAGAGGAGGAAAGAAGGCCATCAGCAGAGCAAAGAGAGCAATTTGGGAGTATTTAGAGATGACATCGTAAATATAAGAGGGCACACTATTGTTGAGGGCATTATACATTAGGGTCATGATTTTACATTTTATTCTGGATGCTATGGGGAGCCATTGGAGTGAGGTGCTGCAAAGTTTGGTTGAGGTTTATTATAGACTTGAGCAGAGAGAGAGGGGTGATGGGGAGGCCAGCAAGGAGAGAGTTGCAGTAGTCAAGACAAGATATGATGAGGGAGTAGATTAGAATTTTATTTGTATTTTGGGTAAGATATTGACATATTTTGGCAATGTTTTCTAGGTGAAAAATGCAAGATTTCCTTATTTATTGTATGTGATGAGTGAAAAGCGAGGGCAGGGTCCATTAGAGCACTCAAGACAATGGGCCTGGGAGGTAGGAGTGATTATGGGATGTGGGTCAACAGTGAAAGATATATGTGGAGTAGAAGCTGTGGTAGATGGTGGGAAAATTAAGAGCTCTTTCTTATACATGTTCAGCTTGAGTTGATGGGAGGGCATCCAGGAGGATATGCTAGAGGCAGTTTTCCACTGGTGCTAGAATAGAGGGTGATAGATCTGGTGCTGAGAGGTAGATTTGAATGTCATCTGCATATAGATGATACTGAAATCCAAAAGATGAGTAATTATACAAATAGCAAAATCGAACAGTCCTAAAGCTATGAAAAAAATTGAGCAGTTCAAAAATGACCCATATTAAAACTGTACATATTTTTAACATAAACTTTAATGCTGGAAAAATCATTATATATATATATATATATATATATATATATATATATATATATATATATATATATAAGCACTTTGGTTGAATAATAATAATAAAACTAAGGGACAGAGATAAACATGTTAGATGCATTATGCATCTATGAAATATATGTATTCAAACTGTATTCTATAGTAGAGATATTTAAAAGTACTATATTCCTTGATACACACATCACTCATACATTGTTAAGTTGCATTATCAACACATGGTAAACTGTTCAAAATATAATTTAATGTATGACCTCAGAGGGACCATGCTTGAAACTTCAACATTTCTAGTAACTTCTTCTGTTAATCTGAAAAATAAATATGACTTGTGTATTTTAGTTTTAAGGCAAATCATTTGGATAAATATCTATAATTACCAATGAATAATCAGTTTATTACACATCATAGCTTTCCAGAAATTTCTGATTGTGTGGCAAATCCACCATATATGGGGCCTCATTCAAATGCATTTTGCCAATTGAATAGGGCTCTATATAAGCATGTAGCATATTTTTTTACAGAAGTTTTTAGTTAGTGAACTTCTATCCAAAAGCAAGGTCTTCCCTAACTAAAAACTTCTGTAAAAAATATGATATGTGCTTATATAGAGCCCTATTCAATTGGCCAAATCACATTCGAATGAGGCCCTTGAGTATGACAGTTGCAATGTTAGTTTAGAGTTTAACTCAAATCTCAAATAATTATTTACAAAGAAAGGTGTTTTTGCAACAGATCCATTCTGAATCATAACACTGCTAAAAGTCTGTATAAAAGCAACAATTTTGAAAAAATATGTGTGCAGGGCTGGTTCTTGACATCTTAAATTAGGCAAAATATAACGTAAAAATGATATGTTGTCATTTTATTACTAGGCTATTTTTGGTATAACTTACCATCATAAAGCAAAGTAAGATACAGTTAAGTGTTAACATTTTGTTAAAATTGCTTCACAAAATACTAAAAATTCTATCAAAATTTGAAGATCAACTGAGTGTTGTCCGATGTTATAAATTTAGATGATATTTCCTTGTGACGTTATTTCACAGAACAGGGGCTTTGGCATAATCTTCTGCTAAACCTCTGCTAAATCTTCTGAAAATTGAGTGATTATTGCTAAATCTATATATTCAGCTACTTGAAGCAATCTCCCAAGCAATTTAACGTTATTTACAGTACATGAAGTCCAATTAATTCTGTTCATTGAATTTTTGATAGTGTTTGAAACTAGTGATGTCCCGAACAGTTCGCTGAATAACTGTTCGCCGCGAACTGCGAACACATGCGCTTTTAGGTTTGCCCCCTATACTTTATCTTTGAGGAAACTTTGAACATAATTTATTTTATTTTATAATTTTTTGTGTGTAATCTATGCCTGCCTGCCAGCTTGTGTGTGTGACAGGCTAACACCTAACAGATTATATTGTGCTTATTTTCACTACTCATACCTGGTGGTGTAACATACATTGAAAACAACCATTTTTTTCTTGTAATCTAATTTCAGTTGCCTGCCTGTGTCAGGCTCACAGCTTATATTGTGCTCAGTGACATAAAACAACCCTTTTTTGACTGTAATCGATTGAATATCAGTTGCCTGCCTACAGGCGTGAGTGTGAAGCCTATTGCATCCACTCTGCCAACTTTTGCCAGTGCACAGTGACACTCATATAGTTACATAGTTACATAGTAATTAAGGTTGAAAAAAGACTTTCAGTCCATCAAGTTCAACCTGTTAAGATCTCCTCTGATCTGCAATATGCGGATTAGTTATTAATTAAATTATTGATTAAATAATTATTAATAGTATAGTATTGGAGAATGAATAAAGAGTTAGTCCATCAAGTTCAACCTTTTTAGATCTCTATTGATCTTTTTAATTTGGACTATTTATTATTATTGTTAATTGTTAATTATTGTTAATTGATCCAGAGGAAGGCAAACATAAAAAAAAAACCCATTGAAACTTTGCCAATTGTCTCATAAGGGGGAAAAAAAGCAAAATTCCTTCCTGACCCCAGAAACTGGCGATCAAATTTCTCCCTGGATCAATATTCCTTCGCTAGTTATCTAGGATAGCCTTGAATGCCCTCTTTATTCAGAAATATATCTAACCCCTTTTTGAAGTTGTCTATCGAATTCGCTGTCACCACCTCCTTTGGTAGAGAATTCCACAGTTTAACCACCCTAACTGTGAAGAACCCTTTTCTTTGTTTAAGGTGAAATCTTTTTTCCTCTAACCTCAACGGATGTCCTCTTGTCAGTTGAAAATCTCTTGCTACAAAAAGCTCACTTGACAAAGCCTTATATGGACCCTGGATGTATTTAAATAACGTAATCATATCTCCTCTTAGACGCCTTTTTTCTAGCGAAAATAAGTTTAATTTTGCTAGTCTTTCTTCATAACTTAGCCCCTCCATTCCCCTTATTAGTTTTGTAGCCCTTCTCTGTACTTTTTCCAGCTCTAAGATGTCTTTTTTGTGAGGTGGTGCCCAAAATTGTACTCCATATTCCAAATGAGGGCGTACTAGAGATTTGTATAGTGGCAGAATTATATCTTCTTCCCTGGCTTCTATACCCTTCCTAATACATGCTAATATTTTATTTGCCTTTGCAGCCGCTGCTTGGCTTTGAGCGCTGTTACCTAGGTGGTTGTCCACTAGTACTCCCAAATCCCTTTCAATATCTGATACCCCTAGATTTGCTCCATTAAGATTATAGATTGCTTGGCTATTTTTCCTTCCCAAATGCATAACCTTACATTTATTTGTATTAAATCTCATCTGCCATTTAGCCGCCCATTTCTCTAATTTATGCAAATCCTTTTGTAGGGAAAGTACATCATTATCTGATTTTATTACCTTGCACAACTTAGTGTCATCAGCAAAAATGGAGACACTACATTCGAGTCCTACTTCAATGTCATTAATAAATATGTTAAAAAGGAGAGGACCCAATACTGAGCCCTGAGGAACCCCACTTATCACATTAGACCAATCGGAGTATGTTCCATTTACAACAACCCTTTGCTTCCTGTCTTTTAGCCAGCTCTCGATCCATGAGCAGATATTTACTGCAATTCCTGTATCCCTTAGTTTGCTCACTAGTCTTCCATGTGGCACTGTATCAAATGCCTTTGAAAAATCTAAAAAGACTACATCCACTGAGTTGCCCTGATCCAAGTTCCTACTAACCTCCTCATAAAAACTAATTAGATTGGTCTGACACGACCTTTCCTTCATAAATCCATGTTGACTGCTACCTATGATCCTGTTCAAATAGACATATTCTTGTATTCTGTCCCTTATTAACCCTTCTAAAAGCTTCCCAACTACAGAAGTGAGGCTCACTGGTCTATAATTCCCCGGATTTGCTCTAGATCCCTTCTTAAATATAGGTATCACCTCTGCTTTTCTCCAGTCATCTGGTAGAGACCCTGTAGTGAGCGAGTCTTTAAAGATTAGATATAATGGTTTGGCTATTACAGAACCCAGCTCCCTCAGTACCCTTGGATGTATTCCATCAGGACCTGGGGCTTTATTAACATTTATTTTCTCCAACCTCTTTTGTATTTCTTCCTGCGTTAACCAATTATTTAGTGAAGGTAGTGTAGCCCCATTATGTTGCAGTGTCCCAACCACTGGTACCTCCCTTGTGTAAACCGAAGAAAAGAACCTATTTAGCTCATCTGCCTTTTCCTGGTCACTAATTATCAGATGGCCTGTGTCACATTGTAATGGTCCTATCGATTCCTTCCTGGCCTTCTTCCCATTAATATATTTATAAAATATTTTAGGGTTAGTCTTACTTTCCATTGCAACTGACTTCTCATTTTCTATTTTAGCCAGTCTAATAGCCCTTTTGCAAGCCTTGTTGATTTCCTTATAGTCACATAAAGATGCCTCTGTTCCCTCCTTCTTGTATAATTTAAATGCATACTTCTTTTTCCTCATCATGATCTTTAAGTCATTGTTAAGCCACATGGGATGTGATTTACTCCTATTTATTTTATTTCCACATGGTACATGCTGATGAGTATGTTTATTTAGTAAGGATTTGAATGTTGTCCATTTATTTTCAGTATTCTTCCCTGTAAGTTCTTTGTCCCAGTCTATATGTTGTATTGCTGCCCGTAGCCCATTAAAGTTAGCCCTTTTAAAATTTAGAGTTTTTGTTGGCCCCTTACAACTCTGTTTTTTGTATTCAATCTCAAATGAGACTGTGTTGTGATCACTGTTCCCCAAGGGTTCCCCTATTTTTACATTTGATATTATATCAATATTACTTGTGATGACTAAATCCAAGATGGCCCCATTTCTAGTAGGTTCTTGTATTACCTGGGCTAGATAATGATCCCTGAGTGTACTCAAGAACCTGCTCCCCTTAGCTGAGCTGCTGGTCTCGTTTATCCAGTTTATATCAGGGTAATTAAAGTCTCCCATTATTAGAACTTGCCCATGCTTAGCTGCATTTCCAATCTGTAACAATAATTGTATTTCCTCACTTTCAGCTATATTTGGGGGTTTATAGCATACTCCCACCAATATGCATTTAGAATTAGCTCCTCCACTATTTAGCTCAACCCACAAGGATTCAATGATGCCGTTAGTGCCAGCATAAATATCTTCTCTAACTATAGGCTTAAATTCAGGCTTAACATAAAGACAGATCCCTCCTCCTCTTTTACCATTGCCCCTATCTTTCCTAAATAGGTTATAACCATCCAGATTAACAGTCCAGTCATGAGATTCATCCCACCATGTTTCCGTAATGCCTATTAAGCCCCATTTTTCTTGTACTGCTAATATTTCTAGCTCATCCATTTTCCCAGGCAAACTTCTTGCGTTTGCAATCATACACTTTATGTTGCTATGGCTCTGCTGATGTGAAGTGCCTGCCACTGTATTTGAGGCCCCTATTAATATCTCCCTACTTTCTATTGTAACCCTCCCCCCTTCTCCTCCCCCATGGGTAAATAATTCATCCCTTTCCCTCTCTACCCTATTTACCCCAATACTTCTATATAGTCCCTCCCCCCCACCTACAAGTTTAAAAACTCCCCCAGCCGTTCTACCATCCTATTCCCTAGCACAAAAGCGCCCTCATCATTAAGGTGCAATCCATCCCTGCTATAGAGATTGTACCCAAGTGAGAAGTCAGCCCAGTGCTCTAAAAACCCAAAACCCTCTGCACTGCACCACTTTTTTAGCCACGCATTAACCTCCCTAAGCTCCTTCTGCCTCCCTGGGCTAGCATGTGGCACTGGTAGTATCTCAGAAAATACTACCTTGGAGGTCCTTGCTTTAAGCTTATTCCCTAATTCTCTAAAATCATTCTTTAGGACGCTCCATCTTCCACTAACTTTGTCATTGGTACCAATGTGTACCAAGACCGCCGGTTCATTACCAGCCCCTCCCAATAATTTATCCACCCGATCCACAACATGCCGAACCCGAGCACCCGGGAGACAGCAAACTGTTCGATTGCTGGGATCTGGGTGACAAATTACCCTGTCTACCTTCCTAATAATAGAGTCCCCTACCACCAAAACATGTCTGTTGCTCTGCCTATTCTGCCCTCCCTCTTCTCCAGTAGAGCTGTTCGCCCGGCTGTTAGAGGGAACAGCTCTATCTGGCATTGCCATTCCTGAATGGACATCGCCAACAGTTTCACTCAATCTGGCAAATCTGTTGGTGTTTGACAACTCAGAACCGGCCTGCCTCCTCCTGTTCCCCCTGCTTCCCCTTGTAACTGTAACCCAGCTACCTCCCTGGCCATCCTCCCTAGCCCCAGCTCCTCCCTCCATACTAGGCCCAGCTAAACTGTGCTCCGTGAGCACCAATTCCCTTTCCAGTGGAGCAATATCACTAAGTGCTGCAATTCTCCTCTCCAGATCTTCAATTTGAGCTTCCAAAGAGGCAACATGCTCACACCTGTCACAGAGGTATGGACCCTGGATCATATGTTCCAGTAGTGCATACATTTGACAGGATGTACACTGAATAAGGTTGCCACTGGACTGACTCATAATTATTATTATTGTCTACGAAATTTCAGTGGGAAAAATAAAGAATATAATATAATATATTTATATAAAGTTTTCCTCCTTTGCACTATAAATCTGCCCTCCCTTTTCTTTGAAGGCCCTCCTTTTATTTAAACTCCTAGGCTTTTACTAGAATTGCTCTTGATACTGAAAATGTTCGCAAGCTCACAAGTTCCCCTTCTCCGGTTTCTATTAACTTCTGCCTTCTCGCCTGGGCACAATTAGTGCACTCTGCAATTTATCAGCCTTTACTTGTAAGGTAAATCCACTTGTAAACAGGCCCCAAACCAGCTCACAAACCTTTTATACAAGTTTAACAGTCAAGCCACACCCCTCTCACCTGGGCACAATTAGTGCACTCTGCAGTTTATTAGCCTTTACTTTTTAAGGTAAATCCACTTGTAAACAGGCCCCAAACCAGCTCACAAACCTTTTATACAAGTTTAACAGTCAAGCCACACCCCTCTCACCTGGGCACAATTAGTGCACTCTGCAGTTTATTAGCCTTTACTTTTTAAGGTAAATCCACTTGTAAACAGACCCCAAACCAGCTCACAAACCTTTTATACAAGTTTAACAGTCAAGCCACACCCCTCTCACCTGGGCACAATTAGTGCACTCTGCAGTTTATTAGCCTTTACTTTTTAAGGTAAATCCACTTGTAAACAGACCCCAAACCAGCTCACAAACCTTTTACACAAGTTTAACAGTCAAGCCACACCCCTCTCACCTGGGCACAATTAGTGCACTCTGCAGTTTATTAGCCTTTACTTTTTAAGGTAAATCCACTTGTAAACCATATCTGGTGTCACAGTAGCTTGCACGCATAGTACCACTAATCGAAAAACTCTGACCTGTGTATAATCTTCCATGCTGTGCAGTGGAAGCCCCCAGACTCTGGGAGTCGGAAGAAGAGGAGTCAGAGGAGGAAGGTGGCTTTGAGGAGGTGGAAGACCAAACACAGCAGGTGTCCCAGGGGGCTTATTGTCACCTTTTGGGGACCCTTGGTGGCTGGGTGGAGGAAGAGACCTTCAATGACATCAGTGAGGACAAGGAACGGGACATGACTAGCTTGGTATCCAACCTAGTGCAAATGGACTGTTTGCGTTTTTTTGGGGTGCATTAAACGGGGAGATTGGTCTGTTACTGTGAAGCGGGTTTAACCCTTACACTACCTGATCGATACAACATCATTCCTGATGTTTTAAAGCATGTTATTCCAAACAATTTAGGAATGTTAGGTGATTTATGCCCTGTATGGCTTAAAACCAGACTCTGAATCAACTATGTAATTTTCCGTGGGAGTTTTGCCATGGATCCCCCTCCGGCATGCCACAGTCCAGGTGTTAGTCCCCTTGAAACAACTTTCCCATCACTATTGTGGCCAGAAAGAGTCCCTGTGGGTTTTGAAATTCGCCTGCCCATTGAAGTCTATGGGGTTTGTCGATGTTCGCCCGTTTGCAAACATTTGGTAAAGTACGCGTTCGCTGTTCGCGAACCCAAAATTTGATGTTCGCGACATCACTATTTGAAACACCTTAAAAGAAACCATAATTAAAGTGAAATACACTCTCACTAGAATATGTTAAATACTTCACTAAGAATCTTCTGTGATTCCTAATCAATGAATAAATCTACTCTATAATTTTAACATAAATATGAGTAATCTCAGTATCACTTATATAGCTGTCAGTGTGGGTAACGTTTGCAATGTTGGTCGACTGCAAGCTCCGCGAAGGACACGACCTAGACTGCAATAAGGGCCAAAGGCGCTCATTGCACTGCAAGCCTTGTGAAGTGAGGCGAACAGTTGAGGCACGTGGGACTTAGGCTGCAATGAACGCCCAGGGGGCTCATTGCACTGCGAGCCTCGCAAAGTGCCGTGATCAGCAAAATAATAAAAAATAAATAAAAACACACTTGCACACAGCACAGGAGGAGAGCCAGGAAGTCTGGGAGTGAGGTTGCAAGTGAATTTGACCCATATTTGTCGTTTTTCATCAATTGAAAAATGGCTAAGCGAGGGAAAAAATGGTGGACGAAAAAAATCTGAAACAGGATGAAACCGAGGCTGAGCAAAGCCAGGCACACAGGACTTAGAAAATACACAACGGCAAAGACAGTAACACTTACACAAACAACGGCAGGCACACAGGACTTTGAGAAAAAACAAACGGCATGCCACATGCCATTCCCAAGCACAAAATTTGCAGGTTAACGAACCCTGCAATGAGCGGCCTGTACAGTAGGCACCAAGTAGGCGCCAAAAGCGCTCATTGTGGCCGTTGCAATGAGCAACGCAAGCGGGAGAGGCTCACTATGAGCGCCGAAGATAATCATTACAAAGCAGGAAGGTTGAAGTTCACGGGGGGAGCAACGGGAGTGGGGAGGAAAAAGACACAGGGGTGAAAGAGACACAGAGGAGGGAGATAAAGGAAAAAAACTCAGAGGGGGGGGAGAGGCTCGAAATGAGCACCGAAGGCACTCATCACAGGGCTAGTGGTGAGCGCCGAAGGTGTTCATTGCGAAGCATGAAAGTGGCGGGTTGGGCGAGGCCTGCAATGAGCATTGAAGCCTTTGGCGCTGATCGCCAGACCCATAATGTAGACGGGGGGAGAGACTCGCAATGAGCGCTGAGGGCACTCATTGCGAGCCACACTATAGTCGCCAAAGGCACTCATTTCGAGGCCTGCAAGTTAGAGGGGGGAGAGCCTTGCATTATGTGGCAAACAGCATTGCCAGGCTTAAAATTCTATTGCCGTCATTTTTGACGGGCAATTCCCTAGTCACTATAATAGTTTTCATTGCTTGTGAACTCTAATGTCATCGAGGGGGCGGGACCATGGCATCATGAGGGGCGGGGCCTGAGAGTGAAGATAAAAGTGGCCCTTATACACCTCAGAGAGAGACAGAGACAGTACAGAGGCAGAGACAGCACGCAGACAGAGTGCACGAGCAGAAACAGGGAGCTCACAAAGAGAGAGAGAGAAAGAGCTCATAGGGAGAGTGCAAAGGCAGAGCGTACAGGGAGAGAGAGATAGAAAACACACAGGGAGAGTGCACAGGCAGAGCGTACAGGGAGAGAAAGAGATTGTGCACAGGGAGAGAGGCAGAGCGTACAGGGAGAGAGAGATAGAGAACGCACAGGGAGAGTGCACAGGCAGAGCGTACAGGGAGAGAAAGAGAACACGCACAGGTAGAGTGCACAGGCAGAGTGTACAGGGAGAGAGACATAGAGAATGCACAGAGAGAGTGCAAAGGCAGAGCGTACAGGGAGAGAAAGAGATCGCGCACAGGTAGAGTGCACAGGCAGAGCGTACAGGGAGAGAGAGAGCGCACAGGAAGAGTGCACACAGGGAGAGAGATAGAGAGCACACACAGAGAGAGCGCAGAGAGAGGGAGAGAACAGAGAGAAAGAGAGTGAACAGAGGGAGAGAGAAAATGAACAGAGAGATGGAGAGCACAGTGAGAGAGAGTGCACAGAGAGAGGGTACACAGAGAGAGAGCGAGAGTGCATAGAGAGCACAGAGAGAGAGAGTGCACAGAGAGAGGGTACACAGAGAGAGCGAGAGTGCATAGAGAGCGCAGAGAGAGAGAGCACAGAGAGAGAGAGAGAGCACATGGAGAGAGAGAGAGCACACAGGGAGAAAGAGAGAGTACAGACAGAGGCAGAGACAGCACACAGACAGAGTGCATGGGCAGAAACAGGGAGCACACAGAAAGAGATTGCAGACAGGGAGACTGTACAGGCAGAGCATACAAGGAGAGAGAAAGAGCACACAGGGAGACTGTACAGGCAGAGCATCCAGGGAAAGAGAGAGAGAGCGCACAGGGAGTGTGCACAGGCAGAGAGTACAGGGAGAGAGAGAGTGCACAGGGAGAGAACACACAGAGAGAGCGCAGGGATAGAACAGAGAGAGAACAAACAGAGAGATAGAGAGTACACCGAGAGAGCGAGAGTGCATAGAGAGCTTACTTTAATGGGCTAAGGGCAGCAATACAAAGTATAGACTGGGACAAATAACTTACAGGGATACATACTGAAAATAAATGGACAATGTCATGAATTAGCCAGTGGCCATATTGGATTTGGCCTGAATAGCCGGTGGCCATGTTGTGACTGGCACAGCCAGGTTATGACTAGCAGCAATGGTCACATTTGAGAGCCATGTGTTATATTGTTATGTTGTTGTCTAGGGAGAGGAGCAGGGTTCCCATCACCATCAATAAAAGTTATTAATGCATGAGAGGGTTTGATGTGGAAACCCTACCCCACTCCCATATCCTATGAGGGCAGTAGGCGGTTTTATGTTGGGTGCGCTTTCGCGCTTTTACGTGACCAGACTGACAGTGTGTGGAATACGATATGTGAAGATGTCTTACAGTGGGGAGTAATTCTAATGCACACATTGCCACATACATCTTGTCAGGGAGATCTGGCCCCAAAGGCTAATCCCTTGTGTACACACACTTAAGGGATAATGAACAATGGGATCCCCACAGCCACAGAGGCACCATCTCCCCAGGGGGCTTCTCAGTTCTTAGCAAAGGACCCAGGAGAGAGTTAGGACGTACTTCCCCTCTGGTGGTCAGAAGCCAAATGACTTTGTTAGCCACACCTAGTGGGCGGACCTGGGAGGGGACTCATGATTCCCAGGACATGACCCTATGTGATTGGCCAGAGGCCATTAGGGGCTGACCTCAGGTAGCCCCTCCCCTACTATGTTGAAAAGTTCTTAAATACTGTGTGTTTCCAAAATAAAGTTGTTCTTAATTTTCATACTTTGACTAAGCATGTATTATTAAACCAGAGGCATATGCTTGTAGAGGAGCTCGTTCTGACTCCCTACCAAGGTGCTCCCAGGTACACTACCACAGCAGCTGGGACTTATGCCTTTGTACCGACAAAGACTGTACATAGGTTTAGAGTCACCCAAACTTATGTCTAAACCTACTGGGAATAAAAGTAGTAGGATACTCTAGATCCCATCATCATAGTGGGTTGTGACAGACAACACTCAAATCCTTACTAAATAAACATACTCATCGGCATGTACATGTGGAAATAAAATGAATAGGAGTAGTAAATCACATCCCATGTGGCTTAACAATGACTTAAAGATCATGATGAGGAAAAAGAAACATGCATTTAAATAATACAAGAAGGAGGGAAGAGCAGCTTTATGTGAGTATAAGGAAATCAACAAGGCTTGCAAAAGGGCTATTAGACTGGCTAAAGTAGAAAATGAGAAGTCAGTTGCAAAGGAAAGTAAGACTAACCCTAAAATATTTTTTAAATATATTAATGGGAAGAAGGCCAGGAAGGAAGCTATATGAACATTACAATGTGACACAGGCCATCTGATAATTAGTGACCAGGAAAAGGCAGATGCGCTAAATAGGTTCTTTTCATCGCTATAAACAAGGGAGGTACCAGTGGTTGGGACACCGCAACATAATGAGGCTACACTACCATCACTAAATAATTGGTTAACGCAGAAAGAAATCAAAAAGACATTGGAGAAAATAAATGTTCATAAAGCCCCAGGTCCTGGTGGAATACATCCAAGGGTACTGAGGGAGCTGGGTTCTGTAATAGCCAAATCATTATATTTAATCTTTCAAGACTCACTCACTACAGGGTCTCTACCAAATAACTGGAGAAAAGCAGAGGCAATACCTATATTTAAGAAGGGAGCAAGAGAAAATGCAGGGAATTATAGACCAGTGAGCCTCACATCTGTAGTTTGGAAGCTTTTAGAAGGGTTAATAAGGGATAATATACAACAATATGTCTATTTGAACAAGATCATAGTTAGCAGTCAACATAGATTTATGAAGTATAAGACATGTCAGACCAATCAAATTAGTTTCTATGAGGAGGTTAGTAGGAACTTGGATCAGGGCAACTAAGTGGATGCAGTCTTTTTGGGTTTTGCAAAGGCTTTTGATACAGTGCCTCATGGACGACTTTTGAGCAAACTAAGGGATACAGGAATTGCAGTTAATATCTGTTCATGGTTTGAGAGCTGGCTAATAGACAGGAAGCAAAGGGTTGTTGTAAATGGAACATACTCCGATTGGACTAATGTGGTAAGTGTGGTTCCTCAAGGTTCAGTATTAGGTCCTCTCCTTTTTAAAATATTTATTAATGACGTAGAAGTAGGACTCAAAAATAGTGTCTCCATTTTTGCTGATGACACTAAGTTGTGCATGGTAATTAAATCAGATAATGATGTACTATCTCTACAAAGAGATTTGCATAAATTAGAGAAATGGGGGGCTAAATGGCAGATGAGATTTAATACAAATAAAGGTAAGGTTATGCATTTGGAAAGGAAAAATAGCCATGCAATTTATAATCTTAATGGAGCAAATCTAGGGGTATCAGATATTGAAAGGGATTTGGAAGTACTAGTGGAAAACCACCTAGGTAGCAGTGCTCAATGCCAAGCAGCAGCTGCAAAGGCAAGTACACTATTAGCATATATTAAGAAGGGTATAGAAGCAAGGGACGCAAATGTAATTCTACCACTATACAAATCCCTAGTACGCCCTCATTTGGAATATGGAGTACAATTTTGGGCACCACTTCATAAAAAGGACATTTTAGAGCTGGAAAAAGTACAGAGAAGGCAACAAAACTAATAAGGGGAATGGAGGGGTTGTTATGAAGAAAGACTAACCAAATTAAACTTATTTTCACAAGAAAAAAGGCGTCTACAAGGGGATATGATTACGTTATTTAAATACATCCAAGGTCAAATTAAAGCTTGTCAAGTGAACTTTTTGTAGCAAGAGATTTTCAACTGACAAGAGGACATCCTTTGAGGTTAGAGAAAAAAAGATTTCACCTTAAACAAAGAAAAGGGTTCTTGACAGTTAGGGTGGTTAAATTCTCTACAAAAGGAGGTGGTGACAGCGAATTCGATAGATAAAAAAAGGGGTTAGATATATTTTTGAATAAAGAGGGCATTCAAGGTTATCCTAGATAACTAGCGAAGGAATATTAATCCAGGGAGAAATTTGATCGCCAGTTTCTGGGGTCAGGAAGGAATTTTCCTTTTTTTCCCCTTATGAGACAATTGGCAAAGTTTCAATGTTTTTTTTTTCAGTTCAGACACACAAAAATCCCCTAATCAAGAGAAAAAATGGCCGCCGAAAAAAACAAAAACGAGGCTCAAAGCCCAGCCACGTACAACTTACCCAAGAAGGTATCCGAGGTAAGCTCGGAAACCTGCATTAACCCCACAGGATCCGAGATAAGCTCGGAGACCTGCATTAACCCCACATTAACCATTGCAGTGAGGGTCCCGATCGCACGCGATCGGGGATTCCAGCTGCAATGAAAATTCAAAACTCCCGCGTTACGGGTCCTTAAAGGACCATAAAGGTCCTTAAAGGACTTGTTATAAAAGAAAACAAATATACACTATCACCCTGTCACTCATGGGGGTCAATATAGACCCCCATAAGCCATTCATTAACCCTGTCACTCATGGGTGTCAATACAGACCCCCATAAGCCCTTCATTAACCCTGTCACTCATGGGGGTCAATATAGACCCGATAAGCCCTTCATTAACCTGGTCACTCATGGGGGTCAATACAGACCCCCATAAGCACTTAATTAACCCCCTCACTCATGGGGGTCAATACAGCCCCCCATAAGCCTTTAATTAACCCCTCACTCATGGGGGTCAATAGAGACCCCCATAAATTGCTAATTAACCCGGTCACTCATGGCGGTCCATACAGATCCTCATAAGCCTCTTTTTAACCCCATCAGTCCAATAAGGGTATATTAAGACCATTATAGGCCTGTTACAACCCAATATTAACCACATAAGTGCCATGATGGTCCTCAAGGACCATTATGACACCAAGTATAAACACTACAGTGCACTATACCCCCCCAATAAAACATTAAATATCAACTAAACAGCCTCTACACTAACCTATTAACACCTACACTACCTACCTACACTACATACCTACCCCCTAATAACCCCCACCACTGTAATTACATAAAATAAAAAAGCCTAGTCACAAAAAATAAAAAATCTACATTACATAAAATAAAAAACCTATGTCACAAAAAATAAAAAATCTACATTACAGAAAATAAAAAAACCTAAGTCACAAAAAATAAAAAATCCCCCCCCCCCACTACAGAAAAAAAAATTACACACCTGAAAAGGAAATACATACAATACAATACATACAATATAATACAATACAATACAATACAAATACATACAATACATACAATACAATACAATACAATACAATTAAATACAATACAATACACCCCTATCTAATATACATCCTCCAATCTATCTAAATAAAAACCATAATCTAATATACATCCTATCTATATAATATACATCACACAATCTATCTAAATAAATAACACAATCTAATATACAATACATGCTATGCAATCTTTATAAAACACATCCCCCTAGCTAACATACAATAAATGATATCTATGTATAAAATAATCTAATTCAAAGCTAAAATAAAGTAATTAAGACCACTTACCTTTGCAGATGTCCATTCAGATCAGCCACCTAGGGAAAAAAATAAACAAATTAGTGCAACACATTTACAGTAAATAAATAAACATTCTGAACATTCTAAATATTCTACTCACCTTTCCGGCATGTCCCGTCCTTATTCTTTTACCCTTCTCCGGGGAGGCACCTGTTAAAAAAAACATAACTTAATACACATACATAAACATAAAAACAAAATAAAATAAACATAATCTACATTGTACTTACCTCCCCACGATGTCTGCGGCCTCCTCCTCTTCTGCCCCGCCCTGTAAAAAAATTAAAAAAGTACTCATATCCGCACTTACGGACATCCCCGACGCTAATGAGGCTCCCCGAGACTTTTCCGAGAGAAAATAGGCAATGGCGCCTTCTGATTGGTTGAAAACGCTGTCTATCAAATTCACTCAATCAGGAGGCCCCAATGTGTGAGCTAATCAGAAAGGGATACACCCTAAAACCCCACTCTGATTGGATAATGCACCTGTCAATCTTTATTTAAACCAATCACAAGGCGCAGATGCCTTCAGCCAATCACAATGGAATACACCCACACAGGGTGATTGGCTGGAGGCATCTGCACATTCTGATTGGTTGCACTGACAATAGCCAATAACAATGGAATACACCCCCACGTACTTTTTGGTGAAGGATTTGCGCCTTCTCATTGGCAATTGTCAATGTCAATCAGTATTACAGCCAATGGGAAGGCGCAGATGTCTTCACCAATCAGTACGTAGGGTTGTATTCCATTGTGATTGGCTGATGGTAATAAAGCCTTCGGATTGGTTCAAATAAAGATTGACAGGTGCGTTATCCAATCAGCGTGGGATTTTGGGGTGTATCCCTTTCTCATTGGTTCACAATTGGTGTTTTCTCATTGGCTGAATTTGATAGACAGCGTTTTTAGCCAATCAGAAGCCGCCATTGCCAATTTTATTCTGGAACACTCCGCAGGAAGCTCATTAGCGTCGGGGACATCCGCCAGGGCGGATGTGTGTTGTTTTTTTTGTTTTTGTTTTTTTAAAGAGCGCGGATGCTTCCGGGGCAGAAGACGAGGAGGCCGGAGACAATGTGGGGAGGTAAGTACAATGTAGATTGTGTTGATTTTACTTTGTTTTATGTTTATGTATGTGTGCTAATGTAATGTTTTTTTTTAACAGGGGCCGCACCGCAGAAGCAAAGATGGAGGAGGACGTGACATGCTGGAAAGGTGAGTATAATATTTAGAATGTTTAGAATGTTTATTTATTTTATGTAAACGTGTTGTATTATTTTTTTAAATCTTTTTTTACCCTAGGTTGGTGATCTGAAGAAACATCTCAAAGGTAAGTGGTCTTAATTATTGTATTGTAGTTTCGATTTAGGGTTGCTATATAGAGATAGCATGTACTGTATATTAGATAGATAGGGGGATGTATATTAGATAGATAGTATTGTATATTAGATAGGGGGATGCATATTAGATAGGGGGATGTATATTAGATAGGGGTGTATTGAATTGAATTTAATTGTATTGTATTGTATTGTATTTAATTGTATTGTATTGTATGTATTATATGTATTTCCTTTTCAAGTGTGTAATTTTTATTTTCTGTAGTGGGGGAGGTTGTAATGTATTTTTGTATTTTCTGTAATGTTCCTTTTTTATTTTTTGTGACTTAGGTTTTTTTTTTCTGTAATGTACATTTTTTTATTTTTGGTGATTTTAGTTTTTTTTTATTTTATGTAATGTAGATTTTTGATTATTGATGACTTTAGTTTTTTTTTATTTCTGTAATTACAGTAGAGGGGATTATTAGGGGGTAGCTGGGTAGGTAGGTAGTGTAGGTCTTAATAGGTTAGTGTAGAGGGTGTTTAGTTGATATTTAATGTTTTATTGGGGGGGGTATAGTGCAGTGTAGTGTTTATACTTAGTGTCATGATGGTCCTTGAGGACCGTCATGGCACTTATGTGGTTAATGTTGGGTTGTAACAGGCCCATAATGGTCATAATATAACCTTATGGGACTGATGGAGTTAAATAGAGGCTTATAAGGGTCTGGATAGACCCCCATAAGTGACCGGGTTAAAATGGTGTAGTGCTTACACTTTGGGTCATGAGGGTCCTGGATGACCCTCATGGCTCTTATAGTGTTATTGCATGCGTTCATTACTGTATTAGAGGGGTCTATATAGTTGAGGCACACAGTACACTCACATTGTGTGACAAACAGCATTTCAACACTTTATTTATTTATGTGTGTGTGTGTATATATATATATATATATATATATATATATATGTGTGTGTGTGTGTGTATATATATATATATATATATATATATATATATATATAGTAAATAAATAGTGCATCTATGTTGACATTTGAATGTCTAAAACAAATTTTTAAAAAACCTGCTTCCAGCTCAGAATTCAATTTGAATGCCCCTGCTCGGCTTCCCAGAATGCAGTTTAATAACTGTCTTTCTCGGAATTCTGAGCTGGAAACAGGTTTTTTAATTGTTTTAGACATTCAATTGTGAACACAGATGTACTATTTATTTACTGTATTGTGGAAGGCTTCTATCGCTCTTTTGCCCACCATATATTAAATAATTGTTGTGGTGAACTACATATATATTTATATATAGTTACTAAATTACTAGTTTTTTCTATAGACACTATATAATAGTGTACCCAATAGCATTGGTGAGCTAACTATACCTACTACAAGATTGTCTGGATTGTATCCTATGCTTGGGATTGAGATCTGAGGATTGGACATCGGGTACCAGAGGTACCCCTTTTAATCCATACAGATAGCTCATAACTTTGGGGTTATCACATGTGAGTGAAACACTATATGATTGATGTTTTGACGTGACTATTATACACTCTTCTTGCACTAGGAGATGGCACGCTGACTTTTCCCTAACCTTCTTATCATCTAAATTACTAGTTTACTAGATATTTACAGCTGCTTCACTGTATATATATATATATATATATATATATATATATATATGTAATTGAAGAGTGAAGCAGCCGTGAATGTCCAGTAATTTAGTAATTTAGTAATTAATAATCCAGATATACAGTATATACATAGATTAATAATGAGTATTGCAATATAATTTGATACCTTTTGTATTGGACAAACATCTTTTTTATAATGATGAGCTTTCGAGAGGCTTAACCTCTCTTTATCAAGTCTCAAGCAATACTACATGAGATGGAACCCTCAGTTTGAATAATAACAGCAGATGCAGTTCTATCTAAGGTGTTAAGTTCGGTATTCCTATATACTTTTATTAATAATATGGAGCCCGCAACAGGATTCCTATTCCAAAATTGGAACCAAGAAAGTTGGCTAAATGAAGCCAAAAGTATATTCAACAAAGATTTAAATCTGGGGCAACGTAAAGAGCCTATTTTAAAGAATCAGTTCTTTGAACTGAACAAATTGTATAAACAACAATATAGAATATGGTGGGAGATAGCAAGTTTGGAGAATTACTTGACAAACAATTTAGTACCCAGAGGATTACGCATTAATCTATTCCCCACAATTCAAGGCCTACCTCGAGAATTTGTAAAAAAGTGGGACTCTGTGCTGTTGAGATGTTCCAAGTAACTCATGACTCTAATTTTAGAGTGGAAACAATCCCAATTGAAAGAGATTGATCCACAATTGAAAAAAGAAGTGGAAAAAATAAGAGAACACAACACAGACCCCAACTTTATAGAATTGGAAAATAAACTGCAAAAAGATATAGAGAATTTAAACAAAATGTTGGTTGATAGGAAACAAAAGAAATTTCATAGGGATTTAAATGATTTCCAAAGTGGAAATATTTTCAGAAGATCTAGAAAACAATTTATCCCTCAAACACATATAGATAATATCACGTCTGAATCAGAATGGTCTGATTTGAAAACAAATGATACATCAGGACCAACTAACTAAATGGTAAAAAGATCAACTAAAAATGTTTTAGATCTAAGAGCAGGATCAGGAGGGGTAAGAAAATATCAAGATACATACAAACCTCAACAAAAAAGTATACGGAAGAACTATATTCTTTACAAATATTCAATCTGTCAACCAAAACTCTATCAAATGATCATTTAGCAGTTCTCAAAAAAGGCCTAAACTTTTCACCTACAGGGGATTTTAACCTCTTTGAATGGGTAAAGGACACTCATTTGTTTGCCAGAAAATTGGCTCTAAAAAAGTTCTTCTCTAAAAAGAAGAATAAAATCCCAACATAACCTTTACATTCTAGGACTTTGAGAAGTCTTCAAAGTCTATTAGCAGAAAATTAAAAATTTCAATCAACAGGTCCTTACTCTGCTTTCAAACCAAAAAGTAAATATACACCACCTTTGAGGATAAGTCCCAATATTGAGCTATTTGTGAATAATGTGGTACATGATATGAAAAAAAAATCTAATAAAAGTAATATTAACTACAATCTGATTAAAACTGAAAGAATTGCATTAAAACAATTACAACAAGATAACAACATAATTATTAGAAATTCAGATAAAGGAGGTAATATAGTCATACTTGATCAAACTGACTACATTTTGGAATGTGAAAGACTCCTCAAAAACAAAAAAAGTTATAAAAAATTAGAAAAAGATCCAACTGATGACTTCATTGAGGAACTTAAAGACATTCTAACAAGTGGTCTAATTACCAAAGTTATTTGTAAATCAGAATTTGACTTCCTCTTGAATCAGAATAAAATAGCCATTTTTTATACCATTCCTAAAATACACAAGAATCCCCAAAAACCTCTGGGTAGACCAATTGTGTCAGGCATTGAAAGCCTCACAGAAAATCCCACTAAATATGTGGATTCCATGATACAAGAGTTTGTGATTTCTTTAGCATCATATGTAAAAGACACAAAGGATGTTTTATTGAAATTAAATGATATTTCAGTTAGTAACAAAGCACTTTTGGTGTCCCTTGATGTTGAATCCCTCTATACAAACATACAACATCAAAGAGGTATAGAAGCAGCAAACTACTTTTTATCAAAAAAGAGGAATTCAATATCTTAACCACAACCAATTCATATTAGAATTACTGGAGTTCGTATTAACTCATAATTATTTTGTTTTTCTCAATAAGTTTTACCAGCAAATATGTGGCACAGCTATGGGCACAGCAAATTTATATTTAGGCTGGGCACCAGCCTAAATTTATATTTAGGCTGGTGGGAAGAGCAAATTGTATTTACTGATCAATTGGATCAATATACCCAGTATATTGAACTGTGAATAAGATTCATCGAGGATATCTTGCTAGTATGGAATGGGAATCAAAAAGATTTAAAACATTGTATTGATATACTCAATAAAAATGATATGGGACTATACCTAACTTCAGAAATTAGTGAGAAGGAAATTCCCAAATCCTTAATTGAAGCGATACCAGTGGGGCAGTATTTAAGAATTAAAAGAAATTGCTCCAGTCAAATCAACTTTGAGATAGAAGCTAGAGAATTACAACATCGCTTCAAAGAAAGGGGTTATAAAAACAAACCCCTGAAGAGAGCATATCAAAGAGCAAAGGCATTTGACAGAGATCTACTGTTATCAAATAAAAATAAACAACAAGATGAAGTGGTTAGGTGCATAGGTACTTATAATGGAAAATGGCATGAAATTAGAAAAATATTCAATGACCATTGGAAGGTTCTCTTAGATGATGATGATGATCTAAGACCATTTTTAAGCAACCAGGCCCAAATCACTAGTAGAAGATCAACTAACCTGAGAGATATGCTGTCTAAAAGTCATTTAGAAGGTGCTAAAAATAAGACTTGGCTTAACAAAACAAAGGGCTGTTTCAAATGCCTATCATGCAGAGCATGTAAATATGTAAATACCACCAAAATATTCCCCTCAAAAGATGGAACTAGTAATTTCAAGATCCAGCAACTGATGACTTGTAAAACAGTAGGGGTTATATATCTCATGCTTTGCAAATGTGGTATGAAGTATGTAGGTAAAACCTGTAGAGAATTCAGATGCAGAATATTAGAACATATATACAGCATAACTAAAGAATATGACACACCAGTGGCCAACCATGTAAATTCCCAACATAATGGAGATCTTAACAATATATCCTTCATAGCCATTGACGGTATAAAACATAATATCAGAAGAGGGAATATTGATAAGGAATTATTAAAAAAGGAGGCCTACTGGATTTTTACACTCAAGACCAAAAAACCTTTGGGTCTTAATGATGGATTCACTTTCACACCATTTATTTAAAGCTTTATCCAACTATAAATGGTATTCATGCATTATTTATGCATTATTATATTTCATAAATTGGACACAATATGTCACAATGAAAGTATAACCCTTTTTTCTTCATATACACGATCCTAGAAGAAGTAGAAGAAACATTTGGTGTGACTTATATCCATCATGTAAATATATGATTTAACAATTATATATTTTATAGAAGGTATATAACATATCCCTAACAGTATCCCATTGTGAGATTTGCTGAATAAAATATATATAAATATACAATAACAATCATATATATCTACTTCTCTCATGTGTGACTTTAGAGAAATAGGTTACCCCCTTCTAGGGTATCCATCCATCATATTAATATAAATAATAATATGTATATATTATATATCCCCAAAAGGTTCATACAAGAATGAATGCTGTATTATATAAAGGGTTTAGTCCCTTCCTTATTTCTGCCAAATCTGAAACGTGTGCTATTTATAGCAATCATAATTGCAATTGGACTCTTTTAGTCCTATCTATCTTCATATATTCAGCAGTATTTTAAGTTATACTCTTTTTAATATTTGTGATTTTAAAAGCTTTGAGGTTGCTACTGCAACCATGGAGCATAAATAGCTCCTCTGACACTCCACCAGTAACCCCTGATAACATTTTCAGAAACATGCGTCGGGTTGCACGCACTACGCCGCGACGTCGCTCTATGACGTCACACGCAGACGCAAAGGCGACACGCGGGAAGTTTGGAGCTTAGGCGTTTCATAATCACATAGATTGACCATCTATATCGAAAAGATACATAAATACTATCCATAATCAATCTCAAATATATGAGCAAATATAAGAGTGTGGAAGTAGATAGTACATACCTAAGCTCCATAGTTCGAGTAGTGGAATCAATAATTAAATACTATTTTAGTAATGGGCTTTCCCTTATAACGGATGACTGTATACAAACCCCTATACCCTCATACTTAGCACTTAGCACTAGCACTTTATCTATATTGCAACTTATACTCAATACTACAATATATCATTATTTATTCTATTACTATTAGCACTATTAGCACTAGACACTTTATGGAAGTGCAATATATATATAAGTGCCAATACAAAAGTTTAGTATTTAGATTTATGTTCTTGCCACTCAATAACATTACACAGAACCTTATGCATCACTTTATTTCAGATGATTTATCACTTTAAAAAAGAGGATACATAGGGATTATTTGTATAATTTCAGTCAAACAATTCCAGTCAATATATAAGGTAGTCCTTAGAATCTCTTATTTCCCTACTCTCTTTATCTCGTCAGAACTTCAATATTTTAATAAGAAGTTTTAACTATATTAATAAATGTTAAGTTTTATATTTTTTGCTGTTCTATATTGTTACTTGGGCAGAGGGTGTGCACTTTAATTCCAAAGGATACTTATCCTGTCCCTTTCCCTTTTGTTATTTTATATCAATATATACATGAAAAAGCAGAGCACTGTAGTCCACAGTGATATCTTTCCTGTTGGTCAAACACCTCACTAAGAGAGCTAAGTCTTTTATAGTATAAGAAGAAAAAATAAATCACATGAAATTCTGATAATGTGGTCTTTTTAAATTTTCCTCTGAGTATTTTGACTCTTAAGTTTTGGATGGAGTGATCATTCTGGCTAAAATGATGTCCTACTGGGCTACAATAACTGTCTTCATTATGTTTTCTTTTTGAATGCCTGTGTAAATTCATCCTTAAATGCATTTTTGGGCCGGTTTCTCCAATGTAACAGCCTGTGTCACATAAAGTACATTGTATCATATAAACCACATTTGAGGATGTACATGAATATGATCCTTTGATGTTATAGGTTTTGTTGTTATGTGTGGCTGTATCATCATTACAAATGTGTTGGCATAATTTACAGGCACGTTTGTTACAAGGTTTAGTTCCATTTTTTGTATTCAGTTGTTCATTGGCCAATTTTCTGCTGACAAGTATATATATATATAGTGTGGTGTACTGCTATGAGGAGTCTGTGTGGAGCTGCAATCTATGTGAGAAGTTGTGATGCAAAACAGTCAGGAAGACTGGATCCTGAGAGCTGAGCTGAGATAAGCTCTGAAGTAAGGCAGCAGGGAACACTACTTAAAGTACAGAGAGACACTGGCAAGTAAGTTGGATTGCTTGGAGAATACAGCCAGCAGCTTAAGAAGAGACACTGAGTGTTTCAGCGTGACCTGGGAGGATAAAGAGACAGGACCTGACAGGACTTACTGTCAGCTTCCTGTGCTGCTCTGTAAGAGGATCAGTCTGTGTGACTGCAACAATATTTACTAGAGAGACTGTTTGCTCTAAAAGTAGAGGACCTGCACAGGATCCGTTGCAGCTGATAAAGCGGGGAGAGAGAGACCGGACTTAAAGGGACCACCCCTTTGTGTGAAAAGGTATTTTTTTACCTGCAGACCCAGAAGTGGTCTCAGGGCTAGTGAGGGTGTTCCTGTAAATAACTAGGCCCGTTTATTTAGATTTTTCTTTTCATGCTGAAATTAAGCTATTGTTTGTTTTGTATACTTTATTGAAAGCAAATATAAAGTATATGGTGACTTAGCGGTTTATGTGGAGATCACAGGAGCCATTGGTAGCCAAAGGCAGGCCCTGTAACAATATATAGTAAATAAATAGTACACCTGTGTTCACATTTGAATGTGTAAAACAAGTTTAAAAAATCTGCTTCCAGCTCAGAATTCCGAGAAATACAGTTATTACACTGCAGTCTGGGAAGCTGAGCTGGGACATGCAAATGTCTCGCTCTTCAGTCCATAGCCATTATCAAACATGGCTTCCTTTAAGCTTATGCCTGCTGTATTACATAGCTTTAATGCAAAGCCATGGATGGATTTTACACAAGCCGAGAATTCTATCCATGTACAGCTGTTTCACGCTTACTCGCTATCATCAGCATGGATATGTATATATGTAGCAGAGGCATTCCAGTGTTGGAGCTGATGAAGCCGAGAGGGCTTGGAGGAGTGCAAGGCAGAACCAGTGTGTTTGTGTGTGTGTGTGTGGGGGGGGCAGGTTGCAGGGCCCATTCCATACAGGGAATTATAGGCTGATATTGCTCATACATTTTTACAACAGTTATACATACAGAACACTTAGGCTTCACATCACATCACAATGTCCAATCATTCGATGCCCAGAAAGCATTTGACTGGTCTTTTTTATTTACTGCTCAATCATACTACAACATCCCAACCAAATCATTAAAGCTTTTTTAAACCTCTACCATAAATCTATTGCACATACTGTATATGAGCAATGGGCTTTGTTCCAAATGAAAGCATAAGACAAGGATGTTCTCTATTCCCACTTTTCTATGCCTTAGACATTGAACCCTTAGCTGTAGAAATTAGAATTTAAAATTGTATAACTTTTCAGTAATGCTTTGGAAAATCAATATAAATTTTCACTTTATGCAGATGACATTATTCTAACGCTTGGAAATCCTTACATATCAATCCTAAATCAATTGAAATTTTTAAACCAGTTTAGCTTTTTGTCAGGTCTAAGTATTAACACAAAATCATATGCAATGTCAATGAAACTTAGCAATCATACTCAACTTACATTAAATAAAAATCTTCATTTTGAATGGTCTGATAAAGAAATGTCCTACCTAATGTAAAAATCTCAGACCATCCACTTGGGCTTCATGAGCTTAGTTTTCCTCATTTTTAATAACAAAAATTACAATCAAACTAAAAGAATGGACTAAATTCTCTATTTCCCTACTAGATGGAACAATAGATGAATACCTAACCATAATTGCTGGATGTATTTAGCATGTTGCCAATCAGTTATTACAAAACTCCAGGAAAAAAAACTAATGTTTTTTTTCTAAAAATATATCTTGAATTTTACAGTATCCAGAATTAATCAAAATACACGTCAGACAAAAAATTCTGGATGAACTATCGTCTCAAAATAAAAAACACTATTATTAACAGCAAGATATAAACAACTGATAGAATGGCACTTATCTAAACCATCATTACCATGGATAAAAATAGAGCAAGATTCATACTTTCCAAAGGTAATTGTAAACATAGAGCCTCATTCAATTGAGCTTCCGGGAGATCCGGGCTTTGCAAACTTAGCCCTCAATTTATTGTGCTATTCAATTGCGTCATTTTGTGGCCTCTGATCAGGTTACGGGATCCGGCCTCCGATTCACTGCGATGGTTCAAATCGCAAGTTAATGCCCCTCCAAGACTTTGATCTTTCACAGACGCAAGAGTTGCGAATGCTAAAATCGTTATTCAGTTGCTCTGATTCCCCCTCGCAAAGCAAGCCGTCAATCCTGCAAATGGCAAAAGTCGAACCCCAAGTCACGGGTACCAAGGAGGACTCACAAAGGCCTTAATGACATGTCCAGAGCACTGTAAATGCACATATACACACACTACTGTACTTTTATTAAAATGGAATGTGATGGTAGGCCTTAGAATTAATAGCACACCATTCTCAAGCTCCCAAATCGGCCAAAAAATACTTGATTTCATGTTCAATTTCCGTGTTATATCGATCCTGGCAATCAATGTGTTAATACTTATAATGGAACTCGCATGTAGTAAAATATCATATTTACAGCTTTATCTATATTGCATGATATCTGGAATGTGGGTCCGATCGTAACTCGTAATTCAAGCCTGTAGGATTTGGAGATTGTCATCATTACTTTAATGAAAAATGGAGGTAGGATTTCAAAGTCCTACGGGCTTGAATTATGAGTCTCGATCAGACCCACATTCCATTGGCTGTTTCTAACCGCGGGTTACGGCCTTGCATAATCGATCATGTTCAAGCTCCAAATGCTACATACGATAACATGGTTTGCTATGTACGCTATCGGGATGGGGCCTGTGGGCTCGGCCAATTGAATAGCACCATAAGTTGTGGAATCTGCTGGCCCGCAGGAGGCCCGCAGACATATGTCCTGTACTCCATAACTTGCGGCCTCTGAATTGAATGAGGCTCATAGCATGGTTAAGGTTTCCTAAAAGGCCAAACTACATTTCAAGTTATTTCCCGTTCAATCATAACCTTTACTTATAGGATAAATATAAATATAAACCCACAAAACCACAACCTGCCTTAAAATCTATAGCGCAAGTAAATACTTTAGCCCATACTTATCACCATAAACCATGTGGAAATAAAAGTAAAATAAGTAAATCCCAACCCATGTAGCCTATGACTTAAAGATGAAGACAAAGAGTAAAGAGCAGGCATTTAAATTATACAAAAAAGAGGGGACAGAGACTGCTTTATGTGAGTACAAGTAAGTCAACAAGGCTTGCAAAAGTGCTGTTAGACTGGCTAAAATATAAAATGAAAAGTTAGTTGCAAAGGAGAGTAAGACTAACTGTCATGATCTTCCTGACCACCAGTCCTTGGGACTCATATTACCTGTCCAGAATGATTAGGATTTTGAGGATGGCCATTTGCAAACTCTTCCTCCAGAGCCTGCAAATTTTGAATATCCATTCGTAATGAGGAATTTTCCTATTTTGATATTCCTAACTCTTCCTGTTTGTTTGCTTCCTCCACGAGTCTGGCCACTAAAAGGTTATTCACTGTTTTGATTTTTTCATATTTTCCTTTATTATTATTCTGCATCTGCCCTAATAAATATTTATCAGCATGTAATTCCTCAATCTGTAATTGCAACTCCTTGTTGTGATAATGCAGAGCATTGTTTTCCTCAACTTTGTGAGACACTTTTGCATGCTCATTCTGAAGTTGCTCATCAAGATATCTTATTTTCTCATCTCTTTCAATGATATTTCTTTGCAGCTGTTCCTGTTTATTCTTCAAACCCTTGGGCATATTGACTTCTACTTTTAGGCACATATTTTCTCTTTATAGAGTGTGACAGATTCACTGTCACTCTCAGGATCCGTGCCTGGTTTTTCAATAAAATGGAGGACGCAGGAGCTCTTTAAATATTTAACCACACTTTACTGGTTGTTTTAACAGCATACAACATAAAACTGAAGGCAGAAACAAAACTCTAGCTTCTCATTGAAGCCCTGCATAACTGAACTGTAGTTTCCCTTACTGTCTTATGTGGGCGTGCAAACATACAGTCCATATAACGGTAGCAGAGGTGTCTTTTCCTCTCACCTCTCTTAGGCTCTGTATCTCCGGGCCTCTCTTTACACAGCAGATCCCTCCTTCGGTCATCACCTTGAGGGACTTTCTCTTCAAAGCTTCTGGCTTTGTTCCATTAGCTTTCAGTGCGGCCTCTGACTTCAGCCCTGCACACTTCAACACTCCAGCTCTGTCAAACAGCTTTCCACCTGGAGACAGCTGTCGCTCTTGATTGCAGCCACCGCCAAGCTTTTTAAGGATCTTCTTAACCCTTTCACTCCTGGGGAGAATTCTTGAAGGGCTCTCTACTGCCCTCTGGTGACACACCATCACATATCCCCCACCCCAGCTCGACACCATGGGGTTGAGCGTCCAACGCCGTGAGGCCGTATCTGCGATCCAACACACCCTCTGTACTATCTGTGTTCTCTCCGCACTCTTCTCGTTACGGCGACACCAGTGAGGCTTTACTCTACTCAGAGCTACCGCTCTTCGAGCTGCACCATCCGTTGGCGCTCTCTTCTTTATACTTCTAGGAGCATCTACATCATGTGTCTCTATTGTCATCTTAAACTCCATCATAGGACTTTTCCAATTTCGCAGCTTACCTTCTTCATCACTGCTTTTAAATACCTTTGCCATTCCTTGGAACCGTGTTTCCTTTCTGGGTGAAGAGACCATTCCTTTTCCCGCTCTTCCTTTCACTCTATATTTCCTGCTTTCTTTGGCGTTCCGCCTTCTGTCACTTAAACTTTGAGGGTAGGACACCGGCCCGCCCATCTCTCCGAGTGTCCTGCCCCAGGGACCCTTGAAAAGTACTTCTTGTACTTTGGTATGAGAATATGTTTCTCCATACAGTCGCTTCCCTGGGGGTACATCACAGGTTTCCGTGACCTTGTGTTCCAGCTGATGTATCTTTTCTTTTAGACCCGTCATCTTATTCTCGCAGCTCGGACTTATCCTCTTTATATCTTTAATGTAAGGACTGACGTTCACCAGTTCACTCTCCAGCTTGCATACTCCCTGCCAGTTTGTGGCTAGACGCTGTGTTTTCGTCTGTTCAAAGTCACCCCGACAGTATTTATGCCTTATCTGCAGACCGGGAGCCTGGGACTGGAGCTGCCTCACTTCGGCCTCTTTATGCTTTGAGTTCATTTGCTCCTTTAATCCTCCTGTTAAACGTTCTTTTTCCAGGAGATTATCCACAGCTTTCTCATCTCTTTCAACTTTACTATGGAACAACAACAACTTCTTGGGCTGTTTTTCCTCCCTCTGTTTCTGGCTCTCTCGGTACCAGGTGCTCCTATTGGCTGGCTGACAACTCTCACCAAAACGCATCAGCCTCATCCAGTCATCTTGCTTCTTTTCTGGTACAGCATCCTTAAGAGGCTCCACAAGCATGTCCTCTCTCAGGGCTGCTTCTTGAGCCTGGGTCCGCACCTCCTCTTTCTTGCGGTTCACAGCAGGCCTACTCTTTACCACTGTGCTTTCAGTCCTGTAAGGTCTGCAACTCTCTACCTCTGCCAGGAAGGATCTCTCAGATGGGTTTTGCTGGAATATCTCCAGCTGTTCACCAACTGCAGGCTGACACTCAGCAGATAGGCCAGTACACTTCTTAGTGGCCTCTTGAATCCTAGATTCCTGGAAAACACTTTTATTTCCGGCATCCTCAGCCTTCATCCGTATTATATCTTCTTTTAGTGGCTTGTCCACTTGCTTTGCCTCCAAGGCTTCCAGCTTTTCATCGCCTTTGGCTTCCTTCAGCCCCAGTTTCTCCTCATTAGCTTGTTGCAAATCCAGTTGACTTTGCTTGTACTGGATCTTTTGCTGCATGATCAACAGAGGAACCTCCTCTGACTCTTCTATCAGGTCGTCCCCGAATATCTTTGGCTGCTCAGCCGTGTTTTCTTCACCATTCTGTCTTTCTTGTACAAGCTCCTTCACTATGCCTCGCATATGAGCTTTCTGCAAGTATCGCTCTGCATTAAAGGTAGCATCTTGTGCACACAGTTCCTGAAGATCGGGGTTAGTCTCTTCTGAACCAACTCCACTCTGCTTCAACTGTGCCTCAATATCAGGGAGTGTGCTCACCCTCTGCTTTTCTGGAGTATGGAACAGGAGCTCCTTTTCTATTACAGCTTCTTCCCTCTGGGATTTACGGTCAGTGAGGAGGTCTCGCTTCACCTGTTCGCCACTGTGCAGCCGCTTCTGCATAATTCTCTCATTCATCTTGTACTTGGGGGGACTCTTCCACTGCTCCCAATTAGACATCGGTGTCTTCTTCCTATAGGACACTCTGTTGTCCTCAAACGCAGGCTTCCTTCTCCATTCAGGAATATAACCTGGCATCATCCTGATCCCCTTGATTTCAGTAGGAACTTGCCTGTCTTCTACTTCCGGCTTTTTGAAACCCACTGGGATAGAGTTCAACTGTACTCCTTGCTTTACTTGTTTCCCGTCTTGCTTCTCTTTATCCATAGCACTTTGTTCTATGGCAAACTGAGACAGAATGCTCTCGGGACACTTAATAGTTTTAGAAGGACACATCTCCATGCCCTGCTTCATATGTTCTCTCAGAGACACTGGTTTGTCTTTCTCCATCTTAATCTCTAGACTCTTTTCTTCCTTAACTTTTACTTTGGAAAGATTTCCATTTTCTTTATCATTTTTATGACATTCTTCCTTTCTAAGAACACTGGCTATATTCTTCCACCTGGTCTCTCCTTTCTCTAGGTCAGAGATCTTTGTCAGGCACTTTCTTACTCTAGTACTCTCCAGCTCAGGAGTATTCACCAAGTGCAGGTGGCTGTGTCTGTCCAGGTCTCTTATGGAGGCCTTCTCATCGCTCTTGTCCACAAGATTTCCGAATCTGTTTGGGTTCCCTACTTCCTCAATGACTTTATCAGCATCATCGGTCTCTTTTGCTCTCTCAGCAATCTCACTTGTGCTCTCTGTGGTTGTCTCAGCAGTCTCACTTGTGCTCTCTGCTGTTCTCTCAGCAGTCTCACTTGTGCTCTCTGCTGTTCTCTCAGCAATCTCACTTGTGCTCTCTATGGTTGTCTCAGCAGTCTCCCTTGTGCTCTCTGCTGTTCTCTCAGCAATCTCACTTGTGCTCTCTGCTGCGCTCTCAGCCGTCTCACTCGCAGCGGCTCCTGCCGTCTCACTCGCACCGGCTCCTGCCGTCTCACTCTCAGCGGCTCCTGCCGTCTCACTCGCAGCGGCTCCTGCCGTCTCACTCGCAGCGGCTCCTGCCGTCTCACTCGCAGCGGCTCCTGCCGTCTCACTCGCAGCGGCTCCTGCCGTCTCACTCGCAGCGGCTCCTGCCGTCTCACTCGCACCGGCTCCTGCCGTCTCACTCTCAGCGGCTCCTGCCGTCTCACTCGCAGCGGCTCCTGCCGTCTCACTCGCAGCGGCTCCTGCCGTCTCACTCGCAGCGGCTCCTGCCGTCTCACTCGCAGCGGCTCCTGCCGTCTCACTCGCAGCGGCTCCTGCCGTCTCACTCGCAGCGGCTCCTGCCGTCTCACTCGCAGCGGCTCCTGCCGTCTCACTCGCAGCGGCTCCTGCCGTCTCACTCGCAGCGGCTCCTGCCGTCTCACTCGCAGCGGCTCCTGCCGTCTCACTCGCAGCGGCTCCTGCCGTCTCACTCGCAGCGGCTCCTGCCGTCTCACTCGCAGCGGCTCCTGCCGTCTCACTAGCAGAGGCTCCTGCCGTCTCACTCGCAGAGGCTCCTGCCGTTTCACTCGCAGAGGCTCCTGCAGTCTCACTCGCAGAGGCTCCTGCAGTCTCGCTCGCCTGCTCTGCAGTCTCTCTCGCCTGCTCTGCAGTCTCTCTCGCCTGCTCTGCAGTCTCTCTCGTCTGCTCTGCAGTCTCTCTCGTCTGCTCTGCAGTCTTTTTTGACGCTCTCTTGGTGGCTTGTTGCACTCTCTCTGCTATCCACCAGGTCTCGAACTCCTGATTTCTTTCTTCATCAGGTTTGATTTGCCTTCCCTTAACAGGGAAACTGCATTTTAAACTTGGGCAGACAAGCATGTCCGTTGGATAGCAATAAGCCGGTCTGTCAAAAAAATCCCAGGAGTGCAGTCTCTGTACTGTTTTCACTCCCAGTCTGAAAAGGATCTCTTCCTTCAGGATACAATAATTTGTAGCCTTTTCTTCAGGCAGATCTCAATATGCTCTCTGAGCTTCTCCACACAGATAGGGACCCAGGACTGTGGCCCAGTGCTGTTTAGGCCAACCTTCCCTAGTGGCAATCTTCTCAAAGTTCAGGAGATAGGTGTCCACGTCATCCTGAGCTGTCATCCTCTTTAGGAAGCGATTAGGATTCATGCTTCCACTTGCTTCTGTAACCACGGTATTATTTGCAGACTTCAGTTTCTGCAGCTGCACTTTCTGTGCCTCCAATGATTCTCTCATGTGGACTCTGTCCATTTCCACTTGTATCTGCCATTTCTCTGTGGCCTCACGCATACGGATTATGTCCTTTTCTGCTTGTCTCTGCCATTTCTCTGTGGCCTCTCTCAGACATGCAGCAGCATCTCTTAGTCGAGCATCATTTGCAGCAAGGGCTCTGTCTTCTGCAATTTCTTTCAGCCCTTTCTGCTGGCTTTCTTGCTGACAAGCTCCGCCCACTTTCTGGCATGTAGTGGCATCTGCCAGGGCTTTCAATAGCTCCTCCATTGTTGTACTGTACTGTGGGCTGTCTTCTTAAACACAGACAATTTTCTATCCCACCACTGCCACCATAAATGTGACAGATTCACTGTCACTCTCAGGATCCGTGCCTGGTTTTTCAATAAAATGGAGGACGCAGGAGCTCTTTAAATATTTAACCACACTTTACTGGTTGTTTTAACAGCATACAACATAAAACTGAAGGCAGAAACAAAACTCTAGCTTCTCATTGAAGCCCTGCATAACTGAACTGTAGTTTCCCTTACTGTCTTATGTGGGCGTGCAAACATACAGTCCATATAACGGTAGCAGAGGTGTCTTTTCCTCTCACCTCTCTTAGGCTCTGTATCTCCGGGCCTCTCTTTACACAGCAGATCCCTCCTTCGGTCATCACCTTGAGGGACTTTCTCTTCAAAGCTTCTGGCTTTGTTCCATTAGCTTTCAGTGCGGCCTCTGACTTCAGCCCAGCACACTTCAACACTCCAGCTCTGTCAAACAGCTTTCCACCTGGAGACAGCCATCGCTCTTGATTGCAGCCACCGCCAAGCTTTTTAAGGATCTTCTTAACCCTTTCACTCCTGGGGAGAATTCTTGAAGGGCTCTCTACTGCCCTCTGGTGACACACCATCACAAGAGACTTAAGCTCCTCTCCACTATTTGAAAAATTAGAATGTGCCAGAGCCCAAAAATCTTCCTTCTGTTTTATCTGCTTGTCTTTTTTTGCAATCGTTTTCTGCAGTTTTTCAACAAGGACAGATGCCTTTAGGATCTCCTGACGACAGGATGCATCTTCTTTATCCTTCCCTGATTGGCAGGGCTCCTTCCACCCCTTGAGCCAGATCCTACCCATGGTTGCCTCTACCAGCAGCTTCATATAACTGGCTTGCAGCTCCAACTCTTCCTGATTTAAGGGTTTAATCAACACAGCCTCCTTGGACTCTGGTTTTAGTCCCAATTTTTGGCAGCGCTGATTATTCAGGATTGCCTTGCAGTACACCCTGGAGTCTTTTCATTAACTCAAGCCTGTAGTATGAAGGCTGTTGCAAAGCAATAGCTGGCTCCATCAGATAATCATACGCCTGCTCCAAAGTGATCTCCTCCCACACCAGTCCCTCCAGCCATTTTGATAGCTCACCTCCCTGGTGGAGCTCCAGGAATGCCATCCGTTGATGCTTAATAGCTGCTGCCAGTTCCTTTTGCATGGCAACCTGACGTTCTCTCCGCTCCTTCATCCTTGTGATCTGGCTCCTTTTCTCCTGAATCACTTCTGTTCTGCAGGAAATCAGGGACTTGGTCTGATAGTACTGGGCAAATTGTCTGTCTGTCCCTGCATCTCCTCCAAGCCGCGGAAAGTACTCGACTTCTGTCTTGGATAATTTTCCATATGCCATCCTGGCTGTTGGTTTTATGATGAGATCCTGCTTCTGTTACCAGTTTTGGAGATCTGCTTCTTTCAGTCGGGCTTGATAAGGCTGTTATGGCCAAACCTACCCAGCAGATACACCTGGTTATTTTGATCCCTTCACCAAGACAGCTGATGTCTCTAAATGCCCTTACAAGTTTATGCAGTATTTAAAATAATATGAACGCAGGCTCAACATTATAAAACGCAAGAACTGCTTTTATTGTTGTGGAAACTTCATAACAGGTTCAATAGATGTATACTTAAACTTGAACTGATAACATTCTGTAACCGTTGGTGTGTCTTCTGGATTTTGTATAAAGTACTATTAACAAGGTTTCATTTGCAAAGCATCGTAACGTTTTTACATCCATTATTATCTTCTCTAGTAATATTGACATCACATATATAGTTGTGAGCGTACGAGTTGTTGCTAACGCTGCGGGCTCGCGTAGCGAGTCGCGGGCCTCGCGAAGCGAGGGCCGCAGCTCGCAGGGCCGCGGCTCGCGTAGCGAGTCGCGGGCCTCGCGAAGCGAGGGCCGCGGCTCGCAGGGCCGCGGCTCGCGTAGTGAGCCCGCGGCCCTCGCGAAGCGAGGGCACTGTGCCAGGTTGTCAGTTGCTGGCTTGGAGCGCCGCAGGCGCTCCATGCCAGCACCTGAGGACTTTGCAAAGCGAGGTCTTCAGTTGCAGCAACTGCGACCCTTGCAAAATTTCAAAAAAAGTTGACGTCGCAACACATTACGACACTCGCAAACAACATACGACACACGTTCACACACATTACGACACTCGCAAACAACATATGACACACGTTCACACACATTACGGCCTCGCAACACTCGGACGCAACTCGCGAACATTACAAAATTAAAAACACAAAACATACACACACCACATACATAAAAACCGTTTCTACACCAAGAGGGAACACCCAGGACCTCAAAAATGCAACTTACAACTTAATTGCACTCAAAATAAAAGAGTTTACACACTAAATAGTTTGTTAAGCGACACAAAAAATGGCCGACGAATAAAACGAAAACGAGGCTACACACGCAAACACCATACGAGACACGTTACCACACATTACGACTTCGCAAACATCGGACGCAACACGCCGACATACAAACATTTAAAACTTAAGAAATACACACAACAAACACATAAAAAGCTTACCTACAGCAAGAAGAACCAGCCAGCACCTCAAAAAAACAAGTTACACCTACATTTAAATCAAAATAAAACACTTTAGACACTAATACCATCACTAAGCGAGAGAAAAAATGGCCGACGAACAAAACGAAAACGAGGCTTCAGACGTAACTACACTACACTTACTCGCAATAATGAAACACATACTATGCGGAACGTATCACAATCACATTAAACACCATTTTGAACAGTAATACGCACAAAATGGCTGATGAAACGCAAATTGTACGCTGGAACGCAAATAGCGCATGCGTATTGCGTTCTAACGGTCTCACTTTCCAGAACTTTCTACAAGTTTATAAATACTGCCTATTTCACACAAAAAAAAACATTTCTCCTCAGGTGATCAACGGAGTGACTTCTGAGATAACTGCTGCTTTTACTTGAGAAGACAATTCTTTACTAATTTACTACTTTGCATTGTGCACATTACAACTGAGAGGTAAGCTATAATATATTACATTTTATTATCAGGACAGGTCAAACAAATAAAAAAATAAACTAGGATTTATGTAGTGACATATATGGCACATTTATGTGTATAGGCTCAAAAAAAAAAAAAGGTTCATTTAACAAAACAACAAAAAAAAATAATTCTATATTAAACAGAGGTTTATGTATAGTGACATGTGACACGCACATATATGTCTATAATGTATAGTGACATCTGACACGCACGTATATGTATAGAATGTATAGTGACATGTGACATGCACATTTATGTGTATTGCCCCTGCATAGTGACATGTGACACAGACATATATGTGTATCATGTATATTGACATGTCACACACACATTTATGTGTACTGCCCCTTCATAGTGACATGTGACACGGACATATATCTGTATAATGTATAGTGACATGTGACACCCACATTTATGTGTATTGCCCCTTCATAGTGACATGTGACACGGACATATATGTGTATAATGTATATTGACATGTGACACACACATTTATGTGTACTGCCCCTTCATAGTGACATGTGACACGGACATATATGTGTATAATGTATAGTGACATGTGATACGCACATTTATGTGTATTGGCACTGCAACAAAATTAGCTTAAAACAAAATCAGTAAACAACTACATTTAAATGACATTATATGTCATGTATACTGATATGTCACACGCACATACATGTGTATCGTCTATAGTTACATCTCACACACACACATTTATGTGTGTTGGAAAAAACAAATATAAGGTTAATTATGTGTATTGGCACTGCAACAAAATTAGCTTAAAACAAAATCAGTAAACAACTACATTTAAATGACATTATATGTCATGTATACTGATATGTCACACGCACATATATGTGTATCGTCTATAGTTACATCTCACACACACACATTTATGTGTGTTGGAAAAAACAAATATAAGGTTAATTTAACCATTTAAATATGAGTCATGTATACTGATATGTCACACGTACACAAAATAATTACATTAAACTATGGAATGTGCTTCATGTATGTGACATATGTGTGTAGCCCCCAACAACAAATAAGGTTAATTGAAAAAAATGACACGACTATATTTCAATGACATTCATTTACTTCAATTCAATACATCATATAAAGCTGATTCTTTTTATTTCTTTGAATATTCAAACAGACTCTGCATCAATAGCGTCTCTCAACAATTTGCACCGTGCACTGTGAAGCACAATCCCTTTTAAAGAACACCAACAAAGAAGAAGAGGTAAGATACAACAAGACATTACATGCTCAAAAGGCCATGCTTTGCTACATGAAAAATTATAAATATACAAATAACTATTTCACTTTCTTTTTCAAAAAGACACTACAAGAAGACCGGCGCATTAAGATTGGCAGGAGGGGACCGTCTGTCATTCAAAACTTCAAGCAAGGTAAAGTATTAAGTATAAACAAGAAAGAACCATGAGCCTCATTCAATTGCGACTTCCTCAATTCAATAGGGCTCTATATAAGCACATAACATATTTTTTATACAGAACTTTTTAGTTACTGAACTTCTAACCACAATCAAGGTTTTCAATAACTAAAAACTTTGATCAATAAATATGTTATGTGATTATATAGAGCCCTCTTCAATTGGCAAAATTGCAATTCAATGAGGACCTATATATCTTTAATGGCCAAGGGCCTCACTCAAATGTGATTTGCCCATTTCAATAGGCACAGAGCATATTTTTTAAAGGAACTTTTTCTTTTGTGAACACGTTGCTTTTGGATACAAGTTCACTAAATACAAAATTACGTAAAAAAATATGCTCTGTGGTGATATTGAGCTCTATTCCATTGGCCAAAACACAATTGAATGAGGAGCTCACAATATAACAAATGCAGTAACCAAAGGCCCTCATTCAATTGCTATTTTGGGGAATTCAATATGGCTATAAATAAGCACTTTTAGGCCCTTATTCTATTTTAACAAATATATGTGATGATGTGCTTATTTACAACCCTATTCAATTTTCAACATTGCAATTCAATGACGGCCTTAGAGTACTATTACATTGTAAAAAATGCAATTGAATGAGGGGCAAACTATGCAACATATGGTACACACAAAGGCCCTCATTCAATTGCAATTTGCCCACTTGAATAGGGCTCTAAATAACAACATAACTATTTTTTTTAAATAAGTTTTTAGTTACTAAAAATATATCCAAAATAAAGTTTTTAAATGACTAAAAACTTATTTAAAAAAATATGCTATGTGCTTATTTAGGGCACGATTCAATTAGCCAAATCGCAATTGAATGAGACACAAACTGCTACACACAAAACTGAATTTCTTATTCAATGTTTAACAACCTATAAGCCTTACAAAGAAGAAAAAATAAGAATAACAAAAGTGTTGCGCACCTAATAGCATTGTACAAAAAATCACACAAACTCATAGGAAACTAAATTAACAATCTTCTTTAATGTTTAACAACCTATAACCAGTACAATCAAGAATAAATAACTTTTGCACAAGTGGTGCGCACCAAATAGGATTGTCAAAAAATAACACAAACACATAGCAAACTACATTAATTATATTATTTCATGGTTCACTAACTATAAGCATCACAATAAAGGTTAAATAAGTATACCACAAGTGCTGTGCACAAAACAGGATTGTACAAAAAATAACATAAACACATAGCAAAATAAATTTATATTCTTATTTAATATATCACAACCCACAAGCCTTACTAAGAACCTTCAAGAACAATAACAAAAGTTGTGGGATTGTACAGAAAGTAAAAAAAAAAGATAGAAAAAAATAACCATAACTGATACAATACAGTCAAATTAATACATTTTTCAATTATTTAAAAGACATTTCACTCAAACAACATTTTCTATTTTATATTACAACAGATACTGCGTGAAGACAATCGGACGAGGACTTTTTCCACAGGACCGGACCATCGGACGAGGACTCGGACCAGACCAGCAGACGAGGAATTTCAACACAGGACCAGACCAGCAGACGAGGAATTTCAACACAGGACCAGACCATCGGACGAGGACTTTCACCAACGGACCACAACATCGGACGAGGGCTATCGCCACAGGACCACACCATCGGACGAGGACTTCCAACAGAGGACCACACCATTGGACACCGATTTTGAACCGAGGACCAACAAACATTCGGATTTAAATCACACTTCAACCAAGGTAAAGTATAATAACTACTAAAGTATAAAACTAAAGAAACTGCTTTCAGTTGCATCTGTGTCAACAGATAAATAAAATAATTAATTTAATATCTCCCTTATTTTATTTAAATTGCTACTATGCAATACATAGCTCAATAACCACATCACTTATTTTTTTAGCAAAGAAGTTTTGCAGTGGAAAATATCTATCCACAAACAAAGTTTTTAATAAATAAAACCATTATTTTAAAAACACATGTTACATGCTTATTTACAGCACTATTCTATTGGCCACATTCTTAGCCAGTGAGGACACGAATTATAAAGTTAACTAAATATAAATGATACATTCTAAATATAAATGATACCTTAATGATTTGCCTTTTAGTTCACCAATTGTGCACAAGAATCTTTAACAGGAATTACAATTTTAAATATACACAATTACATTTACTTTTTTTTACTTTACAGATTAATATGGCTGATAACGAGACCAAAGAAGAGAAGAAAAGACGTCAAACTAGAGAAAGACAAGAGAGATGGGCCGCCCAGCAGACACGGGAGGAGAAAGAAATTCGACGAGAAAAAAAAACGCAAAAGACTTGCAAATAAAAGAATATCAGCTGCAAAAATGAAAGATACAACCAAAAAAAATAAAAAGATAATAAAGCATTTACAAACTGTTCCTAAAACATCAGATGACATTTTACAAGATACCAGTGAAGACAGACCAAAAAAAGCAACTACAAAAACAAAGCATTTACAAACTCTTACTAAAAACTTACAGGACATTTCAACCAAACAAGTCCAACATATACCAAGAAAAGCAACGAAAAAAACTAAACATTTAGAACCTGTTGTTGAAACATTTCATGACTTTTCATCTGATGAATATGAAAGTCAACATCCAATATGCTTTGCAAATTGTCCTTTACTGAAGTCTTTAGCAGTAGAGGTTCATAGTTGTGGGGACATGACTACTCAATGTCAATTTTGTGAGGCTTATTATTTTAAACAGGAGAGACCCCGAGATGGACAATTTATTAGTTGTTGTCAAAAAGGAAAGTTCAAACTTCCAGAAAGGAAACTATTTCCAACCTATTTACAAAATATTATGACTGAACCTACTTTTCCAAATTACAAAAATTTTAAGACAAACATAAGATCCTACAATAGTGCCATATCATTTGCATCTATGGGGGCAACATTGGCTGCTAATGTACCAGGACATGGTCCTTACTGTTTTAAAGTCCAAGGACAAATTTATCATAGGACTTCACATTTACATCCAGAGGAAGGAGAGCAAAGAAAATTCGCTCAACTATATGTCCTAGATACAATGGAAGCTGTTGACCAACGTGTGCAGATGGAAGAAAATAAAAAATGCTTACCCAGTGTTTTTATAGAGCTAAATAACATTATGGACAACAATCCCTACAGTAAAGCTTACAAAAAATTGGCAGAAGTAGAAAATGAACAACTACTTCATGCACAAAGACATCAATTAGCCATGCCAAAGGTTAATATGGTGCTTAAAAGAGACAGACATACTGATAAACGTCGTTATAACTTGCCAACATCAAATGAGGTTGCAATGGTCTTTCAGAATGATGAAGGAGAACCACCATTTCAAAGAGACATTAGAGTATATCCCAGAAATGAGGACCAACCATTTATTAATATTAATATCTTAAGTCCAAATTTAGATCCAATGACATATCCCATCTTTTTCCCACACGGAGAAGCAGGTTGGCAACCAAAATTAAGCCTTCCCAGTTACCCAAATGCTAAAGCTAGAATCCGAAATAATGTTTCTATGCTTGAATTTAAAGTTGCTCAAATTGCCATTAGAGATGAATTTAATCCAATTTTATGTGGTGGGAAACTAACACAACAATGGATTATTGATTCATATTTGCAAGTTGAGGCAAATAATTTAAACTTTATAAAATATCAACAAGATAAACTACGTGTAGAACAATATTGTGGACTCATGGACTATGTTGCTGACGTGGCTACAAGCAGAGACATGACAGCTGGCAAAGCCATCATTTTACCATCTTCCTTTCAAGGATCTCCTCGAAATATGAGAGAAAGATACAATGATGCTATGGCTATTGTGACAAAATTTGGAAAACCAGATTTATTTGTGACATTTACATGTAATCCACAATGGCCAGAAATTAATCAAAATCTACTTCTTGGACAAAGTGCTTCAGATCGACCAGATTTAGTAGCCAGAGTTTTTAAGATCAAATTAAATGAATTAATACGTGACTTCACTATAAATCAGTTATTTGGCAAATGTCTTGCTTATGTATATACCATTGAATTTCAAAAAAAGAGGCCTTCCACATGCACATCTTCTCATAATACTTCAAGAGAAAGATAAATTAGATACTTCGGACAAAGTGGATGCAGTCATAGTTGCTGAACTACCAGATCCAGAACTATATGGTAGACTATATGAGATTGTTACTCATCGCATGATTCATGGACCCTGTGGAGACCTTAATCCACAATCACCATGTATGGAAAATAATCAATGTTCAAAAGATTTTCCAAAAGATTATAGAGACAAAACATATGCAAATTGTGATGGATATCCACTTTATAAAAGAAGAGAAGGAGATAGTGCCATTATTCGTGGAAAAAAAGTGGACAATAGATATGTAGTACCCTACAATCCACATTTACTCATGAAGTACAACGCCCACATCAACGTAGAAGCTTGCACTTCCATCAAATCCATTAAATATGTCTACAAATATATTTACAAAGGTTACGATGCAGCTACTGTAGTCGTCAAAAGTGCAGACAACCCTGAAAGTAGTGAGTTAGTACATGATGAACTTGCATCTCATGTAGATGCTCGCTATGTCAGTGCGCCAGAAGCTATGTGGCGGCTTTTAAAATTTGAAATGCATGATAGATCACATGCAGTATATAGGTTAGCAGTACATTTGCCACAACGACATTTAGTCTATTTCCATGCTGGAAATGAAATGAATGCATTGGCCCAAAGTGAAGATTGTCACACTACACTAACTGCATGGTTTGCATTAAATTCCACTGATGCTCAAGCAACACAATACTTATATATTGAAATTCCATATCACTATGTTTTTGTGAATGGATTATGGAGAGCAAGAAAAACCAGAGGCAATAAAATAATTCCACGAATTTACACAGTCAGTCCAAGAGATGTTGAACGATTTTGCTTACGGATATTACTTTTAAATGTTCCAGGAGCACAAAGTTTTGAACAATTAAGAACTGTTAATGACATTGTATATGAATCCTTCCATTTAGCTGCAAGACATAGAAACTTACTCGCTGATGATACAGAGTGGGAAAGATGTTTAGAAGAAGCAGCACAATGTCAAATGCCACGACAGATGAGAGAACAATTTGCTTTTATTTGTATCTTCTCAAATGCTCCAAATGCATTAGCTTTGTGGGAGACTTTTAAAACTAATATGGCTGAAGACTTTATGCGACGATACAATGAACCCATTGCACACTTAAAAGCCTTAATGGAAATCCAAGAAGTCTTTTTAACTCATGGATTAAGTTGTGCAAGTTTAATTTGCCTGATCCAGGTCTAATAGATGACATTAACTTTGAAGACTATGACATTCAACTACAAGCAGAAAGAACAGTAGAAAGACTTGCAACTTTAAATACACTACAATTGCAAGCATTTCATGCCATTAAAAATGCTATAGATGATGACATGGTGACAGAGCGTTATTTCTATCTTGATGGACCTGGCGGATCAGGAAAAACATATTTGTACAATTTATTAATGAGTTCAGTACGAGCACAAGGAAAAATAGCAATGGCGTTTGCCACTACTGGAATTGCTGCACTTTTATTAGAAGGTGGAAGAACTGTTCATAGTGGATTTAAACTGCCAGTGCCTATTTTGGAAAATTCTGTGTCAGATATTCGCATGACATCCTTACAAGCAAAGAAATTGAAGAAATGTAAATTAATTATAATAGATGAGGCCACAATGATGTCATGCTATGCCCTCCAATGTATTGACCGTTTGCTTCGTGAAGTCATGAATAATATTTTTCCATTTGGTGGAAAGGTAATGTTTTTGGGTGGCGATTTTAGACAAACATTACCTGTCGTTGTACATGGAAATCGAACAGACATTATCGAAACCTGTATAAAGTCAAGCACAGTATGGAAACATTTTACCCATCTTCAACTGCAACAAAATATGAGATCAGAAGGCCAAACTGATTTCAATAATTGGCTTATTAAAATTGGAGAAGGCAGAACAGAAAAAATACTACATTTACCTGACGACACTGTAGAGATCCCACCTCATATGATTTGTCAACAAGATATTATATCGGCTATATTTGAAGGGAGCATAAATAACGAAGAATATTCCGAGCTTGCCAACCAAGTTATACTGACGTGTAAAAATAAAGATGCATTAATACTCAATAATGAAATCTTAAAAAAAATTAATGCACCACAAAGAAATTCTCACAGTGCTGATTCTGTACTTGCTGATGACAATGAAAGTCAGGCAAACTTTTCAACTGAATTCATTAACTCTTTAACTCCTTCTGGAATGCCACCACATATTTTGCAGCTAAAGAAAGGTGCAATTATCATGTTACTGCGAAATATGAACGCCAAAAAAGGCCTATGCAATGGCACAAGATTAATTGTTCAACAATTAAAGGACCATTTTATAGATGCTGAAATTTTAACTGGGACACATAAAGGAGAGAGAGTTTTCATACCAAGAATAGATTTAGCACCAAGTGAAAGTAGTCTCCCTTTTATACTTCAAAGAAGACAATTTCCCATTATTATGGCATTTGCCATGACCATTAATAAATCACAAGGTCAAACTTTCAAATCTGTGGGTATTTACTTGGAAGAACCAGTTTTTGCACATGGTCAATTGTACGTTGCGTTGTCACGCTGCAAAAATCCACAGGCTATTAAAGTTTACATTGAAAACAATGAAAGTCAAGGTGATTTATTAGAATATGGACGTATTTTTACTAAAAACATTGTCTACTATGAAGTACTATAACTTTGCAGGATACAAACTAAAGCCATGCAAACATTTTGGAAAAACATTCAAAAATACAAAACAATTGGTTGTTTAATTCAGTCATAATTAATGGAAGTCATGTTTATGGATAATTCGCCTCACAAAATACTTGCCTTGCATTTCTATGAAAAATTATGTTAAAATGTTAAGTCACTATGTTAATGTTTCTAATGTTACAAGTTTAAAAACAATATTTTCAAGTTATTTCATTCAACATATTACAAAGTTCATGTTCAAGCACCTTTTAAGTCACAATGTAAATATTCTATGTTATCTTAAGATTACTACCTACATTAATGTTTATCGACAGTTTATCGACAGTTTATGTGCTCTGTAATGAATTACTTTAATTACGTACGGTTTAAGGAGAGTTTTTACTTTATGCCTTCCTCTACATTCAATGTATATTAAACTTAACAATTATTCTGATATAAATTGCATGTTAATACTGATTAATTTCAAGTTAAACTGTTTTTACATTCAAATGTTAATACTTTTAATTCAAAATTATGTTACAAAATGTATTTACTATGTTCCTGTTTATAATGTTCAAAATTAGACAAATGTTACATAAAAAATAAAGTTACATTTTAAAAATATATACTTTCAAGGTTATTGCTTACATATATTTTAAACTTCATATTAAAATTTGGTACGTTTAAAAAAGTCTTTTTACTTTTTACTTTTATATCGATTCTATGTATATTAAAGTGAACAATTCTTCAGATACAAATTTCATTTTAAAAAACCATTACATCAACGTTTTACAAAAATACATCTTCATATCACAATACTTACAAGGGTCAAAAATATATTTAAATAACTAAACAACTTCACAAACATATACATCACATTGCCGTCATTTTTTGACGGGCAAGTCGCTAGTATACATATATCTTCTAGATAGGTTTCCTCCCTTTTCTTCGGTATATACAAGGCAGGTACCAGTGGTTGGGTCACTGCAAAAAAATGGGGCTACACTACCTTCACCAAATAATTGGTTAACGCAGGAAGAAATCCAAAATAGGTTGGAAAAACTAAATCTTAATAAAGCCCCAGGTCTTGATGGAATTCATCCAAGGGTACTGTGGGAACTGGGCTCTGTTATAGCAAAATCAATTCTATCTAATAATTCAAGATTCACTCAACACATGGGGCCTCATTCTATTATTGGCCGTAAATCGTCCGTAAGGCTGCGATTCCTTGCGGTGGTTCTGTTAACTCGCAATTCTATTATACGGCCCCGCAAGGATCTCCCCTTACGGCCGGCCGCATATCTTGGAACCGGCCGTAATCTCAATTTTTTTTAAAGTCAAAAATAAATTGAAGACAGCAATGTACAGCTCTGTAAATGCTAGGGATCATATTGGGGGACATGAGGATTAATAGTAACCCCCTCTCAAGCTTGCACATCAGCCCAAATCTGAGTTTACATTAACTGTTTATTTTCCGGCCGCAGCGTGGCCAGGTCTGAGGTGCTCCAAGCACTCTGGACTTTTTACATGTATATTTGACATATATTAAAAAATATATATTTTACGGATTTGAGTATAGGGGAAATTTGTGCTATTTTTGCTAACACCTAAAATCACTTTATAGTCTTCTCAAAGTGCAGGATGGCTTTATTTGGGCTATATTTCGTGCTTAATTGGTGCTAGCGGGACCTCTTTCCTGCAAGTAAGCTGCGGCTCGCTTTTAGCCTTGCAGAGAGGCTTCCCAGAGCAATAGAATTGCAAATAGGATTTTCTTACGGCCGATTTTCTTGCGTCCGTTTTAGATTAAAGCATTTCCTCCTGCGCGAGCGGCCGCAAGAGATAGCAAGGCGCCGGCCGCAAGCCTGCCGGAAGCCCCAGCCGGAGGGGAATAGAATAGCCGATTAGCTTGCGGCCGGTCCTTGCGGCCCCGCAACGGCTGCGGCCAATAATAGAATGAGGCCCATGGTCTCTACCAGATGACTGGAGAAAAGCAGACGTGATACCTATATTTAAGAAGGGAGCAAGAGTAAATCCGAGGAATTATAGACCTGTAAGCCTTACTTATGTAGTGGAAAAGCTTTTAGAAGGGTTAACAAAGGATAATATAGAAGAATATGTCTATTTAACAAGTAGGAATCAACACAGATTTATGAGGGATAGGTCGTGTCAAACAACCCTAATTTGTTCCTATGAAGAGGTTAGTAGGAACTTGGATCAAGGCAACTCAGTAGATGCAGCCTTTTTGGATTTTTTGATACAATGCCACATGGGAGACAATTGAGCAAAGTAAGGGATACAGGAATTGTGGTAAATATCTGCTCATGGATTGAGAGCTGGTTAAAAGACAAGAAGCAATGGGTTGTTGTGAATGGAATATACTCAGATTGGACTAATGTGGTAAGTGTGGTTTATCAGGATTCGGTATTAGGTCCTTTCTTTTTAAACATATCTATTAATAACTTAGTAGTAGGATTGGAAAATATTGTCTCCATTTTTGCTGATGACACTAAGTTGTTCATGGTAATTAAATCAGATAGTAATGTACTTTCCCTCCAAATGGATTTGCATAAATTAGAGAAATGGGCAGATACGATTTAATATAAATAACTATAAAATTATGCATCTGTGAAGGAAAAATAGCCATGCAATTTATAATATTATTGGAGCACATCTAGGGGTGTCAGATATTGAAAGGGATTTGGGAGTGCTTGTGGACAACCACCTAGGTAACAGTGCTCAATACCAAGCAGCAGTTGCAAAGACAAGTACAATATTAACATGTATTAAGAAGGGTATAGAAGCAAGGGAAGCAAATATAATTCTGCTACTATACAAATCCCTAGTACGCCCTCATTTTGAAAATGGAGTACAATTTTGGGCACCACTTCATTAAAAGGACATTTTAGAGCTGGAAAAGGTACAGAGAATGGCAACAAAACTAATAAGGGGACTGGAGGGGCTAATTTACAAAGAAAGACTAACCAAATTAAATGTATTTTCTCTAGAGCAAAGGCATATAGGAGGGTATATGATTACCTTATATAAATATATCCAGGGTCAATACAAGGCTTTGTCAAGTGAACTTTTTGTGCCAAGAGGTTTTCAACTGACATCCTTTGAGATTAGAAGTAAATATTTTATTATATCTTTTCATGTGACAACACTGAAGAAATGACACTCTGCTGCAATGTAAAGTAATAAGTGCACAGCCTGTATAACAGTGTAAATTTGCTGTCCCCTCAAAATAACTCAACACACAGCCACTAATGTCTAAACCTTTGGCAACAAAAGTGAGTATACCCCTAAGTGGAAATGTCCAAATTAGGCCCAAAGTGTCAATATTTTGTGTTGCCACCATTATTTTCCAGCACTGCTTTAACCCTCATGGGCATGGAGTTCACCAGAGCATCACAGGTTGCCACTGGAGTCCTCTTCTACTCCTGCATGATGACATCAAAGAGCTGGTGGATGTAAGAGACCTTTCACTCCTGCACCTTCCATTTGAGGATGCCTCACAGATGCTCAATAGGGTTTATGTCTGGAGACATGCTTGGCCAGTCCACCACCTTTACCTTCAGCTACTTTAGTAAGGCAGTGGTCATCTTAGAGGTGTGTTTGTCTGGTCAATATCTGCAGTTAAAACTGATTCTGAGTACATTTTGACCTTGATTGATTTGACCTTGAAAACAGAGTACATGTCTGGGTGTGCGCAATGTGGCACATGTAGATACAAACTCTGTAGGACTGCATGTGGGTGTCATATACTGTCCTAAACTTGACTATGTCTCAGCTGCATATTAACAACCATTGCTGGGAACATGTCACAGATTGGTCTCACACACTGCACAGGTAACCATGATGTCATGGATATGGAAACACATAGCTGTCAATTGTGTAGGCAAACAAAACTCAAATATATTTGTATTCTTCTATTTCAGTACCCAGGAGAACAAGGATGACCCCAGATGAACAGGGGGAGTCCCCACTGGAGGTGGGAGTGGTTAATGAAGAAGGCCAGGACATTCCAGAGGGCCTGTGACCATCCACCCGAGCTGGCGATTCCCATTCACAGACATCTGAGGAGTGGGAATATTTGCCTGGGCCCTCAATGGCATCATCCAGCCATGCCCAGCGTTTCCAGCCCCTACCAAGTCCATGTCCTGGCCCTAGCCATCATCACAGCTGCCACCTGCTACAACAACATTGCAGCCATGGCAGGCCACAACCACTCCCAAACAATGGGGTGCTTCAATATGGCCTCCCAGACAATGGACTCCTCCTACATGGCCCAACACCCCAGCCTTCCTGGCGTCACCTCGGGCCCTGCTGCTGACACCTCGGGCCCTGCTGGCGTCACCTCGGGCACTGCTGCCGTCACCTCGGGCACTGCTGCCGACACCTCCAGCCCTGCTACCGACACCCCGGGCACTGCTTCTAACATCTCCAACCCTGCTGCCATCACCTCGGGCACTGCTGCCGACACCTCTAGCCCTACAATGCCGTCACCTGTGGCCCCAATGCCTTCACCTCCGACCCTAATGCTGACACCTCAGGCCCCAATGAAATCAACTGTGGCCCCAATGTGGTCAACACCACCGCCCCTGATATTGAGGGAAATCATGGCCTGTTTCACCAGGGAGGACATGGCACGCAAGAAACAACAGGCTGAAAGGCTCCAGTTGCTGAGAAGGCAGTGTAGGCTTACACACACCCTCCTGGCGAGCACAAGATCGCTCCATTGTGAGATGAGGAGGCACAACCGAAGGATAGAGAGATATGAGGAACGGACGATTCGGGACAGACAGCAACTCATCAAATTAGCCAAACGCCAGTTCATACCTCTCCAGCCTTCGGTTGCACAACTGCAACCTGAGATGTTGTTCTCCTCATCTCAGACCTCAACACCATATCAACCCGATCCCCAGCCACCCTACGTAGTGGCACCCCATGCTCCTACACCACCAAGACGTGGACTAGGGAGACGGGGTGAGGGCACGGAAGGTGGGGGCCCAGTGCTGTAGAAGAGGAGTTCTTAGGACCATCCAGGAACTCCTCCTCTTGATCACTCATCTTTGAATATTGATGGTGTAGATGTTACTATTGGCTGGCTACAGAGTGTGTACATGTCTAGTTATGTTTAACATTTCAACAATTGATGTTCAATGTGAATTGATCTTGAGATAAGGTGTTGTAGTTAATCAGAATATTGTTAGGATTAATATCATATTATTGTCTCTGTAGGTGTTAATAGCCAAATTTCACTACCATGAAGGCATGTTCTTCATCTTTGAGCAGTACAATACCATCATGTGAGTGAACACTCAACCCAGTTCCCAACAGGCATTTGATCAGTGTCATTCACCACTGCAAATGGATCTAAAAGGCAATATATAACTACATATCTCTTCACTAATAAACATGACTGGTTTGAGTTTCAATTATAATGAATAGTGTAGAATAGGGCTTAAAAGTTACTAATTCAAACCAGTAGTTATACTGTACATGTGTTTTTGTTGCATTTCATCCCGTTAACAATATAAAAGCGGATTAATGTATTTCATGTCATCGACAAACAAAATGGATCATTTCCTTGGTTTCACATCAGGATCAATGTGCATGTGTGTAGGGGTAATGTGAACAGTGTAATCTCTCTGGCCTTAGTACCACCAATATACCAGTGAGATGTGATATTAGCATAGTACAACTATTCCATGTAGATAGTGATAGTACATTTTGCTTAAAGATTGTGTTCACAGTGAAGCATGCCTTATTGTATTACACATCCTCAACATATTCTGGGAAATCTGATTGAACAGGACAGAATCAATATGGTGGTCACTGCTCGTAGATGACGTTCATGTTAATTGGTTTATTGTAGTGTCCAGAGCCAAAACAATGTACTATAATAGCAGCTTATGATTGTTCTAATACCTCCTCTGTATGGTTTCCAGATTCCTATCAACTATTTGGGAATCAGCAGTAATGTGTGAAAACACACTGTGTGTGGAATTGATTAGTATCACATGATCCATGATTGCTAGCACCTGTTTAATTTAGCAGATGGAGACCATATGGTTGCTGTGTGCAAATTAATGGTTCTTTCTATGAAATGAAGTGTTATATGATGTTCAAATTTCACATCCAATTATGGCTACTGTGGTGTCCTGACCACATGTGACCCTAGTAGATGCTATACTTTATCCGTTTGATGTTGTCTAACAATTAACCCTTTAGGTGTCCTGTGATGAGCCCCCGGCCTCTGGCCCTTCCTGTATCCACCCACACCACCCCCATGATATTAATGCACAATCTTGTCTATTGTTGATTGTGCTCTGTGTATGAAATAAAGTTTTTTTATACCGTTCTCACAGTGTCAGTGTGTTTTCAATAGTTGTAGTTATGTGACATCCACATACATCTGATCCTATATCTGTAAACTAATGAGCCCTAGTTACTATGCAATGGATTAATACATATACTAATACTACTACTAATAATAATATCATAAGATATCATATAATAATGTATATAATATATAATAATAAAGGGTCAATACACATGAAAGGTCCAATTTGTGTTACTGTTGAGTATCAACATTCCCCTGAAGGCCTGATAGGAATATGACAATAGGAGGTCACCATATGATAATGGTTAGACATCTTGGCACATTGCCACCAGCAGTGGGACTTTCCAGAATGGGTACAGTGAAGATTGTCCCTGATGGAGCTGAGTTGGCTGTTGATGCACATGCCTCTGCACAGCCTCATGTGTTTTTGCGGCCCTTTCTGATGGGTTAGAGTCGATTAGTGTGGAGTATGTTTCCCTGGATTGCTAACTGGTGGTGGTGAAGGGGCTTGTGTACCTGAATGAAGCTGTGAGCTATATCATGTAGGGCCAGTGTAGGTGTGCAGGTGAAAGCAGAGAGGTCCACCAAATCACAGTCCACTAGCGAAGGAACTGGCAACCCACTCCTGTATCTTTGGCATGCAAACCTTGTGGAACAGCACAGACAGATACCTAGATCAATGTGCTGCAGTCTATAGGGTCACAGAGAGTCAGACACAACTGAAGGACTGAACAACAAAGAATAAAATGTCCCCCTGGTGCTTGATATATGTGATGTGGCGTTGTTATTTGTTTTCCCAATGTAGCTGTGATGAGCGAGATGTATCTGCAATTGTATTTATATTTTAGGGTCCACAAAAGAGCCTCTGTGAGTTAGAAAGGGTTAATATGGCATCAGTTTCATATGTTTGTGTTGCAGTTTAACCAGGTAGTGTGTCTTTAATTACTTTCTGCATTTTGCAGCATGGCTTTTCATATTGGCATATACATGACCATTCCAACATACAATAAAATATATATATTTTTTAAATGCCTATTTTTTATTTGGGGGTTGTTGTGCAAGTAATTGTAATGCCTTTCTATGTGTTCCTTATATTTTAAAGTCCATTGGTGTGTTATATTGTCTTTTACAGTGTTGAGAAGTTGTCTGTAAACCCTTTGCGGGTCCTATTTGGAGCCTGTAATATTTGTGCCTCAATTTGCGGGCTACTGGTTTGAATCCTAGGCCGTCTTTGGGTACTCTTGGCAAATTAACAGTTACGGGCCTGACAGGTCAAAGGATTCGCGGCAACGTAGTTCCAATTTCGACATCTTGGTAGGGTTTTTCCGCGTGTAAGCCGCAGATCATTTGCGGGTAGCTGTAAGAGGCCAATATAATAACCGTAAGTCTTGCAGGCTATGTTACGGGCTACGGTTTTA